>CAJQZJ010004381.1:16518561-16593458 GCA_907164525.1 Lophiomys imhausi | reverse complement strand
GAAGAAGAAGAAGAAGAAGAAGAAGAAGAAGAAGAAGAAGAAGAAGAGGAAGAAGAAGAAGAAGCAGAGTTGCATAATGGGAAAAGTGACGAGTCCACAGTTAGGAGGACTTCTGTTTGAGGCAGAGTGACATCAAACTTTTCCTCCAAACTAGAACTCCTTCTGGGATGATAAAGACAAGTCCTGATAATCATTCCAAGTCATCAGGGTGCAGTGGGGACTGTCCTGGTCAGGGCAGTCACAGGACAAGGCTTCTATGACCTCCAGCAAGCCAGCCAATGCTGCTGAGTCTCAACTTCTTTTGAAGGAAAAGACTGAAAATTTCCCAGCTTTCTGTCCTCGAGGACCTCATTCCAATGTCTTCACATAGTCTCTGTGTTTCAAAATAATCACATCAAATAAGGCTGGGTGACTTATAACAAGTAGAAGTTCTGTTAATCAGGGCCTTCGGTCAGCATGAAGTCATCAGCCCTGCCCAATGCTGACACAGTTTTACAAAAAATAAACCAATCCAAACCAAACCAACACAGAGAAACCTGGTGTTTTAATATATGTGGTTATCTTTTACTGAATTAAGTCTAGTAGTTCTTCTATCATTTGGGAAGGTACTGGCAGTTTGGGGATCCTTCCCAGTATATTGACAGCCAATAGACCTCTAAGTCTTGAGTTTGAGAATCACATTAACAGGTGCTGCTCTTTTTACCCAGACCCAGTTCGAATGCCTCCGATCACCTGGCAATTTTAGTGACCCTCTCATCTCTGTGACATATAGGTATAGAGGGGTGCTGGAAAATGACAGGGCCAGCAAGGAGGCAAAAGCACCTGGATAAGGTGACTGTGGAAGCAGAGGAATCTTTGCCTTGGGGTAATTTCCTTCCCACATTAATTTCCCTCCTACGTAAGGCTTCTTGCCCCACCCCTGGGGAAATTCTTAGGGTGTATTCACATCAGGTTATGAAAAGGGAGCAGGAACGGAATATCTGTGCAATTGCTCATTCTCGCCTCCTCTTTTCCACCCATATGATCTCACTGTGGGGCAAGGAATGAGCAGCCTGGAGGGGTATCTCCACAGATTTAGAAAGAAGAGCAGAAATTGGAGAAAAAGAAAAAAACGGAAAAAGAAAAGGACATGCCTATTGCAAAATGCCCCATGATTTGCACTAACATTCTAGTTTCTAGGGCAATAAACTTTGTGATGTTTTAGCCACCCAGTGTATTGGGAAATGTGTGTGTGTGTGTGTGTGTGTGTGTGTACGCACATGTGTATGTTGGTGGAGGGTATGTGTGACAAGGACACCACTTAGCAAATTCTGCTCAGAATGTCAGGAAGCTAAATGACACGCTTATAATGAAAAGTTATCCCACTCAAAATGTCAAAAGCACTGTCTATGAGAAAACAAAATCTAAGAATCGCCTTTAATTGTACCATGGAGGGAATTATCTGGACAACTTTGTATGGTGCCAGACCCTTTAGCACTGGAGCGTGTTGACTCCCACAACGCTTTGATAAAGGGCTAAGTAGAAGTTACTGCAGGAGGCAGTTGGAGCAACCCATCCAACCACAGGCTCAAGTACACACAGTATGTTGTGGTGTGGCTTCTCTTTTATCTCAGTGCCATCACAATTGATGAATCGTTGTCTTTATTTTCTTGTGAGATCATTGCCATCATCCCCCAAATCCGAAGAACATGATCTAAAGCTATGATGCCAGGGTGGGTCTTCAGCCTTTTTAAGCCTTGGCCCTGTTCTGGCTTCAGTTCCATTCATTTCAGTTGTGAGTGTTTGGCAACTAAGCTTTTCTACAGTCTTCCCACAGCATGGTTGGCTCTGCTCTGCCATGAGTTATTGGTCCCATGGGGAGCAGACGGAGGGCTCTCCTCTATAAGATGGTTCCTGAAAGGAAGGGTCAGCAAGGGACTCCAAAGGGGGCTCTGATCATAAATATTTCAGAATCCAATTTCCTTAAAATCTTAGATAATGAAAACCATTTGCTAGTTTAAGACTTTTAAGTCTTCCCTATGCCTTCCTTCAGCATCCCATGGTGAGATACACACATGACGTCATAATTGAAAGGAATGTATAGCACATAAAATCTTGCCTGGGTCAGGGAAAAGTGCTAAGTTCTCAAAAGGGCCAAGGGACAAATACACAAAGGTGGCCCAGCACATGTCAAAGACCTATGTAAGGGCAAACATTTTTATGACTCTATTCCTAGGAAGAGAGTCATGGCTTGAGATTAGAATTTATAGCCCTCATGTTGCTGATGGGGCAGTAATGGCCATTTAGTGTGCAAATGGCCATTTGGGGATATAGGAGCTTAACACACAGGGGTGAAAATCTCAGAATGATGCTGAGGGCAGGGCTCTTCACTTTCAATGGAATAAGATGACTCACCCTGCAATCTGTCTCCTGGGTCTTTTTCCCCCTGCCTTTCTTTGTATTCACAATGTTCCCTGCATTTTCTTGGGGCTTTGACATACGTGATATTTTGGCATCAAGAAAATCCTGAAGCTAAGGGAAGGATATCTTTCTGGCTATAACTGTCACTCTGATATTCTTCTCACTTGTTATACTCTAAAAGTACTCATAATGCGCCTGACCTGCCCCTTGCTATGTCCCCACTTCTTAGTGTTCTCAAATCTGAACTCATCTTGCTCATACGCATGTTTGTAGTGTCCTCTCTGGCCTCTATTGCTTTTGCCATCTTAGCATAGTTTCTCAGCTGGAGTTAGTTTTGTCGCCTATGGGATATGGAGACTTTTTTTTGATAGCTTTAGCTGGGAAGGTTAGGCATTACTAGCCTGCAAGGGGATAGATGCCAAGCACCCTTCTGAATGTCCTACAGTGGACATGGTAGCCTCTTACAACAGAGAAAGATCTAATTCAAACTGCCAATAGAGCAAAACTTAAGAAGCTCTACACTTCAGCTAAGAGGTTTGGCCTGGTCTCTGCCTACGCCAAGAAGGCCATTGTCTCTCTCTACACTGCCTGGCAGAACTCTCTCTGATACAAGAAATGTCTACCAGCTGTGCTTATCAGGATGGTAGGCATTAGACATATGGCTACCAACTTTTTCTAACATAGCAAGTCTGACCGAAGAACTGGGTTATAATTTTTGTAATTTTAATTCATGAAATCTTAATCATGGTATATGGCTAGTAGTTATTCTGGTGAACAGTGAAAGTCTGTATAAGAGACGGTCACACTGAGATAACCTGCCTCTGGTCAGCTATTCCTCTCATTTACAGTTAAAATCCTGTAGTTATATACTATTTCTGCAGGTAAGATTTTTTGTCCTTGTTGATTCCTTTGACTCATAAAAAGCAGTTACTACATTGATACAACCCCAACTTTTCCTCCCTAGGTGTTTTCTGTGAGCTTCATAGTGGAAGTCCTGGGAGCACTGATTTGACGGATTGGTATGAACAATGGAGACTGGGCTAAAGGAGTAAGGTATGAGAACTTCTCAAAAGATGTCTCCCACCATGAAAAAAAAAAAAAAAAAAAAAACGTTGTGACTGATATAGGGATGAGAAAATAGATGATGAGAGAATTCATTTCCAAACGCTCAAGTTCATACATGGCAAGGGTGAGTCAGGTCAGATGGTAGATAAGTAAATTCAGGACAATGAAAGAAGCAAACAGTTGGTCTTCACCTAATGATGTCCACAGTTAGCGATTTGGAGGAGGGGTTATGATTGTAAGAAGGCTATGTATAGGAATCATACCTAGAATTTTGAATTTGGATATTTTCCTAAGTAGTGAAATTGGATGCAGTCCAATCACCTGTCACAGGGCTAGGTAGCAACAGTGACCTGGGGCCCTCAGTCTGCAGTGAGGCTAGGAGGAGAGACAACTACCACTCTATAGTATGGAGTGCTTCTGAGCTATGAGACTTGGTAAGTTTGATGTAGTTGATGACATTTAGGATGGTTTTTATTCTTGGGGAGAGCAGGGTAGGGGTAGAGACATCTAAGTCATCACTTAATGTAATGTGGTGGTGTTGGGACGTGTGAGTTAGAAACTTCTTACCCCAATGTTAAAAGCTGCAAAACTAAAGAATGTAACAAATGTTTCCAGATAGTGACAATTCATAGTATTGAGCCTGAAAATGAACAAGCTCAAATGAAACTAGTCTCTTGAGAATAGTCTAGCAAACTTCATCTTCTTCCTGTTCTTCATAATATACCCCTATTACAGTCTCCACATGGGATACCAGGCTGGTCTGAACATAATTCAAAGGGTTCATTCCACATGGCTGCTCTTTCGTGTAATAAAGGGCCATTGGACCTTGTGGGTAAGTCTATAATGCATTGGTGTGTTTGACCTTAGATCTTCTACCTGCTGGTGTTGAAACAGGCAGAGAAACAAAATACCCCAACTGAGTAGCAAAGGTTTTCTTTCTGGGACAGTGGCAAGCCCAGGCACATGGGCTGGGGAGTGGGACAGTGCTGGGACGGAGATCCAGTTCAACCGCAGTAATAGCTGTTTTTCAGCTACTTGGCTCTAAGTCTCAGAGTGTAATGGCTGATTGCTAGGTTGACATACATGAAAAGCTTTGTCACTGGCCCAAGTAAGAACCAGAAGCAGTGTGTCTTTCATGAGCCCTTAGGATAAAAGATGTAAATGTTAAAAGCAAAAACCATTTAACATCAGTGGCCACCATTTCACAGTCTGTTTAATGTGTGTTTTTGTCCTAAGAGAGTATGGCAGGGAGACCTGGGAGCTGTCTTTGACCTTGTTTCCACCTGGAGCTGTAAGTCCTGTTACCTTCATATTAGAAGATGGAAGGCTGAGCCGGGCGGTGGTGGCGCACGCCTTTAATCCCAGCACTTGGGAGGCAGAGGCAGGCGGATCTCTGTGAGTTTGAGGCCAGCCTGGTCTATAAAGCAAGTCCAGGACAGCCAGAGCTGTTATACAGAGAAACCCTGTCTCGAAAAACCAAAAAAAAAAAAAAAAAAAGAAGATGGAAGGCTGGTTTTCAGTCAGACTTCCAACCCAAACATTAAGATGGCTCTAGCTATGGTGAGCTGTTGTGGGTGGTGATACAGGAAATTCTTTTTCTTTCTGCTTTCCATCTCTTTCTGTGTGTCTGTGTCTCTCTTTCTCTCCCCTCCTTCTCTCTCTTTTGAAACATGGTCTCATAATCTAATCCAGGCTGGTCTCAGACTTGCAGCCCACCCTTCCAGGAATACCTTTCTGACTATGAACCAATCCTGTATATATTGTCCTTGAGACTTGTCAATGTCTCCCCATTCCTTCTAGGACAGGAATCCTCCTTCTCAGGCTAGACAGTGCTCACCTCTGCCCCCCCACACACACATTGAGTAACACCCAGGCATTCTTATAACAATACACCCTTGCAATACTGTTTCCTCCTTTTAAAACCATACCTCGATTTTCTGAGAAACCATCCTCAACATTCCCTGAAGTCTCTATATTGATTGCAGCACATCTCACACCCTACTTAACTGACTCCCCAGCTCAACTGTGAGGTCTCAGGGGCCAGGGCATAGGCGCTGTGCTTTAATCATCCCTGAGCCACGTACACACACAATACCAAGTGGATACTTGCTTCAGATGGGGATGGAGTTTCAGCGTACATACTGTAAATGTCTGGGGAGGCTGGCTTGCAACAAAGGCACATCCTTTAATTTCTACTTGGCAGAATACAGTCCCTTCAAAATGGCTCTGTGTCTGCCCTGATTGGCTTCAGTTCTATGCCTCTTGATATAAACAACCATAGGTGGAAAAGTCTTTTGAGTTTTTCTGTCCTGCATGGGTCCAGAACATGTCCAGACTTCTCTGTTGTCATCATTTCCTAAACAGCACCGTTGTATCAACCATTTTAAACACACTTACATTGTGTTAGGTATTAAGAGTTAGAGAGGATTTAGACTGCCCAGACGGATGTGTGCAAGTTCTATGAAAGTACCATCTCAAATAAGGGAACTGAGTGCCAATTCTAATGAAAGAATAATAAGAAGGCCATGTAGTTTACCTTAATGAAAAAAACAAGCAGTAGCAGAAATGGTTCCTACAGTTTGGAAAGAGGAAAGAAGAGAGGAAAGAGGTAGCAGAAGAAGGGAAGAAGAGACTCAGTTGAAAGGGAAGAGACACTTGTAGTCGTTCTGGCGCTTGCTCCATGGATTAAAAAGAGGAAAGTGGATGAAACGTATTGAGTTCCATTTAAAAACTGTGTGAGCCTGATGTGGCGCTGCACACCTGTAGTACAGGGGACTGGAGAGGTAGAGGCTGGAGATTGATGAGTTTGAGCCAATTCATAGCTACAGAGCAAGTTTGAAGCCAGCATGGGTTACTTGAGACCCTTTTAACCCACCCAGCTCTAATCTTTTGAAACTTGTGTTTCAACTACAATGTATTTCTAAAGAAGCTTGGGGGCAGAGGAAAACTGCATTGGGCAATGGAAACCAAACCAAGCCTAACGCGGAGGGCCTGATTAATTAGCCTATTTCCCAACATCTTCCCCAAACAATACATTAGACATTTGAGAAATGACTAAGCTTCGTCATTCACTTCTGATGGACTTGCGTGCCACACAGGTATCCATACCTGCTTCGGAAAACATCTTTTCTCTGCTGCTTCTTTCATTATGGAAAGATGGAGGGAGCTGGAGGGAGGACTAACACGCCCTCCCAGGATGTGGGGAAGACAGCAGGTGCAGAGCTCGGCAGGTGGCCAACCTCCCACAGCCTGGAGACCTTTTCCTTCCCTACTGAGCACGTAGTCTCTACTTGCTTCTCCTGAGATTGCTCATCAGCAGGGACGGGGATTTTGGCAGCCTGCAGCTGTGTTTGGTTGTGCCTCACCTACCACATCCTTTGAGGATTTCATTATGGGGCATTTTATCCACTTTAATGAATGCTCAAGCAGTTTTGGAGCTTGGGGCTCTGCCTGGATGCCCCAAACAGTCCAAACAGTAGTTACTGTCACCATTGTTGAAACTTTCCATGACCTCTCTCCACCCATCCTGTCCTTTCCATCGGACAGATCAGCCAGTTGTGCCCCACCCAAGCAAAAACACTGTAGGGTTAAGTGGTCAGCCCCTGAGTGTGATAGTTTCTCCTTCTTCTAGTAACTATAGTCATCTCACCATTGACTACCTTCAGCTATGTACTATCCCTTTGTTCTTTTCACATCTGTTCCCTGGGTCTGCTATATAAATATAGCATATCACTTGAAAAGCAAGTTTTACAAAGCTCCTTGGTAAGATAGGGAAATATAATACATAAAGTAGGGGGAAAAAGCCTGTTTAAAAATGACAAGTAACAATGTTTCTATATGTCTGATTTTGAAAAGACACACAGAAATAATAATGCTTTTCCTTAGTGTGGCACCAGGAGACATTTTTTTGAGCTGTTCTTTGCATATAACGTTTCCTTTGCTTACTGTATTCCCTGCCTTTCTCCCTGCTGTTCTGCTAAGGGGCCAAGCCTGTTTCTACCTCTTTCCACTGATGCTCTCTCTACTTGAAACTGTTTTTGTATAAGGGTCCTTCATGGTTTTCTCCTCAGACTGCTGTCTGTGATGGAAGTAACCAGTCTTACACCAGTCTATCCCCACAAGTTGTTACAAGACTGGTCCAGACGCACAACACGAAATAGCTTTGAGAAAATGGAGAGCAGGAAGGACCAGTGAGATGGCACAGTAGGTAAGGGTGTTTGCTGCCATGTTCAGTCCCCATGACCTACAAGTAGAAGGAGGGAGTCAACTCCTGAAAATTGCCCTCTGACCGCCATATCTATATTGTGGTATACACACACATGCATACAGAAATAAATACGTATAATAGAGGATGGAAAATTAACAGCCAGTACAGGATTGTTAAAAAATTGTGAAGAGGAGACATGAGGTGAGCGAAAGTTCTACTGAGAAGTGCTAATCTACAGATCTCAGTAGTAAGGTCCAGAATTCATTCAGAAGTCATGAGCATGTCAACAAATAATAAATAAACTGGGAAAGTATATTCCCAAATGAAAAACTGAATCCAAAACAAATAAACAAATAAAACCAAAAATCTGGTTCTATAATGGTCGAAATGTAACACTTAAGGGGAAAAAAAGATTTTAAAAACAATCTGGATATTCCTGTAACTACAACATGTTAATTGTTTAAAGTGAAAGGCACCAATGTGTGAACAGATAAATTGATACTTAAATTATGGACAAGGAAAGATAGGGTGGTGGGTTAACCAAAGCCAGACATGTATGAAAAATCCTATAGAAACCCACCACCATGTAAACTAACTAAAACGTACAATTGCTTTTTAAGGTGTTTAAACAAAGGTGTCCTGCATGGTGAACAATGCTTCCCCCAGAAGACATGGGTTATTAAATAAAAATCTCAGTTCCAGGTGTGAGATACTTCCTTGTGAGTTGTTGATCTGGGAGACCTCAGAGGTGCCCCAAACAACAACACAGCAGTGACAAATTGCTTTTGGTTGGTTATACCCATTGCTGAAGACACCATACACTTTGGTTGCAGAGCACAGAGAAATCAAGCTGAAACTGACTTGAAAATTTCTTCCTTTCTGACTGGTTTCCATAGTCCTGGCAGAGGTTATGCAGGCCACCGAGGGAGAGAAGACAACAGTGGTCTTACTCAGTGTTGGACCCAGGATGCTACAATACCAGGCAGGCTGACCACTGGTGCTATAGTGGTATGAAGCCTATGGGGTAACCAAACCTTCTTTGATCAGATATGAGGCCTGCTCTACATTCCTTGTACTATAAATATGGTCAAAAGCTCATAGCATATATATATATATATATATATATATATATATATATATATATACATATAATATGTATGTATGTATGTGTGTGTGTATACTTGACATGTAAATTTTACAGCACATAAATTATACCATAATAAGGTCTGTTTTAAAAAGTTAATCAGGATACCTTGTAAGAGGGGTCCCTTAGGATCCTAGTTTTTCAATACTTTTTATCTCTAATTTTCTCACTAGGACATATCTTCATGTAATAGACTAAGTATTTACTTTTTTGTTTTTGAGATAGGGTCTCATTATGCAGCCCAAGATGTGGCCTAGGCTTGACTTAAAGTTCTGCAGTCCTCCAGTCTCGGCATCTGGAGTACTGGAATTAAAAGTGTGTGCCACATAACTCAGAGAATTTCTTTTTCTTCTCTCTTTTGACTTGGTGGTGGTGGTGGTGGTGATGCGTTTGGTTATTATAGACAGCATCTTGCTCTGCAGTCCAGGCCTCGGCCTCCTAAGTGCTAGAATTCCAGGCATTCGCCACCATACCCAGTTCAGGACACAACTTTCATATACACAAGTCGTTGGCCTGTTATATTCATTGTTATAATATTGTCTGCTTAATATTATAACATATTATATACATGTTGTTCAGTAAATCTCACATGAGCAAAATGAATAAAGTCATAAATGACGAATGAATTTCTTTACTATTATTACATGCTCAATTGAGTAGATAGTCTAACATTATAGAACATTCATTCAGTCACGCATTGTAAATTTAGGACACCAATTTTTGCCTGATTCAAAGTCAGCAGGCAAGGGACAAGTAAAATGATGCCACACAGGTGAAGTTCATGGGATGGTGTTGGCAATGTTTGTTAGATGCTTCAGCTGGGCTCTGAAACGAACACAGACGTTGACAGTAAGTGCAACCACAGACACTTTGCTGTACTTTATTCATTAGATGTCAGGAGGAACCAGGGAGTTAGATCAGGGAAGGGGAGAGAAGTGGAGTTAAGTGGACGTGGGCAGGGGTGAGTGCACTGCCCTCTGTTACCCAGCCACCACTGCCCTGAGGCCCCCTCCTGGTTCTTGAAGGCAATTAATGTGTTTAAACGCTCTCCTGACACTTAAGTCTGGCGTGTCTCTAGCTATAAAATGTGTGATAAGCCCTTGTAATGTACACAACTAGATTATGAAGGTGGCCTTGGAGTTCAGCATTAAATTCCAGACAGATGCAAAACAATCCACCTGGCCCACTCTCCTTGAAGCACTGGCTATTGAAGATGCTCATCATGGGGAGAGGCCCTTCACTATGAGGAGGAGTCAGAAGAGGGCTGAGACAGCCTAGCAACAGCAGACCATGGAGGCACATTCTTGCCCTGAGTGGCACACTTCTCTAAACAAAAGAACATAGGGAGTCCCACGTATCAGGTGAGGGCAGGTCTGTTCCAGGCAAACTGTTGGCAAAATGAGTCCAACCTTCAAGGTCCCATGGGAGACCCTAGTGTGGGTGGCCCCAATGTCATGCCCTGCAAGACACCTGCTGTTTCTGATCTCTGCCTCCCTGAGACACTGAATTCCCACTTGTGACATGTGATCCCACTCTGCCTGGGACCAAGGCCTTCCTGTCAGGCATCTCTCAGCCCTCACATGAACATAAGCACCTTTGGCTCCGAAGTTCAGAAAACAGACTTTTTCTCTTATTTCATGTTCATCATTCAAGCCCCGTCCCCCTTCAAAACCCTCTCTTGGTGTGGAGAGACTGCTCAGTTCCTGAAGTGTTTTCTAAAGAAGAGTCAGAACCCAGGTTTGATCTCTGGAACTCACATACAAACCTAGACATGGTGGCACGTGCTTCCAGTTCCAGGGCTGCAGAGGTGGAGACAAGTGGATCTCAGGGAGCAGCTAGCCTACCTTAACTGGTGAGCCCCAGATGCTAGTGAGAGATGAGGCCAGAGCAACTTCTGGCCTCCATACACATTCTCATCCACACATCCATTTACACTCATGTTCACACACACACACACACACACACACACACACACACACACACACTTTCTTTTCTTCAGTTTTACTCACCATCTTTTCTTAAATTCCTGCAACTTCCTGGTAAAGATTCAGTGCTTAAGAAAACACCAGGGAGTGAGACACAGCTGGAGGAAGAGGAGGGGGAAGTCCACATACTTCTCATTCCAAGCCCTTTTGGCTGTAGAGTTATAAATGCCAGGAGCCAGTTCTTCCTATATAAAAGGAATCTGGGGAATTCTCATGGAAGTAGGGATGGTATTAATGAGGACAGATGTAGTTTTTAAAAGGTCTTCAGATCTGAAGTAGAATGAGTGTGTATGTGGGGGCGGGGGTGCTGGCAAGATGATTAGGTTAGGGAGCAGGGCTAGGAGTGAGACAAATTTAACTCAAAGGTTCTGAGGGAAGGGAGAGAAGAAATCCAGGGGTGGGGGGTGGGGCGACAATCTAAGACTTCACAGGGAGGAGTCAGGAGGGGGATGACAGCCAGAAAAGACAAGCTGATTAATGCTTTCAACCTGAGCCAAGAAACCTGCACAGGGAGAGACCACGCCATTTGTGACTTGTGCTGACAGTATGTAGTTTCAGGTGATGTGACAGGGCTTCAGGGTTTCCAGTTATCTGTGTAAGAGGCTGTCATGGTGTTCAGGACAGCACACCAAGATGGCAGGTAGGAGTGTGAGCATGGTGTGTGTATGCACATGCATGTGTGTGTTGCCTCTGAGGGTCTTGCAGAGATTCCTCCAACCACTCGACTTAGCTCCTCATGTAGAACCAGGATATGCCTGCTGTTTGTTGTCTCAACCATAGAGGACAGTGGCTTCATGTCCAAATGGAATTCAGATTGGTAAGTCCTCCTGCCTTCTGTCCTCAAGTTTCCAAAGACACATTCCGGAAGAGGGATGGTCATGATCTCCTTGTCAATCCCATAGACACAGGGTGGTGTTTTCTCTGAGTAGATCACACACAGCACAACATGCATTGGTTCGTAAACATCACTATAGCATGAAGCTAGTGCATTGGTGGAAGTATACTGACCTCCTTGCATTTGCTCAAGTGTAACTTCAGTACCCTCTCTCTTTAGCTGGAGGCTCTGACTCCATACTACTGGACACAATCTACTGTATCTAGTGATTGCTTTGGCCTATTTCTCTCTCTATCCTTGGAATGTGGAAACTTCTCAGTTATAATGTTCATCCAATGAGCAGACATACTTGTTAATTCAGGATTTATATCTTTTATGTTAATGCAGAGGGGGGCTGTCTGCACCAGGTACTGATTCAGCTGACTCTCCCGGCTCTACTGTTTTCTGTGATGACAGGGACAACCTTGGAAACACAGAAGAATGATGTAGAGCCGTGTTAGCCGTTATGGACACACCCAGCAGAGCAATGCTCTTTAGTAAGGAAGTAAATATCTCAGGTGCACTTTGGTTGTGTGGTTATAAAAAGGCTAGTGCCCCACCCCAGGTGAGTTCAAAGTCCCCTCTGTTGACCAAGTGGAATAAATCTTGTTATAATGGACACACTAGAATTCTCAAGCAGAGAGCGGTGGAACTAAGGAGCCCTGGAGTCTTAGAGACTAGTTTTTCAAGCCCTACTTGACCTGCTTTGATTACTCAACCAGTGGCTGGTGTAGGTGATGGGCCAGGGTTAATGCTTGGTAGGGTCCTAGCTATCAGCTGCCCTCGTGGAGAGAGTGAGCTCTCTTCAGCAAAGAAGCCTATGCTCACTCAGTGTCACATCAGCCAGTGAACAAAGGCCTGATAGCTGAAGGAGAATGGTCAGTCAGATGTCCCTGTGCTGTTTCCTCATAATGAATTCCCTTTCCTTACCCCTTTTCTTGCCCTTCATGCATCTCCATGGACCAACCTCACCCAGACTGCTCTCAATTTCTGCCCCATCTCTTCCTCCAAGCCATGGCTCATCTTAGGACTCCTGTGGTACCACAAGAAGGGTTGAGGTTTGGAACCCGAAGGTGTAGGAGGAACAAGGTCTGCCATTGAGCAGAAACAAGGCCTGCTGTTAAATAGCGCATGTGTGGCTGGGCTTCCACATGCAGCTGACCTGAGAGACCTGCCCGGGCATGCCCAGCTTGAGACCTGCCTGGAGACTGATGACACCACACAGGGTGGTGAGACATGAGCCAAGGAGGAAGAGCAGCAGTAGCCTGCAGTTTGGGAGCCAATGGGACCCTGGGTGGAGATCATAAAGGGAACCCCTCTTTTGGAAATAAACGAGTCTGCTTTTGCCTCTTACCAGACTCCCGGAATCTGGGTCTTGATCCCGAGCCAGCTCATCCCCGCCCCCAAGAGTCCTGGATATGGACCCCAACAACATGAAGGCACTGGGATCAGCATGCTAGGCCTTTCATGTTTTCTTCCAGTTGCAACTTTGGGGATTTATACTCTGCTCCTTTCTGTGGAAGTATGGGATAGAGGTCCTCATTCAAGGATGTTTCTTGGTTCTAGATTGGTGGGTATATACAAGATGAGTGCAGACTCATCTTGATGTTCCAAGCTGAAGCTTTATCTAATAAACAACACATGAATTGACAACTGGGTCTTCATGGTCAAAGAATTCAAGGGTTCCACCATTTTGGGAAACATGAGTTCATTCCCATCCAGCCTTTTTGTATCTCAAAAATCATCAAAGATGCGGATGTCAGGTGTCAGTCTGACCTCCAAAGGCCAGACTTAAAGGAAGAGGGTTAAATGAACACTCAAGCCACAGTTGTGTCCTGAGCCCATGTACAAGGCTGACCCATATATATATATATACAACATCAGATAATCTGGGCAGTGCCTAAAGTGGTCCCTGGGGCCACCAATCACCGTTACACAACCAGACATTTTGCAATTCTTGGCTCATCAAAGCTATGTTTTTCTCTTGGTTTAGTTTCTCTTTCATTGCCCTGATTTGAAATTGTAGACCTGGGCAACCCAAGCAGAAGTGTCATCATCTGGCTTTGGCAACTTCCTCTGTGACTAACCGTGGGAACAGAAATATGGGCTCATGGGCCTTGGAGAGGAAGGGATCTTAGAGGTCTGCAGCCTGCCATTTCTGTCAATTCCTACAGTCAATTAACAAGATTACCTGATTAACAAGATATTATTGACTTATTGAGTTCCTACTGTGTGCCCAATGCCATAGTGGGTGATCGAAGGGCATGACCAAAATACCAAGCAATATCCTGTCACTCACCTCAGGAAGGAGATAAATATGGTCAGGATGCACAGATAAATATGTGTATCTGTGAGAGGAGAGGGAGTGTGTTAGGGGAGAGGACATTACCCAGGGAATCGTAAAGCCTTCATAGGTGAGGCAAAATCCACTCCCTACCCCCATGTTTCCCGAAGTATAACTGACAGATGAAATTTTTATATATTTAAGGCATACGACTTCATGTTTTGCTATAAGTCTATATTGCAAAATAGTTGCCACTATCAAAGTTCATTAGCACGTGCATCACCTCACAGAGTCACCACTTGCTTTTGAGGAATGGAAGTTTGAAAGGAAAGGAGAAGAATGAGCTAGAAAAAGTCACCAAGGTAAAAGATGTTCCAGAAAGAGTTAGTTATGTATGCACACAAGGTAGGGATGAGAAAGGAACAGTGAAGAGGGGGAAAGCAGAGGGAGATGGGGAAGTCCAACTAAGAGAAGGCCAGATGGCCAGGGTTGTGGGCCTGCCTGCTCTTGGGGCGAGTGCTAGCAATCTCCAGGTTTCAGTGTGAAGCCTGAGGCAGAGAGTGGTGGGAAGTAAGGTTGCAGTGGGGCCAGTTAGCAGCAGCCACAGGGGGGGGGGGGGGGGGGGATTGGTAAAGAGACAGGATTGCATCCCAGTGAGTTTCAGCTCTGCTAATTTGACACACTGAACCTTTGCATTTGAGCAAGCAGGAGAGGCAGGAAGGCTGCCCTGATCTCCCCCCAGCTCTGAAGCAGGTCATGAACTCTTGTGTAGAGATGTCCTTATACGTGGAAGAAATGCCTTTACTTTGAAAACATGAGGGTCAAGGAATATCAACAGTCTTTCCCAAGCCCTGCCCTAGCACATCAATATTAGATCATACCCTTCTGTCCACTTGTGTGTCTCTTTGTCTTTGCCCTCTTTGTCAACAAAACACACACACGGACACGCACACACACTCACACACGCACGCGCACACACACATACACATACACATTTGTATCTTCAGGTCTGCATTTCCTTTTGGAGGCTCCATATCTTGTGCATTTTATATCAAATGAATTTGTGTGATTCTCTTTTCTGTCTTCTGATCCAGGGACTTCAGCCACAAATTTGGCAATGAATAAAGAAAACCTTTCTGACTCTACTATGCCCATGCAAAACAGGAGCTTCTCTGGCTGAATATAGCATGGATGGAAAGGACACTTGCTGAGTCTTAAGACTTCCCCAATAGGGGACCATTGTGCATTTTGCTCTGAGGTGAGTCCAGTTGTGAGACACATGAGTGCTACTGGAGCCCAAGCTACTTCCTCAAGAGGACCGGTGGGCCCTCAGCTCTTCCTTCATCCGTGGTGGGAGACCCTCAGTTGCTCTGCTTCCACAGGTTGCTTTTGCTTCCAAATTGCCAACCTCGTTCCCCTCCCACCTATTCTCCTTGCATGAAGTGGACTCTCTCCTCAGACCATGTGGTTTGGAAGCCAGCTTTTCCCTCTTACCTTTCCTCTTGAGGAATGAGTCCTCTGTACTCCAGATGTTCCACAAAACACTATACAAAGATGGAGAGACACATCATCTCCCAGAGAGCATTGTGGACACTCACACAGACACAATGGCCTCACTTTGCCTTTTCCTAACTTATCTGTGGCATTTGCTTCTTGAATTAGTTTAATCCCCTTCTGGCTGGCCAACCCCTGGCTCCTGTCTTTTGCCTGCTCTCCCTTGAACACGTCCTTTCCATTAGGCTCATGTTAAGCTTCAAGAATATAGTTCAGTTTCTTTTCACAGCTTCATGCTCTGAAGCTAAAAGATCTTACACTGGATACATTTCATCCACTGACTGATGATAAAGTATTATGCTAGGAATATTTTGCATACTCAAGAAGAGCTGAGTTTGAATTTAGACTTAACTAGGTAATGAATATATTAATTATATCAAGCAATTAACTTCTCTGAGATCCTTCTTGTGTCTAATACTTCACAATATCAATCTTTCTGAGACATGCAGCTCTTTAGAGTGTCTTCTGACTGTGGGGAAGTTCAGCTTTGCCTCTGAGTGTCTGAGGTCTGAACCTACTGAAGTAACAGCAGAAAATGCCTAACACATTTATTTGATCACAGTTGTGTGTGATGAGGAAGGCCTTCTTCACTTTGAGAGGTCATTTTCTGAGCCCCAGTACCATGTGGTGGACATGCACAATGACTATTAAAATAGAAGCAGAGGGCCAGAGAGATGGTTCAGCAGGTAGAAGCACTTGCTGTTCAAGGCTTGAAGACCAGAGTTAGAACCCCAGAATGCACTGATAGGAGAGAACCATTCAGAAAGCTGTCCTCTGACCCACATATGTGCCTGTCACATGAAAGCTGACACTTGAATGTGTCACACACAATAACAAGGAAAACAAAATTAAAGAACGGTAGCAAAATGGCATCTTACTCTTCTACTTATAGTTAGAACCTCAGTTTCCCCATCTGTTAAATGAGAAATGTAGTAATCACTTGGCATAGTTATTTGAGGAGATGGTGTGATAGAAGCGTATACAACACACAGTAATAATATCCTAAAGCCTGTGTCTGTCCAGCCACCTTGCCTTCCAGTGGCCTCCTGTTCTTGTTAGCCATCTTTACCACAGGCCCTTTTTGTATGTTTGCAGGCATTCCTGCCAGGATGCCTAGCTTGAGAACACTAAGGTCTCTGGTTTTGGCTGCCCAAGACTGAAGACACATAGCTCTCTGCCTTGTTTTACTCTTATTTTCTTCCCCTCCCACAACCCCACACCATAAATAAGGCTTAATTTGTGCCTCACCCCCAGAAAGAGGTATATTGAAGCATTAATCCCAAGTTCTGTGAATATGACTTTATCTGGACACAGCTCTTCTCAGATTTTATCCAGGTAAGAGATCATTAAGGCCAGCTCTAATACCTTTGTTATTATCCTTGTGGGGTGGTGGTGGTAAGGGATGGGGTGTACACAGTGTGAAGACAGAAACTGAGAAGGTGGCTCTGTAAAGATGGAGGACGAGATCAGACCGATGCTGCCACAAGCCAAAGAATTAGGCAACCTCTAGGAGACAGAAGAGAGAGGAGAATCATTCCTTGAAGCTCTGTGGGGAACGTGGCTCTGTCCACTGATTGGTCTCAGAGACATTTATCCTCCAGAATCACAGGGCTTTATGAAAAGACACCTGAAAGTGAACACAGTGGCCCCATTACTCTATAGACTCCAAATGACTGAAATGTTTATTAATTTGAGAAATAGCGTTTCTCATATCTGCCTTTAGAGGAGAGGAGCTTGTTGCAATGAGGGCTGGGTGACAGCTAAGTAGTATGGCCTTTGCCCAGTGTGTGTGAGGCATGGGTTTCGTCCTCAGCACTGGGAAGGCAGAAGGCAGGCTGGAAAATAGCCAGGATGAATTAGAAGGAAATAAAAATGCTTAAATGAGCCACCTCCCTAAGGGAGAAGAGAAAACAACCTGACAGGGTTGAAAAGGCCTGAAACATTGAGGCTGGAAGAGTAACATGGGGCCGTAATTTGAGGGTCTCGGGAGCCAATATTTTCACATTGGTTTGATCTAAGGTTTCACCATTAACAGGGGATAAATCTGCAGACTGAAAATTAGCCACAAGGATAACTTTACCCCTGGCTTAACTGCAGACTAGAAGAATAACGCAAACAGCTCCGTCTGAACTTGCTCAGCAACTCGAAAGCCAGTGGTTTGAAAAAAGCAGACTTGGCCTGTGTATGAATTACAGGAAGAAGATAGAGGGAAAAGTGCCTTAGGGCTATTTATTCTTTTTCTATAGGACACACTGAAGAAAAGATCAAATCACATGTCGTATACCCGGATGGAAAGTGTAGGACCAACCAAAGACAAGGGTGTGAATCTCCTGTCCCCAACTTTTAAGGACCCCTCGCTATCCTGATGGAGTCATGTTGGCCTGTGGGATTTCTCTAATTCCGTCTAAATGCTGGGCACGTCTTTAAAATTAGACCTGGTGACGACAACCCTGGAGTCGCAGACCCTGGTAATTGGTTATCACTTAGATCTCAGCAGGGCAAAGGAGGAGAAAGAAATGTGGCTTACCGATGTGACGAAACAGCCAGCTTTCTTGAATTGGGTTGTGGCCCGATTAAGTCCATTCAGGACTCCCTGGCTCCAGCTGGTTTTACCTAACCAACTTCTGTCTTCCCTCATTTCCAAGAACCATATTCTGTCTGCCTCTGGGAGATGTGACTTGCTGTTCTCAGTCTATGTTTGAGGGTGTGGGTGCAAGGCCACAGCATAGCCCGTGAGGATATTATATTGTCCCAGCAGCAGTAACTGGCTTAGAGGTGGGCACATGGCACAAGTCAACTCAGAGAAGGTTTGTCAAGAACAAAATAAATGAAAATGGAATGACATTTTTTTTGAGGCACTAAAAATGGAGTTAGAAGGTCAATATGTATGGTGGTGTGGTCAGAAAAGGGTCTTCACCTGTACCCCAGGCTTGCCTGCCATTGAAGATCCTCTTTCCTCAGCCCCCTCAGTGCTGAGCTGCTGGTTACGTTCACCTCATCTGTCTCTGGGAGGCTATTGTCAATCAGATACTTCTAAGTTGAAGGAGATGGATGCACCAGCTTCCCCATGTGAGATGGTTTTGGAATGTTCTTAGACTCTGCTGACTTATGAGACAGCCTCCCTCTTTTATCTACCAGAGACTGAGTCTGGGGGACTTCTGCCAGCACCCCTCACCACTTCTGAATAGCAGCTGATGGAATTACTGACCTTATTATGGATTAAAGCTGTAAGTACAATCGGCATTTTGTAAAGCCTCAGAGAGTTTTCGATTCTGTGAGAGTGTCTGCCTTCACTGTGATGAGGCCCCAAACCAATGTGACTGTATTTGTTCTCGGCTGGATTGGTTTTATCCTAGCACAAGAGGATGGCCTTAGTCAAGTTTACAAAAGCTATTGGGAGTTAGATGAAGTTCGGTGGGATTCTGAGAGGATTGTGGGTGCACACAAATGCAGCTGTCATCTTACTATCAAGTGGGAAAAAAAAATCACCTCAGTGAGTAGAGGTGGGAGAGACCAAGTCTCGACAAGATAGAACCTGTGCGCAGCACTGCCAGAAACTTAAAGACAATTATTATTGTTATATGTCTAAATACATAGAAATATATAAATACAGCATGCTGAATCCCTTTAGTGTTGCTTGCTTATATATGCATTTAGGGCTGACTACTTAGTGTGTTAGATAACCAATAAATGGCTCATCCCTGGGGAAGACTAATTCTCCCTCTCTTAGCACTTACTAATTGCCTGTAGCTTGTTGTTTAGGAGTGGGGCCTTGTGACATTTCCCCCATCCATGTTGGCATGCTAACTGGTATTGTCTCTTGTTTATTCCTTGTTCAGCCTACTGTATTGTTGAGATCTCATGGGTGCAGCTTCCCCATCTGATACTGAAAGCAATCTCAAAGCAAACACCCTGATCCTCTGGCTCTTACGGTCTTTCTACCTCGTCTTCTATGCTGTTCCTAGAGCCTTAGGTGTAGGAGTTGCACTACAGGAGTGTCAGTTGGAGCTTCCCCCAACCCCACAATGGTCAGTTGTCTGCATTTAACCATCTGCTGCTTTTTGTAACCATCTCTTTTCTGTTATATGAAAAACTGTGCTGCCTTTGTTTGTTTAGGGCATTGGAAATTAGACATCTTTTACTGGCAACCCAAAAAATCTAGAATACACAGATTTTTATAAGGTATAATGACAAATGTCACAAAAAGTGCATTGGATCCAAAGATACTATTTGTATGCATGTGACATCATTGGCTGGGAAGACGAGAGACAGAGAAGACGTGAATGCAGGCATAATGGGATAACAGAAATGTTTTGAAAGCAATTGGTGGCATTACTCTTTCAAAGTATAAAATCAAGTTTTAGGAAGGAGAACAATAGTAAGTTGAACTCTTCTTGTAGTAACATGTCACAATAAAGAACTATCCTAAAGGCAAGAACTATGGAGTTGGTAGAGGTTATGACCCGGGTGATCAATTCACCCTGGTTTGTCCTAGAGTATCTCTGGTATAATACTAAATATCCTGACTCTAGCAAGATGGCTCAATGGGGAAAGGGTAAACTCAGTTGCCAAGCCTGACAACCTGAGTTTGATTCCCTGGGGCCTACATGGTAGAAGGAAAGAACCGACTCCTGAAAGTTGTCTTGTGACTTCCACTCCTACACCATGGTATACACACACACAATAAATAAATAGATTAATTAATAATAAATAAATAAACAATAAATAATAAATAACAAACAAATAATACATACATACATACATACATACATACATACATACATACATACATACATAGATACAAGTTCAACACATTGTGTCTTGGAAACGCTAGTCCCCAGCTAATCTGGAAGGCTGGTCACATGCTTTTCTACCATAATCGGTCTTTTTGCTTTAACAAGACTAGTTTCATCATTAATGCATAAGGGGTCTATGGAGGGGTAGTGGCAGAACCCCCAGTGTGTTTCAGAGCAGGCCTTTGGAGGTGCAGACTTTCATAAAGGGCTACAGGGGCCACTGCAGAAAGGGAGTGCAGAGAGCAGCCTCTCCTGTCACAACCAGAGAAGGTTCTTTTGTGTATTTCTTAAAAAATAGGATTTAGGCATTTAAATCGGGGAACACCTGCTCTTTGCGGGGAACCTCCCTCTAGAATTCCATGATTTCTTTTCTTTGTTGAGGCAGGGGGTTCCTATAGGCCAGTGTTCTTGCACCTGGTGGCTTCTAGGGCCACCTGGGGAGCTTTAAAACACAGCGTTGGCTTCACACACCTGTGAAGTTGTGCTCCACCAGAATTGGTTGGAACCGGAGACCTGGTTTTTGTTTTTGTTTTTTTTTTTAATCTTTGCAGGTGGAATACATATAAATTATTCACAAATGTCAGTTCTTCAACTCATTAATGATAGATTGCTTTCCACACACTTCAAAAATGACCAACACAGATCATTGTTCCAGACACTATGTTCAGCACACCTTGAACTTTCCACGGATTCTGAGGGCTTGAGAAAAGTGAGATTGGTGCCCCACCCACCCCCATTTCTGTCACAGTAGATCCAGGCAAGACTGGATATTTGCAGACATTTAAGCTGTTTTCAGAAAGCTGTCAACTGCCATTAGTAGCACCATTTTAGACCTTAAAGTCAGTTGAGTATCTTGTGTGTTCTTTTTAATCTTTGAGACATTTATAACATTGTGTTTGGACCTCTCCCTAATATGGTACTTAGTAAATTTCTGATGAAGAATGGAGAAGTTTAGAGATGGAGTTCAGTGGTAACATTTGCTTAAAACAAAGAAGCCCTGGCTTAACCCCCCCAACACTATGCGTAAAATAAACAAAAGAGCAGATTAAATGTTTTGTTGAAGTCTGTAACTGTCAACTTCCTTTTTTCTTATGTTTTTCAAATTGTGATTGCTAAATAATGACTGTGTATTTGTAGAATACAGTCCAGTATTTCAATACATGTAATATAATGATCAAACCAGGTAACTGGTATACCCATCACCTCAGACATTTATCTTTTCTTTGCAGTCCACTGCCTGAAGATTATACAGCCTGTATCCTTTACCACAGAACTGATTCTGCTGTCTCTGAGGGGCACAGTCTCATGGAACCTTGGCTGTGGACATGGGTGGGAACAACAGGATTTCCTGCTTTCAACTTTAGGGACATTGTGCTGAGCACAATGCACCAACAGTGACTGTGCCATATTCAGGGGCCCTGGATAATCCCGTCTGATCTTCTGTAAGATTCCATTTTGCTTTGTATATTCCTTTCCAAAGCTAACACTTTATGCCTCACCCCCCCCCCCAATTCCTTTCTGGCTTTATCTTCTTTTTATGCATTGGTTTTAAAATAAATTTATAGCATTATTACACAAGAATATTCTGGTTGCTGTATCCCTTTATTCTGTTCATACGCTTACAATGATCTTGCTGAATGATCACTGCATTCCCTGCAGTGACTGCACCAGGGAATCTGAGCATACCACATCCTTCCACTTGTTTTTGTTTTCAGTATGAGGACAGCTGCAGGCAGCACAGTACTGTTTCTCTAACTGTTTCCATTAGGACAAGAAATGCTTCTTGGGCTACAGAGACCATGGCCACATCCCAGACCTCAAGGCAAGACACACCCCAAATAAAGTTAAAAAGGAAGAGAAACCACTGACCATTATTAACCACTAAATAGGGAGAGTACAATCCAAGTTCTGGAGGGGCTAGTAGCTTTTACGTAACAGGTTGAAAGAAGAAACGGCATCCCCAAAATAAACACAAATGACAATAATAAAAATTTCAAAGAGGCTCTTTCTCTTTCATCCTGTTTCCCTGACAGTAAATTTGTTGGTACATAGTTTGATGATTCCTAAGCAACAGGGGTCTATCTGGTTCCTCCCTGGAGAGGAAGTTTGGTTTTAACCAGAGCCTGTGCTTGTGGAGACATGCTCCTTCCTAAATTAGTTCTATAAAATCTGCCACAGAGAAGGGCAGAGTCTATGGCCCTGAGCAAAACCCAGCCTTCTCTGTCCTTCCACCCAGAGAGTCACTGTGGGTTCCACCTCCAGAGGTGGAACAGCCACTTAGCTGTTACATGAATAATGCATTTCCCCCTGATGCTATAAGTAGGCCAGGTGACTCGGCTTTGTAAACTCTGGAAGGGTCTTGAATCTGGTGGGTTCATTATGTACTCCAGTTGACCTTGAATTCATGATTCCCTGTCTCAAACCCCTGAGTACTAGGATTATGAGCAGGTGTTTATAGTATGCCAGTTCTACCAGAACCCTCATGGTTTGTGTTAACAATCTTTTTTTTTTTTTGGTTTTTCGAGACAGGGTTTCTCTGAATATCTCTGGCTGTCCTGGACTCGCTTTGTAGACCAGGCTGGCCTCGAACTCACAAAGATCCGCCTGCCTCTGCCTCCCAAGTGCTGGGATTAAAGGCGTGCGCCACCACCGCCCGGCTGTGTTAACAATCTTTATGTATCAGGACTCAGGACTCATCTCTGAATCTGCTGACAGGAAAATGTCATGTTAAATACATAATTCAATTTGGGAAGGTTCTCCTTGGAAGCCATTTGGAGGGAATCTTGTGGGATTTTATGAGCATGCCAGGTGGTAGAAAGGCTGCTTAGGGAGAGAAGGGAAGTGACCTCCATGTCACCTTAGTAACTATCTCTTGAGCAGGGAAGATGTCTCAATAGGTAAAAGCACTTGCCAACAGCCTGAAGAGCTGAGTTTGAACTCCTAGAATCCATGTCAAACAACATGGTGGCAAATGTCTGCAGTTGCAAGATAGGAGGCAGAAACAGAAGATTGTCCCAGAAACCTGTGGGTCAGCTAAGCTGGAGTGTACAATACTAATGGCAGAAAGAGAGACCCTGCCTCAAGAAACATGGAAGAGAAGGACCAACATCAAGGTTGTCCTCTGACATCATTCTGTGGTGTGTGCATGCATTCACACAGAAATATAAACAGAAAACATACAAAGAAATATTTTTAAAATTGTCTCCTGATATCAGGACTATTTTTTTTTCTGACTTAAAATCTGTGCATTCCCATGTGTGAAAGATAATATGATGCTGGGGGGAAAGGCATTGTGAGGGGAGATCAGACACCGTTCTTCTTAAAGAGTTTGAGGAAAGTCAGATACCAAAAGGCAGAGTCACACTCATACAACAGAGAACGAGAAAGACTGAATTCTTGTGACTAACAGTGCGTATTGTCATTTGTAAAGCAGAAGTATGCAGACTCTTATGCTCATCATTCTAATAGTGGTTTAGGAGCAAATGTTTTTTTAAGAGATGTGTTGTGTCCAAAATGCTGAGAGAGCTTCTGGTGGTAATGTACAGAGAACAGGAAGTTCCCAGTGTGGAGTGGCAAGCCCCCAAGAATCTCAAAGTCATATGCGTTACTGAAAGGGTGTTAGCAAACATTTCAATTGAGACAGGTTTGAGGGGACTAAGAAGCAAGACGTCACATAGATCCTAGTGTAGGAAAACTTCTATAGAAGCAAGCTGAGGCTTTCTACAAAGCTTTCCTGTCTAAAGACTTCAAAAGCAAACGGGTTTTGCTGAGGAATCCAACAGCAGCATTTGCTACGCTTGGATTTTTCTGAGCAAGGGGTTGGGGGAAGCTTCTGCCTATCATTCAGACATGGTGAGGGCATTTCCAACTGGCTTGAAAGTACAACTCCCTTCCTTTCCATATTTACAGGGCTGGCTGATTAGACCTTGGCAAACTCACACATTAGAAATAACTATATAAGCCGGGCGGTGGTGGCGCACGCCTTTAATCCCAGCACTTGGGAGGCAGAGGCAGGCGGATCTTTGTGAGTTCAAGGCCAGCCTGGTCTACAAAGTGAGTCCAGGACAGCCAAGGATACACAGAGAAACCCTGTCTTGAAAAAAAAAAAAAAAAAAAAAGAAATAACTATATAGAAGTCAGCATAAAGTGACCTATAAGTTGTTCTTGCTCTTTGCAAGTTTCACCTTTGTCTTGTGTCCTTATAGACATCATGTTTGATGATGATAATAGGAATATTACATCAGCCCCTCAAACACTGCTTCACTCTTTGTCAGACAGCATTGAAAAGTCTTCTCTTTCATACCATGTTCCAAATCACCTTGTGCCATTCCCCTTGGGCTTCCGGGAGATTCATTGGATGAGGTGGCCGTCCACTCCACTAGACATGGTCTTGGCCATGAAAATGTTTTCTAGGTGAGAGATGTTGGTTCACCCTTCGTTCCCTGATACCTTGGGATTCATTTCATACCACTGAGGGACAATGAGCCTTTTAATACAACATGATAGATAATGTGTAGTGATCACACTGAGCCATCCAGAAGGCAGGAGAATTCTGCAGCTTTTATTTGCTGAAGTGCCACTGACTAAAGAGATGATGGCCTATTCTAGCTCTGAATTATGTGGTTCCATGACACTGCCAGTGGAACAAGATTCAGAGTCCCTCACAACATCCAGAAGGGAAGGTAGTAACACAGCACAGTTAGGGGAGATTCACAAAGAAAGTGAATTCAATATGACATAAGAGCAGCCATCTTGTGTCTTAACCACCACAACTATCCATAGATGTCAGAGTTGGTATTTATGTTTTCTGTACTGTCTCTCAGAGAAATGTAAATAGGAGTAAATAGAGTGGCATTAAAGGTATTTCAAATGGACCCTGGTTTCTGGAATGTACCCAACATTGATGTTTTCTTTTCTTTTTTTATCTTTGTTTTTTTTTAATTAATAAATAAATTTATTTGTTGCTTCAGGTTACATCTCCATCATATTGTCCTCTTTCCCCCCTTCCCAGCCCCGCCCTCCCACCCTCTACCCCCTAACCACTTCTATCCCACTCCTCTGGAGTGGAGAGTCCCTACATAATTGTCCCTCAAGTTATATGAGGGCCAAGAGCCTCCTCATACACTGGGGGCTACAAGGCAGCCCCACCAGTGAAAAGTGTCTCATTGCCAGGGAGGGAAAACTAAAAAACAAACAAACCAACCAACAAACAAACAAAATAAATAAATAAATAAAAATAGAATAGGTACATTCTGGCTTGGCTGAAGTCACCAGAGTTACCCTAAC
Organism: Lophiomys imhausi; assembly: GCA_907164525.1. Classification (NCBI taxonomy): domain Eukaryota; kingdom Metazoa; phylum Chordata; class Mammalia; order Rodentia; family Muridae; genus Lophiomys; species Lophiomys imhausi. Next base: position 16,567,863 of record CAJQZJ010004381.1, on the reverse strand, counting down.
CAACACACATAAACCTTCTGACTCAAATTGTAGAACTTCTACCTGACATTGCTGTCAGCTAGGACCAAGCTTCTGTCAGTAAGTTGATTAAAGAATTGCACTCTGTGAAATACTAGATCTGTGAGTCCCTTTCCTTTGATCTCTGCATCCTTCTGCCAGTTCTCATTCTTTGGGACTAGATTATTCTAGAATACTCACTCAGGGAGAAGAACTATGACACATGGAAGGACAGAACATTGATGGTTAGAGTAGACTGAAGAATTCAGAGACGATATCAAGAAGTCACAAGCTCTGTGTGTGTGTGCACACACACACACACACACACATACACACACACACACACACACACACACACATACAGTATGATATACCTGAAACACCGGGTAAAACTTACCCCAAGCATAGGCAGAGTCTCAGATACCCAGGCCTTTGTGAAGTGTTATATATTGAGGATAGGATCCTTATAATTGGACGAGTGCCTTGATCACAAGACCAGATAGAGATCTCCTACCTGTTTTGTGATGGTTTTAAGACGCGAAAGTTCAACAAGAAGGCAACATCTGCTATGTCGGAGTAGGAGGACCTCAACCACGGTGGGACCTGGACCATGCACTTCTGGCCTCAAGAAATAGATCTGTGACTCTCTGCAATAGTAATCTGAATTGACACCAGCATTATTTCATTTTCATCTCTTAAATTCTTTTTCTCATTTCTGACATGTTCTCCTTCTTACTTTGGCTTGACACATCTTAAATCATTCAGGAACATCCATGGGCCCAAATGTCAGCAATTAATACTTTGATCAGCACATACCATGAGTTCAAACACATGTATTCATTCCAATTATATATCAGACCACTCCATTTATATTATTTCATGACAACTATATTCTCTTGCTTACTTTTTCTCTTAATTCTATTGCTATGAAAAGACACCATGACCAAGGCAACTCTTATGAAAGAAAGTATTTATTTGGGGGATTGTTTACAGTTTTAGAGGATTTTTCATAGCCACCAGTCAGGCATGGCACAGGAGCAATGTCTGAGAGCTTTACATCCTGATCCACAGACAATAGGTAGAGAGACAGAGAGAGATACTGTGTCTGTAGTGTACTTTTGAAAGCCTACTGCCAGTGATACACCTCCTCCAAAAAGGCCACCCCTCTTAATCCTTCCCAAAATAGTTCTACTTCCTGGTGACTAAGCATTCAAATAAATGAACCATTCTCATTCAAACCACCACATTTTTCTTACCAAAGGAAGTGATTTATGTAGGTGTCAAGATCTGGTACTGGATTGACTATAGTTGTCCAGGAAATAGACACCTACTCAGCTGGGATGTCATCAACTACGGATGTTAACCAAGGATGGCTGCTTTGGGGTTTTTGTGTGTTAATGCGCTGATCTTTTACTGAACATTCATCATGTCTAAATCTAGACTCTAAGGAAATAAAAATGATTAAGAGGTTTACAATAATCTTTGCTTATTGGAAAAAAAATAGCAATGCTAACAATGAACAACTAAACTAAATTTGCTGTATCATACTCTGTGACCGGATAGCAATGATCCATTAATGAAGTTACTTATAAAAAAGTTTTAATTTCCTTTCTGAAGGGCTCTTCTAGCTGTTTCCCTCTTTCTAGCCTCCCTGTCTTTTAACGGAAAGTTCTCTCTCTATTGACTACAATCATTTCAATACAGATATTTCTGTGCAACAGCCAAACTGACCGGCACCACAGTTGCCTAGAGCACATTTGAGCTAGCTCTTGGGTACCTTGATGGCTATTCTTGTTTGACAACCTGACTACATCTGGAATTGACTGGAACCCAAGTAGCTGGGCACAGCTGTAAGGGGTTTTTAATTCAATTATCTGAAGTGGGAAGACCCACTTGTAACCCTGATCTTTGGAGGTGGGGACATCCACCTTTAAACTGGGCCACATCGTCTCATGGCAGTGAGAATGCTTGTATGAATGAAGTTCTCTCTTTGCCTGCTTGCCCTCCCTCTTATTGGCAAGTCCATTGCTTCACTGGCATTAGAGCCCACTTCTTTGGGATCCTGGCATATACTGAAGACCAGCTGAGACATGCAGCCTTGTGGACTGAACAACTACCAGATTCTTGGGCTTCCACTGAAAGACAGTCATTGTTGGAGTAGCTGTTCCATAGCCTGTAAGTCATTCTAGTAAACCTCATATATATGTGTGTGAGTTCCGTATATATTATCCACATAGATGGAGGCAGGGGAGGGATAGTGGTTTATACGATCAGTTCTGCTCCTCCAGAGAACTGTAACCCAGGCACTTCTGCTACCCTAAAACCTGGAGAAACATGAGACAGAAGCCATTCCATGGTAAGTGAAATTGACTATGGCTTCCACGGGGGAAGGAGAGAACAAAGAAAAGTTCTCTGCAGTGAACTTTTAAGCCCGAGATGCTTTATAGCTGAACGGCTTCTCATTTTCATAGAAAGATCTCCTATCTAGATCTTACTAAAAGAAATTCTTGGGGCAGCAGGGATACATATCTTGAAAAATAAGGGACACCAAGAAAGCATAGTAATTGAGCAGAAAAGATAGCACAGAGCCCAAAATATGCTTTCTTGGTTCATTAAAGTTGTAGCCCATAGATTTTCCCTCTTCTAGTTAGCTCCAGATGCCAACTTGACGTAGCCTAGAGTTATCTGAGGGAATCTTAATTGGGAGATTTCCTGGATCAGACAGGCTGTGGATATGTCTATGGGGCATTTTCTTGCTGTGGATTGATGTGGGTGATGCCACCCCTGGGCAGGTGATCCTGAATGTATAAGAAAGCTGACTGAGCATGTGCTGGAAGGTGAGGCAGTAAGTGGCATTCCACCATGCTTTCTGGTTTAGTTCTTTCCTAGACATCCTTCAATGATGGATTGTACCTGGAACCGTAAGGCAGGTAAAGCCTTTCCTCCCCAATTTGCTTTTGGTTGATATGTCTATCAGAGCAACAGGAAATTGAACTGGGACATATTCTGAATAGGTTTAATCAAAGAGAACTCTGCACTGTCATGTGATATTGTTTATAGCTTGAGGAAGCTAGGCACTCAACACCATCACCCATATTTAAAAACTCCTTCCACTGCAGGCCCAAGAGAGGAGAGAGCTACCAACTCCACTCTGGAATGGAGTAGTTTTTAGTCAGACAGATGGGGATTCAAATTCTACTTAGCTAACTGTGGCTCTGTAGCAATTTTCAGTCTCAGTGTTTCTGTCTTATTTACTAGTAATAACTTAAAAAGTTTTTAGTCATTAAACTCAAGTACAAGGTAGTGTTGTAAGTATACATACTTATCATCTAATTTCTCAACAATCTAACGAGGCAGTATGCAGAAAAGCAAGAACACACAGGCCTGAGACCACTGTCCTCAGGAAGCCCTGTTTGTAAGGCTGGCCCTTGACTTGTGTCTGGAGATGCATAGAAGACTCCCACTGTTCCACACACACTTAGCTATGTGTGCAAACAATGTGCTTTATGCCAGAAACCTGCTTTCCTTCCAGGAGTCTGGAATTTGTGGTGTTTAAGACAGAGAGTGTCTAAATGACAACCCCAATCAATATTCTGGCATGGAGTCTCTAATGAGCTTCCCAGATAGACAACATTCCATAGCCTACGTGAGTCATTGTTGGAAGAGTCATGTGCATCCTGTTTGACTCCACGGGGACAGGATTCCCAGTAGCTGATGCCAGGTCTCTTCCCTCTGTGGATCCTGGCTTGTGTCCTTTTGATGTAGCAGCACTTAACTATAGGTGTAGCTGCATACTTGAACCCTATGGGTTCTCCAACCAGTCACTGTACCTCAGGGTTGGCATGGGAATCCCTTCCCCACAATTATATGGCACTACTATTTAAAGTGATTTAAAATAACCATGGCATTATCATTTGAAGGTGAGAAACTTAATTCAGGGAGAGATTAAGGCCTTTGGCTAATCAGCATATGGGCCCACACAGAATGGCTGATTTTTCAACTCCTATGTATACTCTAAGAATGTAGGAATGCCACCTCCCTCACAGGGTGGCTGTGAATCAGAGCAGGTGAGTTTGCTTAAATGTGCAGAACACCGATGGACTATTATTATGTGGTTATGCACACCCCCAACTCCTCCCACCCTCACTGAGTATCTTACTGACCAATAGAATGTCCCTGAGAAATGGAAATAGCTTTGAGGAAAAAGGTGCAGAATTCCTCCTTCTCCCTATTTGTTTGTTTTGCAATGGTATTTATTATCACAAACTCTTTCTGAAACAAAAGAAACTCCCTGAATTTCCTCTCTCTTGAACTCTGTGGCCTCTAGATTCCCAGCTTGGAGGGTCTACAAGGCACAGCAGGTGACATTATCACGGCAAACTGGATGCTAAGAAGGAGCAGTTTATGGGAGCCCCCTATTATGGTGGCCATATTTTCTATTGCTTACCCACAATTGGGCATACTTTCTTAGAACAAATGTGGTAAGGTTCAGTCTACTGAAACCACCTTTTCTCAACTTCCCCTCCTGCCTCTCAAGCCTTCTGATTAATAAAGAGACACCCTGTTTCCATGGAAGAAAATCAAATGACCTCAGCCTCCCACGGACCTATTCCTGCATTTCTTTCAAAGGGAAACTATTCGTGTTGTAGGTCTGTCTGTGACGAGCCATGCAGAGGAGATGTTAATGATGATATTCCAATGAGAGACGAACTTGCAAGAGCTCAGGCTTGTTCTCAGTAACAGGGAGTGTGGATGGGTGGAAGACAGATGCCTTCACCTTCATCTACTCCTTGAAATTCTCTTTCCTAGACAAGCAGAGCTTATTCACACTGTAAAACACTCCATTGAATGGAAAGGCCAGGAGCTTCAAGATGCAGTGATCCACAGCCGTGGAATCAAATCCCTACCTGCCAGTCCAGTTTCCATAAAGTAAATTTGGGGAAACCTATGGATGTTAGGTACTTATAAAGACACCTTCACCATACTGTGTGGAAAAATGGGACATGGAGGGAGTAGGATTTAGGAAGAAGAGCTGGTAGTCTCCAAGAGACACTACATACTTGTGGGGGCTTCTCACACAGGATAATTCTTGTAGCCAGTGTTTGGTGGGAAGAGGAGGATAAAATGTGAGACATGGAAATAAAAAAGAAAGACTCCCCTGCCATGAAATAAAAAGCATGGTAGACTGAGGAAAACTAGTCATCACACCAAAGGGACAAATAGTGCCCAGACCCTGGCCTTGTCTCTGGCTGAATTCTTTGAGCAAACCCTTAGCCAGAAGTCCTGGGTTCCCGGGGTCACACTTACAACTTTTGATCAGCTGCCCAAATTTTTACCTAAATGGCCTCCCCACTGCACTCTCCTCAGTTTCATGATCAGTAAAGAGAAGGAAGCAGCCAATAATCTCTAGGCCCACTGTAAAAATTCAATAAAACAATCGGGGCTAATGTGCTGAACATATACTGAATCAATATGCTAACGCTGGCTGCTATTATTTTCGTTTTGTCTCACTATAGTTCTGTGTGGCCTAGAACTCACTATGTAGACCAGGCTAGACCTGAACTTGCAGAAGACCTCCTGAGTCAGACTTACAGGTACTGGGATTGAAGATAGGAGACACCATGCCATTCTAAGTCAATGTTTTTGGTGTTAATGGTGTTTATTAGAGCCAGGATTAAATAGAACACTTAATCATAAAATAGAAACCCAATTTTCACTCTACTGAACATTAAGAAGAAAGGATTACCCAAAGAGCCAAACTTAATAAAGCTAAATTATAGGCAGAAGGAAAATTGCAATAAATTCCATGAATGGTCAGTCAAAATATCAGCCTTTTCCTTGCTGTGGCCGCCTTAATCCTTCCTCCTGGGACTGTCTGGTTGAGTTGCACACAGTGGTCTGAACAAGCCGTGGGCATCAATTAAGATTTAGGTCAAGGCCTGTGACACACACAACCAGTGATTTATTTTCTGGGACAAAGGAAGGCAAATCCTTCCCCCTGGCTGGAGAAGAATAACATTCCTTTCTATTGTAATCAAGTTTCATCAAGGAAATGTTGGAAATCTAGGCAGGGCAGCGTAGGGTGCCTGTGAAAGTGATTAAATGGTTGAGCTTTTCAAATATACAGCCAGCAAAAATATGTTTTAACAGTTTTTATTGTTGGAAAGAATCTAAGAGAAAGGAAACTTGACTGATCTCCCAATGCAGTTATCTCCTCACTAAAGGACCCCACCATGCCTGCCATATTCAAAGATTCCCCTACCAATGAACGTCATTCAAACCTTCTGATCTTTCTTCATAAATGCTACCCTGTCGTTGGATTTATAGTAAACTCCAATTGGCAAGTCTTTCTGCTTCCCCTAGGAGGCTTGCTATGGAAATTCTTATGATGGTTCCAGTCTGAATTTTAACACTTCCCAGGAGACCAATTTCTCAGCTCCATCTATAGCAATGTGATTTTAAGTGTGAATGATACCCTTTGAACCAACAAATCACTAAAATCTGTAAATGTAGCTACTAGCTCTTTTGGCTTCATCTGCTGAGCCCTCCTTGCATATAAACCCCACACAGTGGTGTGAGTTTGGTATCCCTGTGAGAATTCTCAGTAGTTCAGGAAGTTTTGGCTTTCTCAAGGGCTTCTCCCTAGTGTGGGTCAGAGGCAGTAACTGCTGAGTGTCAAGAGTGTACTTCCAAGTATTTCAGTAAGTGAGACAGGCAAGTGTTAGTCAAGGGCTAGCCATGAGTGGAATGTTTCACCGGCAGCTCTGCTCCTCTGGTCCTTAGTGAATATTTGTACTCTGAGAGGGAGAGATAGGGAGAGAGGTGAACCAGAAACCAAAACATACTGGAAAAGGGCAAAGCAGTGAAGATCTGTTTGATTTATAGACAATGAGCCTAATGAATCTAGCAACAGTTTTATTACCATGATTCTTCATGAATGCACAAAAGTTGTTAGTGTTGAGGGCTGCTCAGATGGCTCATTTGGCAAAAGCACTTAGCACCAAGCCTGAGTGCCAAAATCTCAAATGGTAGAAGAAGAAAACTGACCCCTGGAAGTTGTCCTCTGACTTCCACACACGTACTGTGGTATGCATACACGATGCTCGTGAGAAAACATACACATTTAGTAGATAAATGTTTTTTGTTTTTTTTTTTAAGAACAGTTGGTGTTAGAAGTCTACTTCTAACCAAATCTTTTTCTTTATTAATGAACCGCACAGCGAAAACTACAACCTGGGTACAAGTCAACACACACCAGAGCAAATGAGCCTAGTAGTTTCCCAACTTAAATCCATTTGATTTCAAGTTCATGCTGGTGGTAGTTATGTCTGCGCTGGGCTCACTAGAGCTCAGCACACTGCAGAGACCCAGCACATGATGATCACAATGGCTGATCCACAGTTTGGTGTGTAGGAGAACAAAACTGCTTTAAGAGCCCCTCCTCTATTTCAAGTGTTCTCGTCAGCTCTAGATATCACGTGACTTTGTTTACTGAGGCTCAGCTGAGTAGAACTGAGTGCTGCAGATACATTTGGGCTTCATGTGTTTTTCTATGATCTCTGATGTAATATTCTCTCTCTCTCTCTCTCTCTCGGTCAAATCCTTCTATTATCACTCTCTTGCCTCCTGGGTTGGTTTGGAACTTATTATATAACTGCAAATGGCCTTGAACATCTGATCCTCCTGCGTTCACCTCCTGAATATTAGGATTGCAGGCTCACATCACCTTGCTTGGTCTATATGCTTCTGGGGAGTTGAATCTAAGGAGAGTCTTGAGCCTGGTAGGCAAGCACCCTACTAATGAAGCCACACCCTCAGCCTAGCTCCTTCTCTTATGAAACTGCATTGCCAGTCCTTTGCTCACTCCTGCGGGGTAATATGACTCAAGCACCTTAGTCCCAGACACAGTTGGTGATGCCAACTGTGTGTGCTTCATAGTAACTCGTATTGAAAACTAGCCAATTGTAGTGAGAGTTTCGGTTTCCAGCTATGTTATGTTGTGTGAATATGGTATTGTTTTAATCCCAGGTGTGGGGTTAGAGGCTGCTTCACAGCAGGTGATTGTGATTTTCCTGGTGCACATACCCAATCAGGACTTTAACACTTATGGTTGGTACCCTCTTCTCCTAGCTGGTTTTGTTTGGTGGGGTGTTTTGGTGTTGATTTTTGTTGCTTATTTGTTTGTTCATGTCAACGTGACACAAGCTAGAAGTATCTGAGAAGGAGAATATCAATTTAAGAAAATGCCCACACTAGATTCAACTGTGGCAAGCCCATGGTACCTTTTCTTATGTGATGATTGATGTGGGAGGCCCAAGTTCACTGTGGGCAGTACCATCCCTGCACTGGTGGTCCTGGGTGCTCTAAGAAAGCAGGTTGAGCAAGCCATGGGAAGCAAGCCCGGAAGTAGAACCCCTCCGTGGTCTATGCATCAGCTCCTGCCTCCAGGTCCCTGCCCTGTTTAAGTTCCTGCTCTCACTTTTCTCAGTGATGGAGCGTGATGTGGCGGTGTAAGCTGAAATGAACCCTTTCCCCTCCAAGTTGCTTTTCATCCTTGTGTTTTACCACAGCAAAAGAAACCCTAACTAAGACATCTCTACCTAGAAAGACTGCTGGGAAACAGTTGTAAGGCCGTATCCCTTCCTCATTCAGCTCTGGAGCCATACCTCACCTTGCCATGGCAGCCCTCTTTCACCATGCCTGAGTCCTCACACACTCTTCTTGCAACCTCTCTTTCCCACCAGAGGACTCTCCATGGCCATAGGGTCCTATTATTTTTTCTCTGTGTATCAGCCTATTGGAAGTGCTTGAATGACAGAAGCAAGGAGCAAGTAAGAGAGTGAGTGTTTCAAACTAGATCTCTGAGGTAGGGGAAGAAGATTCTCTGCTGGTAAGAAACAGGTCAAGGTGGCCTTGCTGTAACGTGAAGAAATGCAAGGGGAAAAAGAATGGCTTGAGCAGAGGTGTGTGAACTTTAGGGGAACTTGTGAGGGGATCCTTAGCAAAGGTTGTGAGAAAGCAGGGGTGAGATCTGGGATCATACCCTTCTTCATCTTGCCCAGGAAGGCAGGAGGCCACTCAGTGTCTGGGTGGTGAAAAGACCACTCCATCCAGTTGTGCACACTGTAGGCAAAGTTAGACTTTTCCTCAGGAGAAGCAAATGTGGCCCTGCTCTGCTGCTTGGATAATGGCCTGATGCATAAATAGAGCCACAGCACAGCAGAGCAAAGAATATTTTTGGACCAAACATTTCACAGAGAAAATATTGCTGGCTGCTTTCTTTGACTTTGGGAAAATGTTAGCAGTGCTTCATCCAACCTCTCACTCCAAACCTGCCAGTGCCTGGGCTCTGGTCTTCCTGGTTTCCTACAGGAATGATTTATCAGAGAACTGCATCTCCTGAGCTTTGTTGCACAGAGAGTCTCTCTACACAACACTTAGAATCCTTGACAGAATTCCCTAGCTCTTGGAGAGGTGCTGGGCCTCTCTGTCTCATATTTTCTCTCCACTGAATATTTTCTTTTTCTCAGTAGCATACAAGGTTGACTTGGCCCTAGTACTCTTGGATGAGTTTCAACTTGGAGTGGGCTTCCTCCTTTAGGAACTGTGTGTGTGAAATGCAGAGGCCAGCATGATCTGAATGCCCATCAGTAGCGTCCTAGTAAATTACATTTCTGCAGTTCACTCTGGAGTAGTATACTACTGTTAAAAACAATAGAGGACAGGGATATGAAGGCATGAGTGTCAGGTTTAAATCAACAAACACAGTAAAACACTCAGTATGGTGCCAGTTTCTTTTTAGATTTATTTATTTTATGGGTATGAGACTTTTGCCTGTGTGTATGTATCTGAACCATTTATATGCTGGATACCTGTGGAGGTCTGAAGAGGGGGTTGGATACCCAAGAACTGGACTCATGGATGGTTGTGAGTTCTGTGAGTACTGGAACCAAATTTGGATTTGTGCCCTTATCCACTGAGCCATCTCTCCAGCCCCTGAGGCTAATTATCTTTAATGAGCTTTTACATCTATTACTTTAGCAACAAAAGTCTAACAAAATGTAGACCCAGAAATCTTCAAAAGTGGGATGAGGTTACTATGCAGACTTATTTTATTCCACAGACCTGGCCAATATTCTAGAACTTTCAAGTGAATTTGTTATCTTCATTATTAACAGCAGACTCAGGCATCCCTTAATAGTACATTGATATCTTCATTATTAACAGCAGACTCAGGCATCCCTTCATAGTACATTGACTCCTGTGTGTACACTGGCACATACACTTTTGGGCATCTGAGACTCTGTGCTTGAGGGGAATGGAGAGTTATCAGGTTTCCAAGTTGTCTTAGTCACTGTCCCGTTGCTGTGAAGAGACCCCATGGCCATGGTCAAAGTGAGTCATAAAGAAGCATCTAGTTGGGGGCTTGCTTACGGTGTTGGGGGTGAGTCCACTCTCATCATGGCAGGAGCGTGGTGGGGAAGGCAGGGTGCCATAGAAGGAGCTGAGAGCTGCGTCCTGATCTGCTGCCATGCAGGCAAACAGAGAGAGTCAGGGGGAGATAGGGAGACACAGAGAGACAGAGACAAGCTAGACCTGGCATAGATTTTTTAAACTTCAAAGCCCTAGTGACACAGTTCCTCCAACAAGGCCACAGCTACTCCAACAAACACCAACTCGGAATGGAGCATTCAAATATATGAGCCTCTAGAGGCCATTTCTATTCAAACCATCACGCATGTTAAGGATTTTTAAAAGCTTATAGTAAGTCTCAGATCTTTCTTGTTTGCTTCTCTTGTTCATTTGGCAACCAGTAACTGCCAAAATAGAACAGAAAGTGAAAACATTCTCTAAGCTACGTGAGAAGTAATGACGTGCACTCTACCTAAGGAGACCCTTTCTTTGCAGCATGGGAATTGTCAGGAAGTAATTGGCAACAGTGTCCATTGAGATGTGATGGCTGGGGATTAGGAGATGGATGAAGTCAAGGGAGCTCGAGTGGCTGCTGGTGTGACTAAGGAAGCCAGCAGCTCCCTGGGTTCATATTCCACCTATGCCGCACACCAGCCACGCAACTCAGTCTCTCATCTGCAGAAGATGTGACAAGTCCTACCGCACTGGGTGTTGGCATACTTTTTAAAATCTATTTTATTGGGTTCTTATACCTCTACCTCCCTTCCAACCCTTATTCCACCCTAACCCTTTCCAATCCCCAACACTAGGTAGGAGAGAAAGAAAGTTAGAGGGAAAAGGTGGCACAGACCTCTATAGGCTATTTCCTTCTGATTAAGGGTTGGGTTTCTTGGGGCAAATCCAATCTTCTTCATCAGAATATCTAGAATTTTGGAAACCAGCAATTCAGCAATCCAGGAAGTGCAAACACAGCAGCAGGAACCAACAGCAGCAGGGACCAACAACAACAGGGACCAACAACAGCAGAGACCAGCAGCAGCCACTTTCTTCTTCTGAGTGCCCCTTGCCTCTCTTGCATTTATACCCTCTCAAGAGTCCCCAGAATCCCAAACATAAACTATCTGCAACTAGCAAAAAAAAAAAAGTTATTCCCAAAAGAAATGTTGACCTGAAAGCAAAATTGCGAGGGAAGCCCAGAGATTTCCCTGTGTTTCTGGCCTACTCACACATAGCTTTCCCACTGTCAGCATCCCACATCACAGTGGTTCCTTTGTTACAACTGATGGACCTATGTTGATAATTAATTAGCACAGGGTTCACACTCAGGGCTAGGACTCCGGTTTGTACAGATGTAGAAGAATGTCAAGAATCCACACCTGTAGCGTTATGTGAACCTGTTGCCAGATTCTAAAAGCCCTCTGTGTTCCCTGATTCTTCCTCTCCCCACTACCCGTTACCAGCCAGTGCGCTCTCACCTCTCTGCAGTTTCACCTTTCCCAGAGTGCACCATATTTAAAATCACACAGTGTGGGGCTTCTTCATTTTGGCTTCTCTCACTTAGCAGTGTACTCTGGTGTGTTCTAAATACGACTCTTGTTTCATCAATATATGTTCTGTGCTCCACTCAAACGGGAGAAATTCTTGAGAGTAGGGGCTACATATTGGAGACGATAAAGTAGTCAGTCAGTCATAACCATGATTTCTTTACTAAAATTCCACTCTCAAGTCTGCCAGTGTGCAGTACAACCTCCATGGTCCTCTTCGTCCTGACTGAAACCTTGGAGTGAAGCACGCTCAGCTTCCTGTTGCTGTGACAAAAGGCTTCAGATACTCAACTCAACAAAAGGAAAGGTTCATTTTGGCTCACGGTTTCAGAATGTTCAGTTCTTGAGACAGTTAGCCTTCACTAGTGGCTTGACTGGATTTACCATCACCTACAAGCCATATCTTTGTGTGTGCCTGTGATATATCTTAGCAAATACCTGTGAGGGTCTTCTCTGAGTTTATCTAAAGAGAAGAGACACTACTGGAATGTAGGTGGCACCATCCCATGGTCTGGAATACAAGACTGAACAAAAAGGGAGAACATGAGGAAGCCAGCTGAGTATCGGCATTCACCTCTCTGATTCCTGACTGCAGGTGAAGTGTGACCAGCCACTGTAGGCATAATGTCATTGTGCACTGTGTGAAGATTCACATGCTGATTTCTGTCTCTGTGTTATCTGGTTGCAATCCTATTTTGAGAATCTCCTGACTCAATGCTGTGTAAACATTGCTCACCCACTGCTCCCTGATATGTCAGTAAAGAGAGCTGATCAGCCAATGACTGAACGGGGGAGAGAACAGGGCTGGGCTTCCTGCCAGCCAGGGGAGGGAAAGAGAGAGAAAGGAAGTAGGGGATTCAGCCACAGAGAGAGGTCCAGGAGAGAACATGAGAAAACTGCTGGAGCAGAGAAGGCCATAAAATGCAGGTATCTTGGGGATTTAAGCTGGGAGGTAGCCAGACTATCTTAGAGGAATAAAATAGAGTATTAACTGCTCAGTATTGTGCTTTAAAGCTTGTAATTAAATGACATAGTGAAGTCTCAATTCTTCAGGCGCTAGCTGGGTTAAGAGAAAATTGTAACAACCCTTTAAATTTACACTACAAGCCACTTCATGCCCCTGCCTCCCAACTAGAGCCACTCTTGACACCAAACTTCTTTCATCACAATGGAACATATCCTCTCTTCCCTCATCATGATAGACCATATCCTCTCTCGAGCCACAAGTTTTTGTCAAGTATCCTGTCACAGCAATCAGAAAAGCCACCAGTACCTTCCATGCTTAGTTGGTCTGTTATTTACTTTAGGTTTGTGACAAGGCTGCATCTAATAGCGGGGACCTGTGACAAGGAAAACCAGGAACCTCATGGTCAGGAGACACCAGGAATGCCTGGGATCCCCATCTCCCCTTCAAGGGCATGCCTCCAGTGACCTAACTCCCTCCTGAAACCCTCACCCCCTGTAGTTCCCATCTCCTCAGCAGCACAATGAATGCCTTCAACACATAGACCTTTGGGGTCAGTATTTAAACTATAGCAGATGGTGACCTGCTGCCTCTGATGGTCACATTTCCTAAGAAGGGGCTGATGTTCTTTTGTTCTGTTTCCATGCCTGTGGCCATGTGTGTCATTTCACAGCAGGCCAGCACAGATACATTCATTGTAAGCAAATAGATTCCCAGTTCTGAAGAACATGAACTAATGCCTTGATTTCTGATGCCTGTTCCCTTCTCTCTCTCTCTCTCTCTCTCTCTCTCTCACTCACACACACACACACACACACACACACACACACACACACGCGCGCGTGCACACACACACACACAGAGACACATACACACACAGACACATAATACACACACATCCATGCAACCGAGGCTAATAAAATAAATAGCTGCACAGAGAAGCTAGTACACATTGTCGAGTCATTCTATATCTCCCCCACACCAGTCATTTCTGAAGTGGTTCTATTAACTGGCTGGCCATGGGGGGGGGGGAAGAGAGAGAGAGAGAGAGAGAGAGAGAGAGAGAGAGAGAGAGAGAAGAGTATGCACGAATGACTCTGACCATTTTATTTTGAGTACAATTGCAATGTAATTTGCTCACTCGCATGGTCCCCTACTTCTGAGTTATATGTTCCAGTACCACTGAAAGCTATGTAGTGGACACCTTGTTATGTGTAGGTGTTAGAATGTGTTTCCTAGTATCATGCCCCTGTTGTCCCTGGGAAAATTTAAATTTGACTGACATTAACTGAACTCACAGTACTTTTGGAGGTATGAGGTCTACCAGGATAGGGCTTGTCTTTCAGCTTCAGGTACAATTCCCAGAACCAAGAGCATCACTTGAATCATACAAGGCCCCCAACAATTGTGAATAGATAATTACCAAGTTTCTGAAGAGCAGGGCAGAATCTGAGACAATTAATCCTGTGTATCAAGTTGGTTAGGTCAAAGATACATTGATGAAAACTACTCTGGATATACTTGTAAGACTTATATTTAAATCAATACATTGTGAACATGTTAAGATGGCTATCCATAATGTGTGTATGGGGGGGGGGGCTCATCCAGTCAGTTTAAGACCTTACTAGGCAAAGGCCTTCTTTTTCCTGAGCAAGAAGGCCTTGAATTTGAAATGTGCATTCTATTGGCTTGAGGCTTGTCAGTACCACACTAAAACAAACCTCCTCTCCATACCACTCCCACACTTTGTATATATAAGATCTCCATACCACTCCCACACTTTGTATATATAAGATGGGTCCTCAATTTACAAAGGACCAAATAAGAACTTTTCAACATTCTGATGGTGTATAGGTGATACACACTCAGCAGAAACCACACTTAAGGTCTTGAGTGTGGATGTCATGGCTCTCTCCAGTGTTTGCATGCTCTCGTAACGCCAGGCAGCAGAGGTGAGCCACAGCTTCTGGTCAGTCGTGACTATGACTCGTTGAAACTGTGTCCTTTGGTGTGACCTGACGCTCCAGCTTACCTCTGCTTCCCAGACCCACACAGAACCACCCACAGTCTCACTTCCTCCACACGTTTCCTCTCACTGCAAGTGAGGCCGTGGGTGGGGAATTCAGAGTCATGGAAAGTAGTCAAAAGGTTATTAGAGGTCCACAGACCATACCGTTGGAGGATGATGGTGTGATAACAGAACAGACCCACGAGAGGCAACTGCTGAGAACACATCAATGGGAAACTCCCAAGTGAGCACTGTAGGAGATCTGGCTCTCTCTCTAGCATCAAGCCAAACAGTCAGCACTCCTGGCCTGATCTGTTGATCTGGGGCCTAGGCTTTGGAAGGGAGGTGCGCACACGGATCCCTTCAATGAGAGTTTATGGGTTTTGTGTAATGGGGAAGTGGATGGTAAAAAGTGAAAGCTGTAATTTCCCCAAACCCGCACAGGTTGAGCAGCGCACAATCTTTATTTTTCTCACGTTCTGAAGTATCTTTACCTCTTCCTTCTTCCTCCTCTCATTTTAAGTCCCATCTCTCCTCTGATAACTTTTTCCTCTGTCTCTCCAGCTTCTAAGGCATCCACTCTTCATGTCTACTTAAAGTGTTTCATTTCCTCCCCTCTCCCTCTGCCCTCCTCTTTTCCTTGATAAGATTTCACTATGTGGCTCAGGCTGCCACCAAGCTCTCTGCCTTCTGCCTCTACCTCCCCAGTGCAGGATGACAAGGATGGGCTGCCACGTTGGGCCCCTAAAACTTATCTCTAACTTCAGGTTAAGCCTTAGATCTCTGCCGACAGTGTTTTGTGCCTGAGAGAGACATTTGAGAGCTATTGTGCCTTCTTGACATCCTAACTTAGAGACTGCATAGTTGCCAATTGGTTAACGCTGTAAGTTCATTGAGTCTATAGACTGTCTTAAGTTTGATAGGATGCAATGTTGCTGTGAAAATTAACCGCTAAGCAATCATCAGTCAATTAAAATTTCTCTCTCTCTCTCTCTCTTGTGCTAGGGGCTAAAGGTAAACTCTGGCCTTGCATTAGCTAGCTAAAGGTTTTACCATTGAGCTATCCCAGTTTCTTACCAATATCTCTGCATCAACATCAACCTTTGGAAACAATGTTGAGCCAAAGACTAAATCAGAAAAAGACATGTCATAAGACTACATTTATTTTAAGTTATCAGTCTCTCTCTCTCTCTCACACACACACACGTGGGTGTTTGATTTCTCTCTCTCTTATCTATCTATATATATTGATCTATCTATCTCTCTATATATACATACATACATATATATATATATATATATATATAGAGAGAGAGAGAGAGAGAGAGACCCCAGCTGACATCTTGTACCATGCAACATGATGTTATATATACCACACACTCTGGAAATTTTGCTCAAATGATTTGCGGAGGAGACAGATCAGCAAGGGAAGATAGAAGTCATTTGTAGCAGGACATGTCCTTTTGGAGACATGTGTCATGTGTGTCACAAGGAGCTCTTCCAGAGCTTGTGCGTGCGGTCTATCTCCAGATGACATCAGAAGGATAAGGAATACCACCCACCCCCACCCACCACTGCAGCCCTCGGATAGATAGGAGAACTCTCTAAACCAAGATGTCTCCGGTCAAGAGCAGATGGCCTTTGGATAGCAGGACTAAACCACAGTCACATGCTGAATAAAGTTGCTACTGTCAGTGACAGGCTATGTATACAACAATGTCCCTTCACATTCTGATGGAGCTTTAAAAAAGCAGTGGTTCTCAGCCTTCCTAAGGCTGCGAACCTTTAATACAATTCCGCATTTTGTGGTGACCCCCCCCCCAACTATAAAATTATTTTTGTTGTTACTTCATACCTGGAATTTTGCTACTGTTATGAGTTGTAATGTCAATATATATATAATATATATATTATATATATATATCCATGCTATGTGACCCTGTGGAAGAGTTGTTTGACCCCCTAAAAGGGACACAGCCCACAGGTTGAGAACTCTTGACCTACAGAATCCTAAATGCCTCCCGCACTTTCCTTATTCCAGGTTAAATTTGTCTTTTCCCTCTCACTGTGCTCTCTCCATTTGACACTGGATCTCTCTTCTCAGAGCTTTGTGACTGATCCCTCTGCCCCTGACTGCCACCTGAACCCCTCCTCCTTACCCAGTTTTTGTCTCCGTGTTTCTTATGGATCCTTACTGATTCCAAGAAAGGATCAGTTTCCCCCAGAATATGTTCTGTCCTTTATCACATTTGTGTGATTGTAAATAGAGTTCAGCACACAGTACCTCAAAATGTGACTATAGGAATCCACCAAAATATACTATCTAAAATATGCCCCAATGACATGTCTATTTTGAGGGGTTATTTCAAGAAATCACAGATATGGAAGCTTTCACACTTGTTTGTTTATATAAGAAACTACAACTGTTTTTTTAAAAATCTCATTTATAAGTGTGTCTCATTATCTGAACCAGGAAAATAATTAAACCGATAGAGACTCCGACCCGTGGGGAAGCTGCCTGGTAAGTCTAACATCACCTTCCTCTCATTTTTATGGGGATTCTCCTGGACATCAAGCCATATGCAGGCTTCTCTCTTCATTGTCACATTGTTGTCCCACCACCTG
The DNA here is from genome assembly GCA_907164525.1 of Lophiomys imhausi. NCBI lineage: Eukaryota > Metazoa > Chordata > Mammalia > Rodentia > Muridae > Lophiomys > Lophiomys imhausi. The sequence goes on along the minus strand of CAJQZJ010004381.1, from coordinate 16,550,312 downwards.
CTAGAGACCCTTAGGTTCCTCCCTGCAGTTCAGGACGATCCATGAGCCTCAATCACCTGCTTAATGCTTTGAGGCTTCAAATGCTAGTTTTATGTCACATATAATTAGATTTGTTTTCTCTGGTTGATAATGTCAAGTTAATTCACAGACTACCCAGGCCAGGAATTTTGAAGTATAGAAGAAAGCAATTCTTCCTTCCCTGTATTAATTAATGTCTGCTTCTCTTCTGCAGTATAAGCCTGCTCCAGTTTCTACAGGTTTTGACTTAAAATATGGCTGGCAATTGTGGGCAATCTGTAGATAGTTGTTAAATAAATTAACTTACTGATGAGATATAGTGGGATGTTAATGGAAAATTGACTGCATTTTATCCTTCCTCTGTTCTTATTCTCCTTCTTAGAATGAGACTGTCCCTGAAAACAACCAAGTTTGCAACAAAACAGAGACAAGGAGAAGGGCATTTGGCTGAGCTACAGTATTCTTTCCAGAACAACTGTCCTTCACATCTGATTTCAAGTGGGAAACCAATTTCCAGGGAAAAGAGGGGCACCCCAAAAGGAAGTTCGAAAGACTGGAGCCTCCATTCCTCCTTATCATAGAAAAAGCTAGTGGCCAATATCTCCACAGTTTTCACTATCTACGACCCTTCCTCCTTGTATGTGTTCTTCATTTTAAAGGCATTACAAGAAAAAAGGGGGAGAGTCACTTCAAATCCTTTGCAACATAATAAAGACAAAAGACAGGAAGAAAGAAAAAGAAAGAAAGGAAGGAAGGAAGGAAGGAAGGAAGGAAGGAAGGAAAGGGAAAGAGTTAAATAAATGAATACAGAGAAAAGTAAGACTGGAGTCATCAGCTGGCCCAGGACAGCTAGTAGAACACAGAACAATTTGATCCCTTCCTTAAAGAGAATGCAATGAGAACTTCCCTGCAGAGTTGGGACACACATAGTACCTGGTATCAGTCACAGTTTCTTGCCCCTCCAAGAGACTGAAAATGATAAAGACACAAACAACTGTATCTATGTTTAAAGGACTGAAATAATTTAAGAGCTTCATCTCCTCCAGGGTAAGTTCTGTGAAGACAGCAGGTTGGGAGGGGTCCTGTACTTAAACACCAGGAAGCACTGAAATAGGATGATTTAAAGAGTAAGGAACCCTCAGACTTTCACACCACCTAGAACCAGAGATTCCAAGTCTGCTCCAGGTCAAACTGCCTCCTGGGCAGCCTGAACCCTCCCCTCCACTATTAAGGGGTGTTAACAGTGGAGACATTGCCGGATGTCTGACACCAACACAGGAAGTAAGAGTCTGAATTCATTTGAGCCCTACCCTCACCCCAAGCCACAGCAAGTGGCTCACACTCACCCGAAGGCAGAACCGCAGTGGATTAACCATCTTGTGTCCCTGGCTACCTTGCTTTCTCCTGGGTAGGCAGGCAGGAATGGGAGCTAGTCCCTCTGTGTCCTTAGGCTTGTCACTCTGCAGCTGCCCCGCTTGCATCCAAGGGCAACTGACAGCTCTTCTCTCCGGAACAATCACACCCGTAGAATGTGAACGGCCTGTGCATATGTGGGGTTTTCTTTCCGGTTGCTGAGAGGCGATGTTGTCTCAATTCATTTCCGCTCTGCACAGCTGCCACCACCTCCTCTTCCTCCACCTCTTCCTCCTCGTCTTCTTCCTCCTTCTCCTGATTCTTCTACTTTTGCTCTCTCTCAGACTTCCTAATGAGCTGAGAATACTTTGTAATTTTGAGTAAGATAACAAAACTAATTTTTATAGTTTTTCTATTTAAAAAGAAAGATGCCTTTTCTATGGTTTGAAACAGTATAGATCTCAATGTTGAGATTAAATTCTCTTGAAGTGGCCTTTCTGGGCTGCATTGCAGCAAAATATATGCTATTTTAAAAGCCAGATAGATTTGGTATTTTTTGTTCTGGAGGGTTGTTTTTTTTAACTGTAAATTGGCATGAAACATTCCTACATATAGTAAGTATTTTTGAGCTTGTGGGGTATAATAGGCAATGATCTAGGGGCTATATCCCCAATTGGAGAATCGCCAATTTATAATGTAGTAACAATCAAAGATTTGAACCAGTGGAAGGAAAGTTGAAAGCTATCTAGTCCCAACCCCATTTTCCTCTTCTCTACTTTTGAGTAGCAAATAAGTGAACCACCTGATCAGAGTTGCATGCTATGTTGCATTTTTGTACCTCAATATCCTCAGCTTAGCAATGGGAAAAGTCACGGAGTATTATAAGAACTGAATGGGTTTGCATCTGGCATAAAATAGCAACTATGTGAGTGTTTGACATTTTTTTCCAGGGTCAATTTTATATCTTTCAACCTAGGCCTTTGTTTCCCTTCCTGTTTCCTATTTCTGAGAATTGTCTAGGGAACTACTTGGGAACATAGCAGAATGAGAGAGAAGAAAGGAATTACTTGAACAGCAAATATTCCTAAACATCCACTGGGGCCTGGTGTTCCTCCTCAGTGCTAGCCTGCTGTTGTGAGACTCCCCTCTTCCTCATGAAGTTCCAACGGCAAACTGAAGTTCACCCTAGGGAATCAATGAATTTATTCAGGTTACTTCAGAGCAGGAATAAGGGGTAAAGGCAGCACTGTGTGTGAACTTAAAGCAGCCACACTGGCAGGTCTGGATCCAATGAGGATGATGGCTTTTCCAGGGCTGTGTAGATAGAGTCCTTTCCCCTAGTCCTTCTCCACCAGGTTTCCAGTCCCATCCTGAGACCTTTGAGGCCATGTTAGGGCAGAATTGTATGAAACTGGTTGGGAGAAGTGGCTAGATACTCAAGAGGGTCCTATGGCCCTCCCCCTCCTCCTTCTATGGGGGAAACTCATTAGTCAATAAGCCCAGCTGTGATGATCTTTCATGAAGCAGGCCCAGCTGAACTCTTGAAGATGGTCCTGGACAACACTTGTTCCTTATCAATAAAGACAAAGGGAAATCTGTATTTTATCTCCACACCATCAGTCCCAGATTACGTTTTTTCTTACACTCTCCTGACTCCCACCCTTTGTGTGTGTGTGTGAGCATGTGCGTGCATGTCACATGTGTGTATCTGTGTGTATATGTGATTCTGTGACTTGAATCCAGAGTCTTAAATATATTGACCATATGTTCAGTCTACCACTGCACCACACACTCCCTCCAATTTCGTTGTTTTGTTTTAATGTCCTGTACCATTCCACTGAAGTTCAGATCCATGTCACTTATCTTAAAATGCCTGAGACAGCAAGAATCTCACAAAAGAATGTGCTGCCCATCAACAGACACCACTTTGGGCAAATAGAGAAACACAACCCGCTCAAGACCTGCAGAGCGATTTATAAACACATCAATATCTAACAAATCCATCTCATCTCCCACATGTGTCTGTAAGTGAATCAGAATGACTACGGAGCTACTCCTCCTCATCTTTTCCTTTTGATTACTGGAAGGTAATGCAGCTTGTCAAAATTTTTACTAACTGCAGATGGTTCTTGCAAAAAAAAAAAAACAAGCAAGCAATTTCTAATTACTTGTTGCAATGAAGGTAGTGTTTATGATTTCCTCTGCACTTAAAACACTCTCCCTGGCTGCTTTAATTGGCTTCTTAGTGCTGTCCCATTGGCTGAAGTTTCACTTAACATCACAAAATGCTTTACAGCTCTCTGCTAATTGGCACCCAGACCCCAGGCAGCTGCTTGGATTTTGTCAGGGATGTTTGGTCTGAGGGACAAATATTGAGTGGAATGGAGAGGAAGGGAAGAGCGTTTAAGATAAAAAGGCTGGACAAGGTGCATGTGTGTATGTGTGTATGATTCCCGTTTGTTTCACACGTTTTCTTCCATGACTGAAAACATTACCAGCCACTGGGAATCAGCTCCCCACTAAAGAATTCAAATATGTACGCTCACGCGTTGGTTTGGCAGAACAAAGTTCTCTATCGTTTTCATGCCTTGTTCCTATTTAGGCATGGGAGTCAGCATTGGGCTGTTCCTTTTTTAGTTGGGGAAAACTAAATTCAAGATCTAGCTTCTTTGCTCATTCAATGCCTGTGTGCACCCGCAGGCTCCCTGGAGCTTCCCTGAGCATTGGTGATTCCTCGGTCCAAAAGTAGCTAACCTCATCTTAGTGGAGACATAGCTCAGAGAGTTAGGTCTTTCCTTAAGAGAGAGTATGACCCAGTAGGGTACTGGTTTGAAAGTGTTGCTGCAAATTCATGTATTAGAAACCCAATCTTCAATGTCACAGAGTGTTGGTTGTTTGGAGGTAGTTGAGATTAGATGAGCTCTTGAGGATGGCGTCCCCCACTGTGATGGTGTTAGTGGCTTCATAAAAACATGGCAAGAGGCCCAGACTAGCACTGTGTTCTGCCTCCCAGACCAATAAACTCCAGCAGGTTAGGATGCAGCAGGAAGGCCTTCACCATAAACCAACTGGAGCTGGTGCTCAGTCTTGGCCTTTCCAACCTCTAGATCCACTGGCCAAGTAAACTTCTACACTTTATAAACACTGCCGATGGCTTGGGAGAACTTCACTATTTCTTGAATTATACTTCTCATTCTGCCCATTCTTTAGTCCTTTCAACCATAGCATCAAACATCACTACTTAAGAATGATGATGTTGGGACTCAGACCCCCAGACCCAGAACAAGCAGATGAGGCTATACTGGCCTCAAGGTTCTCCCAGCATGCCTTAGACCCTACCTGTTACATGGCTGATTGACACAACACACCCTCTATCTTGAACTTTCCAGCCCAGGAGCTAGACTTCCCCTCCTGAGAAGCTCTTTCCTATATAATCCGTACATTCTGGTCTTCCTTTTCCTCTGCCCACCTCTCTCTCTCTGCATCATTCTCTCTCTCTCTCTCTCTCTCTCTCTCTCTCTCTCTCTCTCTCCTGTGTGTTCCCCTCTCTACATGCACACACTCTTTTTCTCTTTTTCTTCCCCCTCCCCTCTGTCCCCTTTCCTATGACAACTTCCCTGGCCTCTTTCCTTGGGACCTGTGAACCCTCACAAGAGCAGTATCCTATAATCCCCCCTTTACCTACTCTAATCTGGCTTGAATTGGATCATTTCATCTCGGAGAATGAGCCAATAAGGATAATTTATCAATACCAGTGGCCACCATTTTCAAGAATGGATATTAGGAGACAAGTGACATTTGTGAAGATGAAACTCTCCTTCTGGCTTAGGACAAATGTATGAGGAAGCATGAGCAGAGATAACAGCAGAAAAAAGGCTGAATTCTTTATACGGGACAATGGGTGGGAATTGAAAAGGTTCTGATTTGTTAAAAACACGTTTCTTTGCATTCAGGCATCTAGCAAACGTTAATTTCTTTGTGACTTGTATTTTGCTTCATTTCCCTGCAGTATTTTTGCTTCTTGTTTAAAAAAAAAAACATTGCATTGACATGATAAAGAATATGATATACACATTTCATTCTAAAATTAGCCTTTACTAGATTGTGTGTGTACTTTGTATAATATATGCAAAATCAATATAATGACATATGTATAGATATTTAGTATGAGATTTGAAAACCAACTACTGATGGACAGGTCTTTTCCAGGGAAATATAAATCGATCATTTTAAACTTCCTACACTTTAAATTTTCTTAAAATCATTTACTTCTTTACCAGATAGTAATCATTTTTGACTTAAAAAAAAGTCAAAATCTTGTTAGTAATGATTTTTCTGTAATTCTTAAATCAAATTTTAAACTCCACACTTAACAAATTTCTCTTGTGACAAGGTAATCTGGTAAAGGAAGCTTCAACTCTAGTAACCATCAACTCTAATTTCAGTTCTCTTCTGCCTTTTGCCCACAACAAACCCTTGCTCTCTGTTTCAAATGCATTCTGCTGGGACCCTCTCCAAGTATTTTAGAAACATACAGACCATTGTGAATTTACAGTCATGCACATGTGCTGTCTTGGCCTTGAAACGTGCTATGCAAACAGAGCATGAAATGAAACCATCACACCCTATTTCTGAGGGAAGGGAACTAACGGCCATTCTGGTTTCACAAGTGGTCACCAGAAGGCAACTCATTCTTGAGAGGCCAAAGCTGCGGCACTGCCTTTGGGGGCGGGAAAGGTTGAGTTCCTCGGTTCAGATGGCTTCTGCTCATTGGTCTTCTGAATACTCAGAAATGAAGATGGACAACCATCCATGTCAACTCTGAAAAGAGATCCTCAGACCCAATACTGAAGTTCACCCCCATCTAATAAAGCCATTTGTTGGATTTTGCTTTTTGCCTACTTGATTATGTAAACAAAAAAGTCAATGTGAGCCATCCCTCCTCTCAGCCACATATACCTGCCATCCCTGATCTCACCCCAGGAACAGAAGGACTGTCAGGTGTTGAGTTCATATGTGTCCACTTTCCCCTCCTTTTCTCTCCTCTCCTTTTCATTAGACATATTCATCCCCCAACTCCCCCATCACCACTCCACAAAAAGTGATTACTACTTTTAAATTGAAGGTTTTTTTTTAACGAACAACTCCAGTAACATCTGTTTATTTTGTTTAGTTTGCCTAGAATGGTTTATAATAAGGTAATAGCAACTTCAATGGGATCCAACTTATTCTTTTCTTTCCATCACTTTTCTGTAACAAGAACAAAGCTCTTTGTCTACCTGTTCCTTGTATGCATCCAGGTGTTGAATACACCCTGCTGGTTTTGTCTTCTCGCCTTCTTTTGTTGTTGTTTTTTGTTTGTTTGTTTTTTGAGATAGGGTTTCTTTGTGTATCTCAGGCTGTCCTGGCCTCACTTGTACACCAGGCTGGCCTCGAATTCACAGAGATCCACCTGCCTCTGCCTCCCGAGTGCTGGGATTAAAGGCATGTGTCACCACGACCAGCTCACCTTCCTTTTACATCCCCCTTTCTACACTTCTGCTTCTTACTTTCAGGTTCCCCTTCTCCTCTCCGAATTCCTTTCCTCGGATCCACGCCTCTAATCCCCAGCTCTTCACTGGTGTTCTTCCTAATTTTATCCTTGATAATCCAGATGATGGAGCCATTAGACACCTGAGAGGTTTTAGGCTTGTACTGTATTGTAAAAGACTGTCCTGGAGCATGTCTCAGTGATGAAGGACTTGCCTACCATTTGTGAGGGACCCCCCGCCCACCAAGTTCAACCCCCAGAACTGGAGCCAAAAGGAAAGGCTGATCACTGCTTTCCTCTCATATCCACTTTCTTTGATGGATACCCACCAGCTTCAGTCCTCTCCATCTTCTGTAAAGCCTCTTCCTCTTCCTTTGCTAAGTTAGACCTGATGGCACTCACTCAGCTGCTCTTGGTGGGGGTGCCCATCTCATCCAGATCAGGAAAAGCCTCTCTGCATGCCCTCCCTATTCACACCATGGCCATACATTTAATCTCAGCTGCAAAAGCCTGCACTCCAGGTAGCTGGGCAGGGAAAGGCAACACAAACCTAACTTAAGTTCATATATGCTCATAATAATACATAAAAGTTATTTTCATTTGCTTTGTCAAAAAATAAATAAGCCTCAAACCATACTGACCCATTCAAGTTTCTCTGCGCACACCCCAGTAGCTGCTTAGTTTAGTCTTGCATTGTTTGGACTCCTAAAACAATTCTTGGCCATGATAGCCATGTTCTAATGTCCATGAAGGGCATGAGACTGGTACAACGGTCTGAATATTTGTATTTCTGTAAGATTCATTTGCTGAAATGAACCCTCCATTGTGATTATACTAAAAAGTAAGGCTTGTCATGGAAGGTGATTAAGACATGAAGGGTGCCACCCCTGTGCCTACTATTGTAACCACATAAAAGAGTTCCAACGGAGCTTGTTTGCCCCTTACCACTGGTGGCCACACAGCTAGAAAGTATCACCTGTGACAATCAGGAGTCTATGCAGACCAGCCAGCACCATGGTCATGAATTTATGAATTGGTTGCAAGCCATCCAGACTAGCGTATCACTGCAGCTTGAAGGGACAACGACAACAGGGCCCTCTGGAGACAGTAACTGAAGAAGCATCTCCATACCACTCATGATTCCCAGACAACCCCTGCCATACCCTCCTTCAAGACTTCTACCAAGTCCTTGCTCCTTACAAAATGAAACTGAAATGACTCAGCGACTCAAGACTCTTGTTGGTTTCTCATTGGCATTGTCCAAGTCACCAGTCCCCTTCACCTTCATGACACATGGAACACATTCTGTGACTTCAAAGATTATAGTATGGCCCAGAAAGCCCTTCCTCCTCCTCTTTATGACAACATGGCAGTGTCCTTCAACATCACATGCACTGAAGAATTATCCTTCAGTGTCAGTCCCTGGCACTTCATTTGTAACAAAATGTCACGATGGTGCCTACACCTCCTGGGTTTCAAGGCTTCTAAGGCCAAGAAACTGGTGTTTATTCATCTTATTGTCTGAATTAAACATTGTCCAGTGCAGTCCTTGGAAGTTCCTCATTAGATTCACCTAGGGTGCTGTAGACTCCCTGACTAAACTGTTGGATCTATTTGCCTGGGGGTACAGGGTGCTCTTGGGTGATTTCTATGTGTTGGAGAACACATCTATGGTGCTTATGGTGTGTAGTGAATATTTGATAAATAAAAACATGATTGAAAATATTAAGATCTCTACTCCTAGAAATCTGCCCTCTTTTCTCCTTCTGTCTGGGGTTGTGGCTTATCAGGTGACAGACCCAGGTATTTGGCTCAGCACAGATCAAAGCGATTCAATGGGAAACAGCTTTGCATGGTTCTCTAACTGAGTCATGCGAAGTACCCATTGTCCTATCCAAGTGCCAAATTGCATTTCAGGTCATTTAGAGTCCGGAAGATGGTTGGCTGTGATAAGGACTCAGACATTCTGGCTCAAGTGGGAAACTTGTATTTGTGAGCACACTCTACATTTTTAGCTCAGCAAAGCCATGTTCTTAAGTGGTTCACAAGGGTCTTCTAATGAGCTCTCCAGTTCTCTTTACTGTGCTTATCAGCAATGAGGAAAACTCTATTCTGGTTAATAGTTCTTTCCCAGTGACATTGGGTAGACTGCGAATAGGCCTTAGAGAGATTTCCAGGTTGTGGGTGAGGCTGGTGAACAGCTGTGAGGATGGGCAAGGCTTGTGTTGGTGACAGCATCTCTAAAATGCCTTTTGAAGTACCACTTTAATGTTGATCTCTATCGTCATCTTGAGATATGCTGTAAACTGCACCAGAAACAACCCAAAACACAGGTTATCTGAAATACCACAGGATGACACAAAGGATACTCACAAGACTTATATGTTAGCAAAAGAATGAACTATTTTAAAAGGCAACACAGAGTCAGCACGCCTACTTCTTGTTGTATAACCAAGGACTTGACATTGCTAAGTTAAAGAGTTATCTGTCCTCCCAAATTCATGCAATATAATTCCCAACAGCCAAAGCATGGGACCTCCCTTAGAGTCATCAGCGGCTGCACAGACGGAGGAAAAAGGTGGTACCTATGCACTGTGGAGTACTGGCCAGCTTAGGATGAGAAAGAGTCTTTCTTTTGTGATAACATGGATGGAGAACATTACAATAAGAGAAATAAGCCAGGAACAGGCCAAAAACCTGCCTGTTCTTATTTATATGTATTGAACTGCCAGGACCAAAGTTAGAGGGTAGTTAACAGGGCTGGAGATATTGGGCCAAAGACCAGAAAGTCATAGACAGGAAAAATAAATATTGAACGTGATGGATATGGTAACTGGCTAGATATCATTCCACACAGTGGTATATACCATGCTATCACTGTGTACCTCTATAGCTATATATAATTATATGTGTATATGACACAATGAATACATATAATTAATGACTGTCATTTGGCATATATAATGACAAAATAAAAGAAAAACTACATAAACAAAAACATATACATTAGAAGCATACATACATGTTTTGCATATGTAATATACAACCAAGAACTGGAAAAGCAGCTGAAGACAGCAGGAGTGATTTGCTGTCAGTCTTGGTTATCCCTTTGTGTAATAGTTGCAACCTGTACATCAATGCAGAATGGCTATTAAACCACCTCCTAGATGGCTCACACGATGCAGCCCTGAGCACAGCATGAAGGTCGTTGATTCTGCTGTAGTATGAATTACATATTCTTCAATGTTTCCATTATTTATTCATCTCTAAAATAACATACTCTCAATGATGAAACTACAATGCCTTAGTCATCCAAAAAAGGTGACGTAATCAATGTTACACCAGAGTATACGTTGTTCCTTTAGCCATTTCCCCATGTGTATTCAGTGTGATCTAATACAATGTTTAGTTTTCTCTGCTCCTATATCAAGTTACCACAAACACAGCAGCTTAACACAGCACGTATTCATTATGTTATGTTTCTGAGGGTTAGAAGTCCAACGCAGATCTAACTGAGTGAAGTTAGGGTGTCAACATGGCAGGGTTCCTCTTCTCTAGATGGTGGAGAATCTGCTTTCTCCTTTTCTCCACATTCCTTGGCTCATTGTCACCTTCCCCCTTCCCTACAGGCTCTACGTTGCCTCTCACACCACCTTTCTCTGGCCATGTCTCCTGTGTACTGCAGCTGGGAAAGTTTCAATCTTACTTTAAGGACCTATGCAATTAGACCAGATTAAAACGAGTAGTAGAGAGGCTTATCTCCATGTCTCTAATTTATCACGAAGGCCACATATTTCCATGTTCCAGGAATCAGGGCATAGACACACTTATGGCCATTATTCTGCCTGTCACCTGTGGAGACAAGACAACCAATATTTGTCAAAATTAAGGGAGTTATCCCAGGCTACAAAGCTGATAAATCTATTTGTTAAACTCAGGTGGCAATATCTGATGTAATCAGACTCTTCGCCAATGACATTTTATGATAAAAGAAGAGTGTTATGGACCGAGTAGAGGGTTTGAATGAACGTGAATCAAGCCTTTCAGACGTAAACACTTTGTTCCTGCTGCAGATATCACAGTCTTATCTATTTCTCAACAGCAGGCCTCTGATGCAATACAATAGAAGACTTCCTGTGTCTACGGCCTCCAGCCTCCGTTGATACTTCTCATAGCCCTCTCAGTTCCTTCCAATGTCTCTCATCATCGTTTGTCATGCCTCCTGACTTCCATCAATGGCTCCTTTATGGGAGTCTTTTGGAGTCTGGACTGTGTCACCATCTGTTCGTCTACCTGTAAGTCAACTCCAAGCTTCCTGAATGAGAGGATCTGACCTAGTCTGTTCAAGGCTAGAAGTCACCGAACGTCCCTGCTGTGTAGAAGTGATCTGTTGGGTTATGTGTCTGGCTGTGGGGCAGGTTATGGATAGCTGCCTTCATAAGCAACTGTGTTTTCTGGTTGTATTAGCCAGGATCATGGGGATCAAATAGAATCAACTGCATTTAAGAAATTGAGTACTGGTGGAAGATAAATGGTGTTTAAGTGAGAGCCGATGAAAAGAGACAAGGAAGGTCACTATACAATTCTAAAGGAGTTTAATTCAGCAAACTGTTATAACAAACATGAACATTAATACACCCAACACCAGGGCACATAAATATATAAATCAAGCATTAATATATGTTAAGGGGGTGGATATGATCAATATACTTTGTATACATGCATGAAACTGCTAAAGAATACGAAATAGTTGAAAATAAATAGATGTAAAGGGAGAATCAGGCTGTGATAAAACTCTGGTTGGAGTCTCTAACACCCCTTTCTAGCAATGAACTGGTGACCCAGACAGAAAGTCAGAAAAGAAACTTGTGATTCAAACTTCTCTCTGGACCAAAGGGAAAAAGTGCATCTGCACATAAGAAATCACTCGTGGCCACTTATCTCAGAGGAGGGCTGTGAGCAAGGCATCTCTACTCAATACACCCCTGCACGCACCAATGCTGATCTGTAGTTGACACTGCAAGGCTTCTTTAGTCAGATGAAAAGGGGGGAGAAGGAGGGGATGAGAATGGGTCCCCAGGGCTAAAGCTGAACACGGGCATTTTGAAAATGGTTTAGGTAATTACATTCAGCACTTCAGGACTCTAATTGTTGATATTTACAAAAGAGGACACCCAAGCCTATGGAAATTCAAATTTTATATAAATTTTTTTTCTCAGTAAGAGGAGCACAGCTTCTTCCCACAAGCCACACAAGACCTTGCACAATCAATGCTGATAAGTCTGAATTGTATGCATTTGTTCATGTAGCTGCATTAGCCCCCCAAAAGTGGGAGTAGGGGTGGTCTCCTCAACAGGGAAAGAATGACTCTCAACAAGATCCACAGGAAAACATTCCCCTGAACCTGCCTTGGCCACCTTTGCCATCTTGGTAGAGGAAAAACTTCCATGGATACATAAAATATCTCATCTGATATGTCCTATGAAAATGTGTGCTGTGGGCACAGCCCCAAGAGACCAAGATGGAACTCCTAGAGAATGCTTTATTGGGCTGAGTTTGCTTTCAATCTTAGTAACTGGGTACAAATGCTGGTTTCAATTTTAATTAATCACACAGGAGGAAATGGCTATCTCATTGATAGGGGTCCTATTGTTGCTGGAGATACTCTGCTGCCATGGTGGGGCGGAATTATTATATGTAAGTAGGCTCTTATGTGTGTTATGTGTCATTAGCTTCGTGTGTGTGTGTGTGTGTGTGTGTGTGTGTGTGTGTGCGCGCGCGCGTGTGTGCATAAATACTGGGGATCAAAACCAGGGTTTCTTTGTACTAAAGGAGTACTCAAGTGCTCTAGCACTGAGCTTCATCTCTAGTCCTTTCTGGGTCCCATTGTGTTTCTAGAAAGAATCCCACTGGGTGTTGTCTCTCAGGATTTATATTATGGCAATTAATGGATGTGTTCATTTTTTACTCTGAAATACATCAAAGCCTTCATGCAATTGATGAAGACATACTTTTTGAGCAATTATCTCTGTTTGGACCCAGTAGTGAACCCAGTAAGTGAGAATACCCAAGGGAGAGGTCTTGGCTCCAGATATGTAAACATTCCACTTGTAATGAATTAGAGGAATTTGTGGCCTTATGGTAGAGTCCTGAGGATGGATAGGACCATCCCAGGGCTGGCTAGTTTGCCAGTTCTGTAAAAGTATATTAGCTTCTCTAGTTCTTTATCACCTCATGATTGGAAAGCAGTTATAGTAGCTTTAGGCACCACATTCTCAGCTGCATCCAAATGAAAATAAATGAAAAACAACAACAAAAGATCTTCCTGTCTTTCAGGTTCTGCACATTAAAAAAAAAAACAAAAACAAACGACTTTTGTCATTGTAGTGTTAGAGGTCGAGTTGAGGCCCTCATTCATGGTAGGAAAATGCTCTACCACCAAGCTGGATTTCCCTAATTTCTATAACTTTTTGAAAAAATATTTATTACTACTATTGTGTATATGATATATAATGTGTTGGTGATCATGTGTGCCACAGCACACATGTAGAGGCCAGAGAACAATTTTATGAAATGAACTCTCTCCTTTCACCTTTATGTGGGTTCCAGGACTCAAACTCAGGGTATCAGGCTTGTGCAGCATGTTCCTTTATCCACAGAGCCCATCCATCCTCTGTGGTTTCTAAGAAATGATTCCTCTCCTAGAGGTTCTTGCCTTCTGACCCCCATTCCCCAGCAGGTATGTCCTGAACTCTGAAGAGCTCAAAATGTGTTATAAATCTGTTCCTAAGTCAGTCAATCACAAAACAGAGGAATGCTCATAACTGGATTTGACTAGTCAAATTTTGCATCCTGGAGATGAAAAAGGATTCAATGATTTCTGGACCACAAACCTGGTTCATCAAAAAGCACAGCTCAGGTCCTTTAGGAGGGAAAAGGCTGTTGAATAAGAAGTCAGGAGTGGCTGGCTGTTATGAGGCAGGAGGTCCAAATGACATCAGTTATGACAATGGAGCAACAGGGGTAGCTCCTACACACCCTGGTATTCTTGCAGACTGAGGAAGAATAATGCTCCGGCACAGCATTTTCCTTAGCAGTCATAAGAGTTGGGCATGTCTCTTTCTACATGGGTTGAATGGAAAATCACACTTAGTTCATTGAGTCACTTTGAGGACCAAATACATTTGTGTATGCAAAATACCCAGCACAGTGGCCCATCCATCTAAGAGATGCCATTCTCTTCCTCAAAGGACCCCAGTCACCGGCAGCCTACTTTGATTGGTAACTGACATCTCTATCAGTCCATATTCAGAAGGGCCAGTGCTCACACTTGGCACATCACAGCTTCCTGGAAGAGTTGGATGCTCTCTAGATGCTAGGAGTCATGAAAGTCTCCAAAGTACTTTGGGTAAACTCAGTGGATGTTTGTACTTTTCTCTTACCTTGTAATTCTGCAGGAACATTCAGCTCCTCTCTGAAACCCTCCTTTATGTGTGGTCTTGTGCCATCTCAACGTCAATCTCCTACCTTCCCTCCAGTGACTTTGTTCCTCACCCCTTTACATGATCTTTCTCCTTCTCCTTCTCTTCCTCTTCTTCCTGTTATCCACACCCTGCCCCATTTCCTTTTTCTCCTCCCTTTCCCCAGAACTGAGTTCTCCATCCCTGCTTATTCCTCCTGTGAATTTGTGACCTAAGAACTTTTCCTTCCTAAACCTTCAGCTCCTATTTATGTCCATAACATTTTTGGAGATATTCAATACATACCATATTTGATCTAATCACACAATCAACATCTATTTATGGAATTCCTACTCTCTGCCTGGTATTATTTCATGTCCTGGAGATATAAGCAAAATAGACAGAGTGATTTCATCTCTGTGAAATTTACATTGAGGAGACACAGCTGATGTTGAAAAAATCAGAAACAACATTTCTTATGTGAAATGGGGTAATTGTTGTAGGTCACGGTAGGCCTACACGAATCACAGAAAACTTATACTCATTATGGGGACTCAGGTAATGGCTTTTAAACAATACAGCACTTAGGCAAGCCAAGGGTCAAACAGGGGCAGTAGCAGAGACAAAAAGAAGCAAGAAAGCCCAGGATGGGGGACTGCCATTGGCATCTTCAAGGAATCTTCAGGTCACCAGTATGAAGTAAGCAAGAAGGAATGGGAAGGAAACAAGATCAGAGAGGCAGTAAGGATGGGGTGGGGGCTGCGGGTAAGGGCTTCGTGAGCAGTGCTAGAGCTGTGAACATGAGTACAATGTGAAGCCACTGTGTGTTTCAAGGAGAGAATACAATTTATATTCCAGAGGCTATGAGGATAGTCAGAGCCAGAGGTGATGAAGGCTGTTGGCAGGATGGCAGCAATGAAACACTGAGAGGTAGAAGAATGAAGCCTACACTATTGAACATATGAACCATAAGACCTATTAGATTTAACAAATGAAGGAAAGAAAGCATGACTCAGATTAGAGATGTTGGCTACAGAAAATCAAAGATGGAGTTGTCGATTTTAAAGAGGAAATGACCAAAGAGAAGCTATTGGGAATGGGACTATAGACTTCACTTGGAAGTGGTGGTTAGTAGATGAGGGATAAATACATGAATGTGGGGTATGCGAATTAGCGGAATTCAGATGACCTCAGAGACAATGTCTCTGGGTAAGATCCCAGGGGAGTTGCACACTGAAGCACAGAGACAAAAGATGCCTAAGAATCCGGAGCAGCAACTCAAAGATGTCTGCAGGAGAGAAAGACCAACATGAACATTGAGGATGGGCCCCACTGGACACATTTGCAGTGCAACTCCTGCACCTAGGGCTCAAGGATCATCAAGGAAGAGGGGCAGAAAGATCTTAATAGCCAGAGGACCAAGACGTCTGCCACAAGACTGTGTCCCCTAGACAGAGAAGCTACACTGAAGATGCCTCAACAATATGGCCACTAGAATAAGGCCTGAATAATGACAACAACAAACAGACATGCTAACGTGAAAGGGAGCTCCATCCGTTGTCAAAGAACTACAGGCAACTGAGGACTGCTGAGAGAGGGAAAATATGTCAACCATAGGGGTGAGCTCCATAATTGACTATCTAATACCAAGTGGTCAGCCCTGAACTCATGTCCATACAAGCAACACTAAACAGGCTCAACATGTTGTATTTATATATTTACATATTTGTGTGTGTGTGTGTGTGTGTGTGTGTGTGTGTGTGTGTGTGGTGTCTGTATGTGTTTATGAAACAGAAGAAGAGGCCATGAATTTGGGAGGGATTAAAAGGAGGCATAGGAAGGGCTAGAGGGAGGGGACATGGGATGGGAGAAGTTAGAGGAAAGGAAAGGGAGAAATGACATAATTATATTTTAACACAATAACAAAACAAACCTTTTTTTCAAAGAAGGTTTGCAGCTGGGCATGGTGGTCTATGCCTATAATCCCAGGACTAGGGGAACTGAGGTAGATACAGAGTGTTGTGACTTCGAGGCCAGCCTGAGCTACAGAGTAAGATGCCATTTCAAAAGAATAGAATTCAGGACTACAGATGCACAAGATTCTGTGTTTAATCTCCTGCATGCCATAAATCTTGATAGAAGCAAGAAGTAGGCAAGCAAGCTTTGTTGCCAATGGCAACAAAAGAATAGGGTGATAGACAAAGGAGGTGACTGTACCAGCAAAGGGGTTATTTTCTCTTAGCTAGGAGATCTAATATTGCTGAATGATAACAAAAGCACTCTAATGAAAGTTCACACACTCTCTGACAGCTACGTCTCCAGCTGCAGACACAGACAGCTTCATGATGCAGGAGGAACAGACAGGATTGTTAGAATGGTGTTCCTGAGCCTGCAAAAGGGAGCCCAACACAGGAAGCTAGCAGAGAGGTTGCCTTCTAATCAAGAGAAGGGCAGACTTCAGGCGTGGGAATGGAAGTTTAGGTTCATGCATATCCATATTATCTTCATAGTGCTTCTTCTTTTTCTGTGAGACAGGAAACCAACCCAGTTATCAGCTAAGATTGAAATCTGTACTGAGGGAGGAGGCAGGGCTGTAAGGAGGTAGGTCAGATCATTAAACAGCATGCTTGGGTTCCCTATGACTTGATGGATCGTGAAAGAACTCCTGCCTCTTTGCTGGCCTCTGTCTCAAGGATGCTGCCTTGATAGGGTGTAAATGTGAATGGGCCAACAAAACAATGGTGGGTTAAAAAAAGACTCAGTAAACACTCAATGTATTGATGTACAGTCTGTTTTGGAGCCTCGACATCTCTCCTGAGATCCATAATCAGTCTGTTGCTGAGAGCCATTTAAACCCCAATTTCTGAAGCAGGAGGCTAGCAGTTGTCCCTGGCTCTCCCTGCAACTAATTGATCAAATTCTGTCATTACTACCTCCTCGGTACATTTGGACTTTTCCTCTGTAGTCAGGGCCCCACCATTGTTGACTGGGTAGGTTAAGTAGGTTGTCACAATGTTGGTGCCTAAAGACTGTCCCTCTTAGGCTGAATATTTTCAGAGTTCAGCTCAGTAAACATGGAAGCCAATATGTCCATTTTCCACATGTGGAAAATGAAGGTGAACATTCTTTGAGAGATAACAATACTAGTTAAAATTTTAATACTGTTAACTTTAGCTGCCAATAAGAGATCCAGTGGAATGCTGGCTAGTTCATCTGGTACATATTGGACCAAATAGTATGCTACTAGTAACTAGGAGGTGTGTGCATGGTCTGATGAGCATTCAATTCATCCCAAAATTTTGTGACTTTAGTAAGCCTAGTGCCAGGCTTGCTAGTCTAGACTTAAAAGCAATACAAAACAAAACAAAAAACCCACAAAAAATCCACCCACTTCATATTCAGGATGAAAGGTTGGAGGATAGGCCCACACAAGTGATTTTTACTAGAGTGTGCTAATTGTTATAATAATGACACTACATTACACCACATGAATATAGCTTAATGGATGCATTAAGGAACTTGGGAATCAAGAAATGTGTACTTGATTTTAAATATGATGTAAAACTGGGAAAGAATTTTTAATGGAGGAATGACTTGGCTTCATGCAAAACGCTGACTGAAAGCTAATGATGTGTTAGCCACTATCTAGACACAGCAGTGAACAGTGGGCAAGAAAGCCAAGTGCTTCCCAAGCCAGAGATGTAAGAAGATAAATGGGCCAAGTGATTTCAGAATGTAAAAATACGTAAAAAAATCCGTGAACAAATACGTAAGTAGCGTGAATGATCCTGAGAGACTGTTAAAGGAGAAGGAAATTTTTGAGTCATGTAAGCACCTGGGAGAGATACATTCTGGCATCAGGGAGCCACGAGGCAGCGTCCTTGAGACAGAGGCCAGCAGAGAGGCAGGAGCTCTTTCAAGATCTATCAAGTCATAGGGAACCCAAGAGTAGCTCAGACACGACATAGATGGAGGGCAAAAGAGCAGCCTGGCTCAAATCACATGGGGGCCTTGAAACTTGTGATCAAGAGCTTGCCTTTGAATTTTTTATCTTAGAGACATCTTGATACTTAAAAGGTAATAAAATCTCTTGATGCATAGTTTTTGGGAGGAATTTGATAACACAACAATAGCACTGTGAACATTTTCTTTCAAAAAAAAATGTCATGGGCATTTAGAATGTATTGTGACCATATCAGCCACCATTACCCTTTAATCCCCTTCCACTCTTGATGATTCTCTTTTTCTTCTTCCCAACTAGTTCTCCTCCTACCCTATGTCATTGATTGATTGACTGGTTGATTGATTTTGCGGATCTTATTTACGTAGCCATTATTGCTATATGTTCGTGGTGGCTGTGGCCATGCTGTATTCAGAAGAAAGTGTTTTATAGTATTCCCCATCACTTGGCTTAAAATCCTTCCACCCCATTTTGAGATGTTCCCTGACCTTGGAAGGAGTGATGCAGATTTCCTACTTTGGACTGAGCCCTCAATAGTCACTTATTCTCAGCACTTGGACCGGTTATTATGTCTCTTCAATAACTATCCACCTTCTCTGACCCAGGCTGAGGGCAGCACTGGTCTTGGTTATAAACAATATTTGGGAGGCATTTTGGCTGCAATCCACTTAGCAGAACATTCAGTAGCACATTATCTCCTACTAACTGTGGCCTCCCCAGCCAGGTTTATAGTGCCAGGCATGCTTCCCTCCCATGATGAAGACCTGGAATCCACTCAGAAAGTCATTGGTTATCCCCTAAGCAGCCATACCACTACTGCACCAGTAGATCTTTCTTGGTAAATTGGTATTAGGACACACAGGGTCCACAGTAAGGAAATCTATTGACTTTTCTTCCCTAGTAGCCTATCTAGCACCCTTGGGCTGTGTAATCACTAGCGAGCAGGGAGCAAACTTCCACACAGAGAAACAACACATTCTTTTTAAAAAGGTCACTGATACTGCTGTGTAGTTTGGTGAGAGTATGGATTCTATAGGCATGCTCAGCACTATTCTATAGAAAGGCGAAGCTGTTAGCAACATGCAGAATGGCTCAGAGAGAAATGAGATGCTCTTTTGCAACGGTTGCATTTGACAGCTGAGAAGAGCCCGAAGTGGGGAAGTCAGACTCACACTTCCAAATGAGGCTATAAGGAAGTGAGATTCGATTCAAATGGCACCCAACTCTCTTGAACTGAGGTATGAACTGCCAGGAGTGTCTCTTTAATTTTCTCATTTACTGTTCTCCATAATTGATCGTGCATTGTTTTATACAACAATCAGTTTCTGGAGGTTTAATGCTGAGAGACTCATCTTAGAATTTTAGGTTCTCATCATAGACACACTCCATGTGATTTTTAAATTCAGATGATGTGAGGACTTCCAAGCAGGCCTATACCCCCTTCCAAAGGAAACTTTGATGTCATGCCTGGCAGTCAGTTCTAATTTAAACCTTGTTTATTCTTTGTGCCTTCAAAAAAATGGGGCTGTTTTGTCTACATCCCAAGTACATTGGGGCTTCAGGATTTTCTAGCATGGATTTATTTATCTTTAAAAAGCCAGCTAGCCAGGTGTGACCCTCCTAAAGATGGCATCTTGCTCTTTGCTGAAGCTGGTGGGAAGTATTGCTGCTGCAACATTTAAGATAAAACAAACGGTTGAAGTAGCACTCTCAGCTGCAATTCTCATTTGTATTTGAATGCAAATGAGTTTCAGATCCTTCTTGAGAGAAGATTTTGACTGGGAAGCAGTGGACATTCTAACCCCAGAATAGGGGGCAAAGGGCCTGGGGGAGTAGAATGGAGAAGGGGAAAAAGGAAGGAGGTAGCTTAGCATTGTACGCAGTTTCCTTCACACACTTGCTCAGAAATGGCAAACTGCCAGCCTTCCCCTATCTTGGTCAAAGGACTCTTAGGTTGATAATGAAGAAGAAAATTGGTTTTACATATGAATTATTTCTACTTGATTTGTTTCTAATGTAAGCTGTGTATCTTAGTGGCTGCACTCCTCTTAAAGGAACCTTCCTCGGTCTACTCTTTGAACCATTTTACCATGAAGGGGATGCTGGGATCCTCCCTGCCATCTTCTCACCAGCCACATTTCTGAAGGCCCAGGGAGTCCGCAAGACATAGCCCAGATCTTATGTCACAGAGAGATGACCAAAGTGGAAAAGGCATCTTGCTGAGTACCAACTGTATACACAACTCTGCTCGGCATCTCCTGCACAGGTGACCTCAGGGGCTCCACATTCTCTCCAGATTTCCATGGAATCCTCAGAACTTATAGATGGTCACAGAAATGGAGCACACCTTCCCCTGGGTCATTTAAGCGAGCAGTAGCGAGTTCCATTGTGTGACAGCTTGTAACACATCTTGGGGGAGAAACTGATGATCCGGTTCTAGATACTGGTGGACTCATCCAGGTAGTCCATGTAGCAAATGCTTATCCTACAGCTAGTAAACTGCCAGGAGATATAGATGTGTCAGTGGTTGAGGAAAGGCCAGGACAGAGTCCAATGCAACCACCAGGAGTCTGAGGAGTTCTCTTTCCCCTTAGGGTCATCCATTCAGGTAAGGCCATATTCTTGATTATGCTACAGAAAAGCATTTTAAGGGGCTAAAGACATGGGTCTGAAGGCTTGCCACTCTTTCAGAGGACCAGAGTTCAGTCCTCAGCACCTATATCAGAGGCTTCACAATAGCCTGCAACTAGTTCCAGGACATCCAAGACCTGCCTGTTTCTAGGCTCCTCAAGGACCTGTACTTGTGTGCATAGATGCACCCCCCCACCACCACATATATAAAATGAAAACATAAATTTTAGGATGAGAAAGACAGAATCAAAGTTACTGAGTTCATCAAGTATTTAGACAGAGTTATGTAAAAAGGGACAGCACACAATCCCTAGATGAAAGCATGAACTTCTCCAGAGAATTGTGCTTGAGAGTCTCTACAGTGGCTGTGTATGCGATCCTGTGGTTTTCTACATTACATTCCTCATGGAATATAATTTACAGCCAGGGTTAGAGATTAAGCAAAGCTTAAAATTAAGTGAAATCTTAAAATTAAGCAAAATCAGATTAGATTTAATTGTTTTTCTTATCTAAGAATTTTCTTTTGTAAATAAAGTTGCAAGGCAATTTTAGGGATGAGACAAGACCACTGATACGGTAACAAGTCATGACCATTCTGGTCCTATGTGAGAACAGGCCATTTGTTGCTTTTGACATCTTTGTCTGAGATATCTTTAGGGAAGCAAACATCTCTGCCAGGAGTTCTGGCTCCCGGTTGTGTTTCTGTCTCTCAACTGTCAGCAGGACAGGCGATCCAGATTCCAGGGTGAGAGGCTTCTTTTTCACATCTCCTTGATCTCTCCTCTCTTCCTATCCTACCCAGGAAAGAAAAAAGACCTCACAGCACTTTCTCTGTACTCTGTCTTCAGAGACGATCGAGCAAGTGACTTCTCTGGCCCACTGTGATTTAGGATCCCTAGCTCACGCCATTGAGGGTTTTGTTAGATTAACGATGCTGTCTTAAATGAACAAGCAAACAGAGATGTTCCCTGAAATGTCGATTATTTTCCTTTATTATGAGATCAGAGTCTCATCCCAAACTGGCCCACTCAGAAAAACAACAACAGTAAAGAGTCTTTGAATTCTTTTATTTTTTAAGTTCATGGGCATCCAATTTATGTATTTCATATGATTTTTATCATTAAAGTAGTAGTATTAGTAAAGAATTGGCACCCTAGAAAGGCCATTTCTCATATTTAATGTTTCTTGGTAGCCATCTGCAGACACCCTGAGCTGGGATGAAGTCCAGCCTATGGCCAGTCTCTTCATTTGCCCCTTTGCTGCTGTCCTCCCAGACACAGTGACGCGTGAGTATTCTGCAGAAGTGAGGCCTGGAAAGTACTGGGAAGAGGAGAGAGAAGGAGAGGGGAGAGGAGAGGAGGGGAGGGGAGAATGGGGGGGGGGGGGGGAGCAGTGCTTGAAGAACTTAAATAAATTAATTGGTATTCATAAATATCCTGGGTCTACCAGAATTAAGTAACTGCATTAGGAACTTAAGCATCTTAGACCCTCACAGTTATTTTTCATATACACTTGGCTATGTGGATTGTCTTTATAAGTGAGTAAAAGATATAAAGACCCCATAAAACTTCCTGGAAGAAGAAAGCCACACACATTAATTGGATCCCTGGCAAAAGACTGAAAAAATGTCCCAGAACTGATGAAACGAGTTATTTTTAGACAAGTCCACTCCAAAATATGTCGGTTTCTCTGAATGAGTTCTCAAAGCATGCCACAAACTGCTTTGTCCTGGTCCATTTGGGGTGGAGGATTAAAAGAAGTCTCCATTTTTCCTTTTTATTGTATAATAAAATAAAATGAGCAGTCTCTCGGTGCTGTCTGGGGAGTGTTCCTCCATGGAACGCTCTCTTGTCAGCCTCTCTCTGCATTCTTGCATTCATGCTGGCTCTTTGATCTGCTTTTACAACCTGAAGACATTAATAGAAGGAGTCCTTCCCACCATTCCTTTAACTTTCAGTTGTCCTCATTTTTAACCCATAAGCTCACCATAATGATCTGTTAGATTTATTTCCTACACTACAACTCTTCACTGCTTGCGTCTTTCTTTCTCTCCCTACCCCCGCCCCCCAGTGCTTTATGTAGCATTAGTAGGAAGAAGAATCATGTGGGTGGTTAGAGATCTGACAATGTGATAAGAGATCTGCCAGAGATTAGCGGAGCTCACCTTCCTAGTCTTAAAATGGAATTAGTGCAGAGTCCAGATGGTGCCAATGGGAATTAACTGACTGCATGGTCCCAGAGCAAACACAATACCTGCCTCTTGGATGCTCTTAATCTCAGGGGCAAATGAGGGAAATGGGGCTTTTGGAGGCCTTGCTTCACATTCCCCAGTGATTATGGTACCAAATGCTAGTGACTTAAACTGACTTTTTATCAGATATGAGAAGTCTTCTAAATTGTCAAGAGATTACAAAGGTCTCTTTAAAAATCCCTCGTTAAAATTAACATAAGCTCAAAGTTTACATATGTTTATGAGTCTTAACCTCCTGAGATTTATGTGTATCCTATAGATATATATTTATGTACACATATAATGTGCACCAATATATAGTATATATAAATAGTGTATTGTGTACTTAGGGGGAAAGCAAGTTTGGATTTTCAGGAAAGCATGACTTGGATACAGGAGTATCTCCTGCGTGCTTTGCTAACAGAATCCCTCCAGTGCACAACCAGAACAAGCTTCAGAATCTAATGCAAACAGGTAGCCTCAGAGCACTTACTTCTTCATGTTTTCAGGAGCCTTCAATTTGGCACCAGAGTTCAAATAGACTCTTGGCAAATAGTTTTATTATGTTTATCTATTGTGGGGTGGGGGAAGTACATGTGCATGTGTGAACTTCCGGAGGGCAACTTTTAGGAGTGAGTTTTTTTTCCTCTACCATGTGGGTTGCAAGGATCAAGCTCACATCTTTGAGCTTGGCAGCAAGTGTCCTCACTTGCTGAGCCAGCCACCTTGCTATCACCAAACACCCTGTTTTGTTTTGTTTCTTTCCAGGACAGGAAAATCTGGAGGCCTTCTGCACTCTTAGACTCTCTTTATTCTTAAATCATGTTCTATAAAACTATTAGGTGGCACAAATGATCAGCTGAGTCTAATGTTGAGCTTTAAGCTGGAATCTGATAAACTTTGCACAGCTTATTGAAAGATTTTTATACTGATGATTTGCTATGCCTTAATGAAGATCTCAGATGCTTTCTTCCCATTTACGTAGTGTGTATCTCTCTCTCTCTCTCTCTGTGTGTGTGTGTGTGTGTGTGTGTGTGTGTGTGTGTGTGTGTGTGCATCACAGCACACTGTGCAGAGGTTAGAGGATAATTTGCTTGCAGGGTTCTCTTGCTTCCACCACATGCATTCCAGGGATGGAACTGAGCTCAGCAGGCTTGGTGGCCAACACGGTTGTCTGCTGAGCCTTCAGGGTCCTGAGTTAGTGGAGGATAATGAAGAAAGTTCTTAGACTGGTGGAAATGAATAAATCCTGACTTTGCTGAACTCGACAGCACACATATCTGCAAATTAGTAAAATTCCTTAAAAGGGCAGAAGCTTCTAAATCTTGGTACACTGATTCTCTGAACGGAACGGGGCAATGTGTGTCAGGGAAGGATCCGTTTCTGGGAGCTTCTTGTGGCCATTCCCCGATTTATGTCAGTGTTGGGATGCAAACTGCTGTTGCCAGGCAACCCTAGCTGTGCATGCCTATCGCATGGTCTTTGTGACTTTTTTGCTGTTGGTTTTGGCTGCGATTCTTAGGGTTGAGTGATGCAAACATTTCGTCTAACATCACTTAGTTTGTGATAGTTTTCTTTCCTTGTGATATTTTTGTCTGGTTTTATATCAGGTAAATCTAGCCCCATGGAGCAAATCCCTTTCATCTGTTATGTTTCAAAAGTTAATGAAGGACTGATGCAATTTTTGCAGTGATGCTAGGATTGGCCAGTGAAGCCTCTTGGATCTGTACTTCCCATTATAAAAAAAAAAAAAATTGTTGCTGTCTGTGAGCAGAAAAGAGATAAGTAATTGACTAGTGACCTCTAAGAAGTGACTGTCTTGTAATTGCCAAGGGTCACACAATTTCTTTGGAGGCTAATGTATCATGGTGGTGATATTACACAACGGCAAGAATGTCCTCCATACCACCAAATTGTTCCTCTTAGGTAACTGCCTGCCTTACCTGACCATCTTGGTTTAAATCTGATTAGATCAGTTTACTTAATTATATTTTGCCCACCATTATTGATCTTAATTTGAATGAAAAACAGCTACCTGAAGTAAGTATTTACTAATCTAATCATGATGTTTCTTCACAATGAGTCTTACTTAAATCAAACTTCCAAATTGCTTTAGAAATGCTTTGAGATCAGTTGAACCTAACCTGTTCTTTATTGGGAGGACAGATGAGGATGTTCTGGGCTTTTCTCCCACAGAGTCATCACTCTGAGAAACTCTCCATATATAGAAACACCTTCCCCAGAGCTAAGGGGACCAGGTGAGATCCAGCACTGAAAATAAGAAAGGACACATGGGAAAGGGCAGGGAGGACAGTCCTGTGTTCCCTATGTCACTCCATCCCCCAATCCTAGGGAGCACAGACTCGAGAGGGACCCTGCATTTGAGAGAAGTAGTGGCTGAACTTATGACTTTTCCCTCGAAGTCCAACAAGGAATTTGGTCCAATGAAATTTAAGCTGGGAAGGTTACCACAGCAGCAGTTTCTAAGCTGGCACCTAAGCAGTGAGTCTCTGCGCTCACCTCAATGTCAAGTCGGGTCATTATCCCAGATACCCCAATGTATTCAAAACTCTGGGTCTGTCCCACCACTAAGACCAAACCCAGCAGCCCCAGGTTCTATACAGCCTCAGTGCTGGTGGCCTCAGTGGCCTTGGGCTTTGAGACTACACCAGACTTATAGCAACCTTTGTGAACTGTCTCCAGGCTCTCCCAAGGGCCATGCTAGCCCAGAAGCCCCAAAGAACAGCCTGGCCCCTGTGATCCATCCTGACTTCACCCATGTCTCAGTCCAAGGCTGGAATCCTCAGCTCCAATCATCACATTGAAACCTGTATAACCAAGTCTCCAGGCTGGACCTGCGAACATATATTCCAGGCCTGTCCAGCACCAGGTTCTAAACTAATTTATAGACAAGTTGACCTGGACAGCCCAGGCCTCAGGCTATCCATTGATATCTCTAGCCTCAATTACCAGGTCAGTATAAATGGACAGAGTCCCCCATAGACATAGGATCAGTGTTTACTCGGTTTCAGAAGTCAGACTTACTCTAGGATGAAACCAGCATTTGTGGATATGGGTCTAGTCGGCGTAGCACCTAAGTAGCCCCACAACACTCAGGATTAAGACCTGCCCAAGACCAATTGAGCAGACAGGTTTCAAACCCACTCCTATTCCAACCGACAGGCCTTTTGTAGTAGATCCAGGGATTCTATGCCCAGCTCCATGTTTTCAGGCACCAGGTCCATGGGTTGTGGTCAGACATTCTATGACTCCACAGGGATCCTCTTGCCTCCCCTCCCCTCATCCCCCACAGATAAGGAGTGAATGCCTCTGTGCACAGTTTTTTATGTATGTGTAGGGATCGAACCCAGATCCTCATGCTGTGTGACAAGCTCATTAGCATCTGTGCCGCTTCCCCAATTCCATTTTTTTATTTTTGAATCAAGGAGAAATTGTAAAGGTGTTATATGTGCTAATCAAAACCCTCCATGTTACCAATTCTAAAAAAAAGTAAACAGTTCTTACTTCTCTTGAATGATATCAAATGAGTTTGTATAGGATTTAAGATAATGACCATTGTGCCAATTGCCACTTTAATTAATTGTGGATTTGAGCTTTATTTGTTAACAAAATCAGTGTAGACACTGGGAAGTGTTATAAGGGAGTTAGTGGGCATATAAAATATAAGTGTTAAAATTTTATGTGGTATTAATTTCCTTTTAAGTTTCATATATCCCTCTAGACTAAGGACTTTCAATTTTATTAACTGTTCTGACAACAGCTTTCATACATTGTCTGAATTTCTAGGTTCTGAGAAAACTATATAGAACCATTTATATGGGAGAACTCCCCCATCCTCCACCAAATGAAATATTAGCAAACCATGATACTTCTGGGACCCATGATCCTCTCAAAGGACATTGTTCTGTTATTAAATTACTCATTTTAACAGGACAGGACCACCTTCTCGGACCCCTAAATCATTCCGCTTACGGCCATGTCTATTTGCAGCTTAGGCACACGTTGATGGCCCATCAGCCTCCTGATGTTGTGGCCAATCTTTAGACATGCTGATTTGCCACATCTTATATTTTTGGTTGTGAGCCTAGCCTTTAACGGCTGAGCCATCTCTCCAGCCCTGATTTGCCACATCTTTAGGAACTCATTTGCAATGGGGTTTCCCAGTAATTCCCAGTCATGTCGTAGTAAATGAAATCAACACCAATAATCACATTGCTACATAGCTCTTCCCTCATGGGAATCTCCAAATGGCTTCCAGATCGGGAGGAATCAGTTTTCAAAACCCCCTTGTAAGGAAAGAAGGGAAAGAGGCTGGTTTTCAATAAAGGTGGAAGTAATTATGGCTCACAGGTCAAATCACCACCCCTAAGCCATCCAGTCCATCTGTGTTGTAGCATTCCCACTTTGGCAGTGTTTTCCCACAAGCTGAAACACACCTATTTGGCAGAAGATCTTCTTATGCTGGCTGTGGGAGCATCATATTGTCATCACAGCTGCCGTGACAGCTGCCAGGTCTCTGGAAATTACTCTTGACATGACGGAGAGCACTTTTATGTCCTGTTATGAGAAATGTATCATTTCCTTGTTTTATTTTATTTTTTTCCTATAGTACTTGCTATAATTTGGATACTGGATGTTCCTCAGGGCCCACATGTTGAAAGCATGGTTCCTCCTGTGGGTATGTGGGAGGTGGAGCCAAGAGGGAGGTCCTTAGGCATTGGTTATTATGTAGTTGAAGGGGATTATGGCGCTCGGACTATTTTTTCTTCCTCTTTCACTTCCTGTCCCTGAAGTGAGCAGTTTGAACTGCCTCATGGTCCCTCATCACTGACACACTAACTAGGGATCTAAAAGTAACATACCTTCTTGATCACAGACTAGAATTTCTCAAACCATAAGACAAAATGAAGTTTCTCTCTATAAGTTAATTATCGAAGGCATTTTGCTACAGTGGCAGAAAAGCAGATCACATGGCACATTATCTATCTGTGAATTTTCTCTCTAGCCAACAGCATATAACTTGTTTAAAAGAGCCCTCACTTGACTTAATTCAGGGCTGTGCTTCCAGAGCCAGGGGCATTATAGGAGCTCATTAAATACCAGCCTACGGAAGGAGTGAGAAGGAGCTCGTGAAACCTTTATGAAAATTACTGTCGTTTATGAGCTGTCATATCTCAAGCAAGCTGTCCAGCTTCATTGATTTTCAGGTTGGTTTGGGTTGAAATTTATGAGTAACTGGGGATTAGGTGATACCCCATTGTCAGGTCATGATAAGTCCCAATTCATATTAGGCATTTAACAAGGGTTGTTGGGGGTTGGGGGTGGGGGTTGCCACCAATCATCATTCTAATGGCTCCTCATGGGGAAGTTTTGAACTGAGAACCCCCTTTTTGTCACAGTGCTTGAGATCCCAAAGTTAAGACACATTCCTTCAACTGCCAGGGTCACAGACTTTGGCATGGATGCCAGGATTTCAGGGACAGCAAGTATGAACACAGCATTTGAGAATTCCTTTTTCCCCACACATGGGCCACAGGGCTTCATAACATGGAAACCCACTAGGGCGAAGTTCTAAGAAAGGCATGACAGGTTCATAGAATCCCACAGTATGTGGCATCCACCAAAAGGAAGAAAAAAAAAGGGGAGGGAGAGTTGGCTGAGCTACCCGAAGCTGGGGGTCGGCTTTGATGAATGGTGCTTTTCCTTTATGTGGTCAGAGCAGTAAAGCGAAGGAACCTCTTGCATTCCTAGACCCCTGATCAGCAGTTCTCCACCCCCACCCTCCACCCTTCCTGTTGACATAGCACATTCAGAGTAGAGCCAGCTAACTAGCCAGCACAGACACAGGCTTCATAGGAAGATGCTTCTGAAAGCAAGTGAGTGTTAAGAGCCGAATCTTACCATTCTCAGCACTGATCCAGTGTTGTAGCAGTTACTTTAAGCAAAATGATACTTTTAAAACGCAGTAACAAAGTTAGTGTGGTAGGCATTCTTCATACCTCAAGAAGTAGGTGCACACGGAGTGCTTCAAAGGTTTGATGGTACAAAGACAGGAATGCCTCTTTTAAGTTGTTCGTACTTTCCACGTACAAGAAACTTTTATCATTACTGATACACAGACTATGCTTTTCAGATTGAGGAAAGAGAATGAAAGGATTTCAGAGGCGGAATGTGCACATAAATATTTCTGTTCCACCGGCTGCATGTGCATGTGTGCACTGTCGTGCATGCAGACATGACGCAGGACCCCATGCTGCCTTTGCTGGGTTCCTATGCCCTACATTTCTCTTCTCTGCATTTCAGGACAGAGTGGCCATGACACCGTTTGCTATCACTTTACCCAGGACTGCCCCATTCTCTCAACTCCATTCTTACTCATTCTTCTGGCTTTCCTGTTGAGCTTGGAGACTCCTCCCAAAGCATTACACAATGGCCTACATTCTGCTTTCTCTAAACTTCTGTGACATGTGCATGCAGTGGGAAGTTTGTCATTGTAACTGGAAGAGTAGAGAAAGTCAACGCCCTTCCCAAGACTTGGCCCACTGCCCCCCATCTCCAACAAAATAAGGAATGTGTATAAGTGACTGTCTCACAAAAGGCTTATAAATCCTGACTTCTTCCTCTAATGCAAGAGAATTCTCGGAAATGCTCCCTCAGAAATGTGAAGTGCCCAACACACAGAAAACAGCCTCTCGAGGCATCTACAGGGCTTTGCGTGTTCCTCTCTGGCTGATGGTCCTGACTGATCGCAGGATACTTTGCTGGGAGTTTTGGGGCAGAGGACTGCCCACCTTGAGGGAGACTAGAGTTACTGGGTGGGAGTGAAGGGGTTAATAAATGTAAAGAATAATGCTATGGAAGAGAGTTATTATATTAGCAAAGCATAGGTTGAATCTGAACAGGCAGATTCCTTGATGTTGAATTAGAGAGGGTGATTCTGAAAGGTAATACTTGGTTTTAGAAGGTGGTGGTGGTGGTGGTGGTGGTGGTGGTGGTGTGTGTGTGTGTGTGTGTGTGTATGTGTGTGTGTGTGTGTGTTCTAGGAGACTCAAGTTCAAAGTCCCTCTAGAACCCATATAGGGTACTGTTTGCTGAGCTCTCACTATGTCAAGCAGTGTCCTCCAATCCCCTAGGAGGTCCCAGCAAGCCCAAAATGAGAGAACTTGACAAAAGACTAGATGAAGATATGTTCATCTGTCTTGATTAATACTGACAATCAATCTGCCAGAGCCTAAAGTCATCCAGGAAGCAAGCCTCAAGATATACCTGTGAAGGAGCCTCTCTATACAGGGAAGCCCTGTTTTAAATATGGGCAGCACCAGTCCATGTGCTGGGGCCCGTAAAATGGAAAATACAGGAGTGACACAAGTGTCGTCTCTTTCTGCTCCTTAACTGTAGATTGAATGTGGCCAGCCACCTCAGGTTCCTGCTGCCATGATGAACGGCAGTCCCTAAGACTGTGAGCCAAAATAACTCTCTCCCTCCTTCACTTGCCTCTTGTCAGTTGTTTTGTTAGAGCAACACGAACAAGGGACTACTAAAACAGTTAACAGCATAGTAAGGGATGGGAGGCCAGCTGGTCATCCCAATGAAGATAAATAATATTATTGCAACATGGATAGGAAAGCTAATTATAGAAAAGCCATCTCTGCCTGTCTTCTTATAAACCATTTCCTGTAACCACCTAACTGAGAAATACTATCTAATTTTGGGAGTTTTGATTTTCATTATTCCATTTCTTCTGACCTATTTTTTTCCCTGACTTTTTTGTTTTTGAAACACTGATTAGATTATGGGGCTTTGCTAAGGCCATTTAGTTTCACAGAGGTGGAAGGAGAAGACGCAGTTCTACTCAGAGGAATGACACCATTCAGGACTCTATTACATTTGAACCTATAGGGGCCAAAGAATTCTCTTTCCCCTGTGGAGGGTCGATTTTTGAGACCTAAAAATTAGTTGACTGTAGTTATATGAACAGGAGAGAAACTTACTGACCTATTTGTGCATTGGGGCATCATGGGAAGATTAGTATCAAAAATATAATGAAATCTACACGTTCCCATTTCATACTGTCTCCTTGGAGAAGAGGAAATGAGGATTGTAGCTAACTTAGAAGAGGAATAAATAATTTTTACAAGAAGGAACTAGCTGATGATGACTTGGAACAAATGTCCCCAGGGCTCTGAGTGATGGATGACTTTAGGGTCCCCCTCTATGGAGTGGGTTCGGGTTCCCTTTTGGGGGAACATTTCAAAAGGACATACTTCTATTTGTTCGATCTGGGTATCAAGTGGTAATGTAGTTTTTGAGAAAGCCTTCTAAAAGTTACTTCAGGTAACATTTGGGTAGGGCTTCATGCAGTTGGCTGAAGGGACAAGGGAAAGGGTTAGCTCCTTCAGGTAAGGAGACATAGTTGAACTTAGAGGCTGAAAGAGCTGGGCATTTCCAGGAGACAGAATGCTTGGTGTGTAAGAAACTCAGAAGTAGGAGAAAGGACTGAGAGGGTAAAGTCCAAGTGGCAGATTTGGGGGAGGGTAAAGTCCAAGT
>CAJQZJ010004381.1:16441901-16502058 GCA_907164525.1 Lophiomys imhausi | reverse complement strand
CACACACACACACACACACACACACACACACACACACACACACACACCTTATATATGTAATGGCGCAGTAGCTAGGCTAATATCTTTGACTTTGTTTTAGGGGGATTTCTTCTGCCCATACAAAGCCCAAAGTAGATTCAAATTCTCAGAAATAATTCACAAACAATGTCAAATAAGAAAACCATGGCTAAATATCAGTTTTCTTGTCCCTTCATTTGACTTATTTGAGACCACATTCTACCTAACAGCAATTCACTTTTTGGGAGCGCTATTAAAAATTTTCACTTTGATTCAATCGATATGGGGTAGAGCTTGAGAAGCAGCTGCTGATGATGGTGATGATGAAGGCACTGCTGGTGATGATGGTGGTGGTGATGGTAGTGATCATGATGATGATATATTTTGAATTAAATTCTATGCTGTCTTCAGAATGTCCAGTGTAATGGAGCTACACTTGCCACTGATGGTAATTTAATTCTTGACAATTCCCCTTTGACTGGTTAGCTTCATTTCTGTTTCTTGTTTTGTTTTTGTTTTTTGTTTTTGTTTTTCCCTCTGCCAGTGTTTTCTTCTTAGGTGTGAATTCTTATCACAAGGTGACTCTGGGGAAATCCATACTAAGAATACTCATCTACCTAGTTAGGTAGCTAGCTAGCTGGAACATAGCAACACAGTGTGGTCTTTTAAACATTTTTATTACACACACACACACACACACACACACACACACACAGAGTTTTTTGAGACAGGGCTTCTCTGTGTATCCTTGACTGTCCTGGACTCACTTTATAGACCAGGCTTGCCTTGAAGTCACAGAGATTCACCTGCCTCTGCCTCCCGAGTTCTGGAATTAAAACTGTGTGCCCCATACCTATCCAATTTATGATATTTATCTTATGCAACCTTGAGTGAAGGCAAAACCCTGGAATTCTTCAGCTCCAACCTACCTCAGCCACTTCCTACTCATAACTTCAACAAGTTATTCCACTTGCTGGGTGAGAGTTCCCCTGGCTTTGCAAATATTCTCGAGAAAGCCTTGGAAACAGTAGCAGTCCATCCCCAAAATCCCAGCATTACAAGTACACAAACTTAATGTGGTATGTGGAGAAAGCCACTGGAGTAGGGCCAAGTATTGTGGTACATACCTTTAACCCCAGCATTCAGAGGCTGGGGTAGGAGGATCACAAGTCTGAGTCCAGCCTGAGTTGCATAGAGAGAATGTGTCATGGGGAGGGGGCTAACACTGCTCTTAGCTATCCATGAAGTCAGACCTGTCAGGGCTCTTCTTCAGTAAATACAACACATGGTTTTGGTAGAATTTAAAAGGGAAACTTAGTTTGAAGCTCATGCCTTCCCTTCTCACAAAAAGTTTGAAACCCCTAGAAATATGAAATAGTTGCAGATCCAACTCCCAGTGCATCTGACTGGAAGGTCCCAGGGGAACCTGCTAAAGTATCCAAGTTCTTGCATCCAACCTTAAAGAACTGGAGCAGGGACACAGGGTTAGAAACAGAGACGTGGCAGTGGTGGCCCATGCCTTTAATCTCAGCAGCATTCAGGAGGCAGAGACAGGTTGATCTCTGAGTTCAAGGCCAGTCTTGTCTGCAGAACTAGTTCAAGGGCAGCCAGGGCTTCAAAGAGAACCCCTGTCTCAAAAACAAAACAAAACAAAACAAAACAAAAACAAAAACAAAAGCAAAAACAAAATCACCCCCCAAAAAAACAAACAAAGAAATAAAGAGTGGGAGGGAAGGAGGGAAAAAGAAGGGAGGGAGCGAGAGAGGAAGGAAGGGAGGGAGGGAGGGAGGGAAAGAGAAAGAGAAACAAGTTTATTGACAAAGGAAAGCAGTCCCCACAATGGGAGCGGACTAACGAACTGAGGGAAAAGCAGGGGCCATAGCTCTGGAAGGGCTCCAAAAACCTGAGCCAGGAAGTAAATGACTTACACAGAACCTGCCATTCTCACACGTATATGATGACAGACTTTTCTTAAGCATGTAACCATGCTCTTGGTTACACGAGGCCAGGTGAAGAATGGCTTCCAGGCTTTCTCTACCAATTGGCTTCTTTTGTAGGCTAAGCTTAAGGTAGCTCTCTTATCTCTATTCTCCTGTTACAATCAGCTCCCAATGAGGGTACTTCCGGTTTCTCCAGTTCAGACAGCCAGCCCTCGGAGAAGGTTCGTTCTTTCCCGTGTCCTAATGTAATTACCAGTCTAGGCTCTAAAATAGTTGTTTTTGTCACATCTGATGGCCTCACCTGCTGTGGCTCCTCTTCAGTGTCTTGACAGGTTGGAAGTAACAGTTTAAAAGGCCGAGGGCAGGTCATTTCTCAGTACTGCAGAAAAGAATCCGCCACTGCATGGAGCCTTTTGATTCCGAAGGCCCTTTCATCTCCAAGTCCTTTGAACACCACTTCCTCACGTTAGCCAGGAGCTGCCCCTGGCCTTTCGTGGGAGACCGTGGGTGATAATGGGAATCACAAATGTGGCCAGAACTTCCCAGTGCCGGTCTGGTCAGAGGCCACTTGGACTCATTCTGCTAATAGGTAATACTTGGTCCTCAGAGAAGCTTGGGCTTTTTATGAGACACTCAAGGTGAGAATGCAAAAATGTCACTTTGCAGTTTGATTGCTGTGGAGCCAACTATGAGCCATGGAAAGCTGTGTTTGTGGGGAGAATGGAGTATGGAATATGGAAAAGTAGTCAGAGACAAAATCTGTACTCTCTCATTTCTGCCCAGATTGATGTTGTTTCAAGTTACATTTAAATGTAGTATGTGTGCCAGATACATGCACTTACTCCACACACATGTATATGTGTGAAAAGTGTAGAGAAAGTCATAGAGGGACGAATAAGGAATTTAGACTAATGTCTAGGTAAAGTAAAGCAAACACTGCATTGCTATTTTAGGGGCTAATTGGTTGCTGGTTAACTGA
Source organism: Lophiomys imhausi (assembly GCA_907164525.1). Lineage (NCBI taxonomy): Eukaryota > Metazoa > Chordata > Mammalia > Rodentia > Muridae > Lophiomys > Lophiomys imhausi. The sequence goes on along the minus strand of CAJQZJ010004381.1, from coordinate 16,499,121 downwards.
TATGCTGGACTTGAAGGCAGCTCTTATTTGTTTGAGACCGTGCAATCTTTGTGGTCTCTTCTCCAATTCAAGGCAAACAAAGGATATTCAATCCACACACTTGTGAAATCCAAACACCATTTTTAAGGGAATTAATAGGCAGTAATTTTAATCTGAGGGGTTAAAACCAGAAATCTCAGTGAGTCTTATTAATGAAGAGACTCAATCACTTCCTGCTGAAGAAATGCCCCAGATAATAAGTTGCAGATGTGACAGTCATATGCGGGGAAGGCTTGGATAAGCATTGCGATGTTACCTAGGGCTCTATTGATGTCACCAGGGGCAAAAGCGCCACTTATGACAACCATGAGATTTCACACAATTGCCCTGCAAACAACGCAGTGGCACTGTCGGCCAACCTCCCATATGGAATGCTTCCCTGGGGTCACCAGGCATGTCCTCTACACCCAGCCCTTAGTTCAAGGTTCATATGTGTAAGTCTCTAAAGAAAGAATCAAAGGCTGAAGATTGGAGAGGCCCATGCTTTTATTCAGACCACCAAGTACAGACCACAGCTGTGGCACACCACTGAGATTAGCCACTGGCAGGGAAATCATTGGTAATTCTGTCAGATCCTGTAGATCAGTAACAACAGAGCTTCCCGCTCCCCTCCTCACTAGAGGCCACCCTAGCAGCCATAGTTGGTTTGCTTGACATCTCCATTTATTTCCTTTTTAGTTTTAATAAACCACACCTACGTAAACTTTGCTATCTTGGCCATGCGTAACGCACAAGTCAATAGTGGGAAATACTGCTCCATTGCCGTGGAACTGTTTCCCCCACAACATTTTATCTTGCAAAACTGAAACTCTGCACCTATTAAACAGTGACCCATCTCTCCTTTCCCCTGCCCTTGGCAGTCACCATTCTGTGAATCTGACTAGTATCATCTCATACATGAGGAATCATCCAGTATTTGTGCTTTCTTGACTGGCTTGTTTTACTTAATGTACTAAGGTTCATGCATGTTGGAATTTCCCTCCTTAATACTCAATAATATTCCAGTTTTATACACCACATCCTGTTTATCCACTCCCCTCTTGATGGACCCAGAAGTTGCTTCTACCTTTTTGCTATCATGAAAAATGCTGCTGTGAATTTGGGCGTATATAATAGTTATCGTGTTTCAATTATAAGAAGCAAGAATCTCTTTTCATTTCCTGGATAAACTCTGCCCTGATCTTCTGCAAATTGTATACGTTGTAGAACGCTGACTTGCTCTAAGTCACTGAGTCTGTCACCGTCCCGTCTGTCTGTGCCCCCCCCCCTTCACGATTCTAGCCACTGTAGCTGAGTAGGTGAAGGTGAAGGGGCATGGAGCAGAGGCTTGCCCTCCCTCGTCAGCACATGCGTGAACAACAGTACTCAATTGCTTGATGCTCCTCCATCTAAGTCGGGGTGAATATTCACATGTTTAAACGGCCCAGACACAATTTTTTCCCTTTTTACTCTAGACAGCTTAGTAAATTTTATGCTAATATCAAAAACATAAGATTATAATTTAAAGACCTTTCTTGGCTTCTCTTTGGATTCCAGACTCGGGCAACGCTTATTTCATAAATCAGAGTGAGTTTTCACCATACACCATCTATAAGCTACTTGTATGCCGTGTGGGTGTTTTTATAGTAGTGAGAGGCTGTGCATCTTCCTTGCAGTACACAGGGCTGGTATGGAAGTTTGAACAGTGAAACTCAGCAGACGGTGTCATAAGGAAGCCAACATTAATATTGAGAGATGGAGTGTCATTCCAACAGTTAGACTCTAGACCACTACGCTATGGGCATGAAGAGACAGATGTATGTGCATGGAGATGGGTGATTTGGTTTTTTGACAATCAGTCATGAGGGAAGATATGTAAGAATTACAGTGGACAGACTTGGGATATAGCTCAGCTGACAACACACTTGTCTAGTACACAGGGTTCGGGACTTGAGTTTGATCCCCAGTCCCACATAAGCCAATCATCGTGGTATCTGCCTAGAATCCCAGTACTGAGGAGGTGGAGTCAGGAAGATTAGAAGTTCAAAGTTAGCCTCAGTATAGCAGTCTAGCCTACGTGAGACCTTTTCTCAGAGAGAGAGAGAGAGAGAGAGATGAAGAAAGGAAGGAAGAAGTAAAGAAGGAAAAAATTTTAAAAATCCAAAGTGATATGGTTAGCAAACAGTGCCACACCATACAATAGAATGTTCTCTGGTTTTTGTATTGAACATTAATTTGAAGTCCTCTGCTAGAAGCTGTCTGGTAACATTCTTCTTTTTTTTTCATTTGTATCTTCATGACTTTAGTTTCTTCACCTGAAAACAGGGACAATAATAATGCCTGCATGCCTTAGCTGTAAAGAGTGGAAGAAATGACGTCTGCGAAGTGCTTAGCTTGTGGTAGGTGCTCAGTAAGCAGTAGTCCTCCTGACTCTCTTATTGGTAAGAGAGTGTGAGCTCAGAGAGGAGGAATGTGTTTGCATAAGTCATTTAGTTCACAAACACATTCATTTCTTCAGTGTTCTTGTGTACAAAAGTACTTAGGCACTGAAATGTCTCCTTTGTCTTCTGTCTTCTTCCAAGGTCTGATCATAAGTACAAGAGACACACGTTATACCAGAAACCAAATGAAACACCCTGGTAAAAGCAACCCCGTGTTTACCTCAAATGGAAAAGGAGCTCAAAGGCCAGGATGAATGACGACATTAAGGGGCCATCTCTGCGCCGCTCATCTCAGTTCTAGAGTCCACTACGCTTGAGTGTCTGCTCTCATCACCTCAGAAAGAACTCTCCCAACCTTGACCTAAGCTTATCTCTGGGTAATAGTGTCTTGGCTGCCACACAATAAGCCTTGCCTCGTCCTTTGAGTGGATTTTTAGAAAATAGCATGACAATGTTAAAGAAAATGTCGCAAGTCCAATGTTTTACAGATAAGACAATAGGAGTCCCAGAGAGGATGTGTTCATTTAACTAAGTTGATTTAAAATTTCTATGAACTCAGTTGATTCAAGAGTGATGTGGTTGTCCAAGGAAAAAAATGCACTCCCATTTCTCCAGGGCTCTTTGCTTTGCAACTGTGCATGACAAGTCACTAAGTACTCATGAGGCTGTGGCAACCTACCTGACAAAATCAATTTAAGGGGGGAAAAAGAGTTTGTTTCAGTTCATGGCTAGAGGGTTCAAGCCCTCTAGACAAGAAAGCCAGGGGTGTTGCGGGGAGTGGGGGGAAGCTGGGGAGATGGCTCAGCAACTAAGAGACTTAGAAAATTCTTACAAAGGAACTGAATTCAGTTCCTAGCACCCACATGATACTCATAAGCCATCTGCAGCTCCAGTTTCAGGGGATCCCACATCCTCTCCCGCCTCTGGCCTCTGACTGGCATCAGACCCTCATGTAGTACACTGACATACACTCATAAAAAATAAATAAATATTTTATAAAAAGAAGGGGTGGCTTGAAGATTGGCTCCAACTGTGGTGGCAGAAGTTTGAGGCAGCTAGTCACACTGTGCCTTTAGTCAGAAAGCCACGAGATGAATCCTTCATGCTTTGTTCACGCTTTCTCCTTCTTCCATTAAAATTTGCTTATTTTATTTATTTTTAGCTGGATGGGTATGTGTGTATCTGTGTGAGTCAGGTAGGAGTGGAGCCCAGAAGAAGCTGTTAGATTCCTCAGAGCTGGAGTTACAGGTGGTTGTGAACTGCCTGAGTTGGGTGCTGGGAACTGAACTAGGATCCTCCTCAAGAATAGTCCACATGCACTTAATCTCTGAGCCATGTTTCCAGCCCTTCCTTTTCTTTTCTATCTAGCACACAATCCCATGGGATGGTGCAGCCCACACTCAGTGTGGGTCTTCCTTCCTCAGTTAGAGTTGTCCAGAAAACCTTCACGGACACACCCAGAGATGTGTCTTCCATACACACCTAAATAGATGATACTAAATCCCATCAAGCAGACAATCAAGAGTAACTATGACAATGGTTGGTGGGATTGTAACCATTGAAATCACCCATGGGACTGAGGAGAGCTGCATGCCCTCAAGGGGAAGGAGGGTTTCTTCATACACAGGGAAGGATCTACTTGCATTTGTGTACTTGCACAGAAAACACACATTTTATTTTCATGAAGTTTTTTTTTTATGACTCATTTTGCTTTCTTTGTAACTTTTTTTGTAACTGAGAATTTTATTAAACGCTATTTAATAGTACCTAATAAACACCTGTAACCTAGCAACACCTAAACAACCCTACCCTAACCGTTTGGAAAGGATACTCAGTCTCAGGGGCAGGTCCATTGAGAGTAAAAGGTCAGCAGTTTTTCAATGGACACTGGGCTATGGCTTTGCTATGGCTGCTGCTGCCTCAATTCTGCTTGGGCTCCACTTCTCAGTCAGCCTAGACTCCTGTGGCCTTTCCACCAGCCCCTCACTGTGGTCTCTAAAGGGTCCCAGGCATTTTTAGCCAGGCCTCTTCTGCAAGCCCCAGTTTATTGCCTCAGGCTGGTCCCTTTGAACTAGCTGAACCCCTCAGGACAGCTGCTGTGCCATGTGACCTAATCCTTGGCTTCATAGCCTGGGGTGGGAGGTGTTGAGAGAGACACATGAGCAGGAGATGATGAGTTTTGAAGCAGCGCGTGCCATTTGGTGGAGACAAGGTCTCACTGACTGAAAGGTGGACCTCGAGCAGCAGAGCCATGCAAGTGCAGTCAACTCCCAGCCTGCACACAATGGCCTTGGCCCTGAGGCAGTAGAAAGTAGAAGGATAGAAGCATCCACAAATAAACTGAGAGCTGGAGTCTGAGAGAGACTCTTGCCACGAACTAGTCCAAGGAGGCTGAAAAAAAGCTATTTCGATCTTTTTCTCTGTATCCTATGTTCATATTTCTTTCTGTTCTTCTCTCTCTACTTTCTGTTGCCACTGTAAATATCTGCCTCATTTTGAACAAATATTTATTTATTGATTAATCTTATCTACTTAAGACTAAGGAGTAGGTTAGGTACAAAGAAAATGTAATGAAAGTCTTTGTCCTTTAAGAAAACCAGTTCTTCTACAGAGTTTTGTGTCTGTCCTTTGAGTGTAAGAGAAACATTTCTAGCTTTTAATCATGTTTCTAATGTATAACATGAAAAATTAACATGCCAAGTTCCTTATCAAAAAGAAGAAGAAGAACAACAACAAAAATCATTTTCACAGGTGTATTTGTGTGCCTTTATGTGACACACAACTGATTATATGACTTTTGGATCAAGAGGTCAATTATTTGTCTTTGCATTCCTCTGTTTTCTTAGGCATGATAAAAATGCTAGGAATACAACTCAGGTGCCTTAGAGACCCCCTGGCTTCTCTTGCAGCTATCATGGCCACGTGGTTGACATAATCAGACACTAGGTGACCATTTGCATAGTGAATTGGATAAACTCAAATGTATTTCAAACTTGACCATGATCCAGAGAGAATTCATTCCATCCAAAGCACATGCTCCCCAGCTTCAAACTCAGTGTGCCTGGAACAGGGCCAGAGGTTGAACATTTCTGACAGACCTCCAGTGTGCTGATACTGCCAAGCCCAGGACTGAAAAAGCAGGAGAATCAGGAGTTCCAGACCATTCTAAGCTACATAGCTAGTCTGAGGCTATCCTGAGCTACACAAGAACCTGTTTCAAAGGAAAGAAAGGAAGGAAGGGAAGGAGGGAAGGAGAGAAGTAGAGAGGGTAAAAAAATCTTACTACATTCACTGGCCCTTACTCAGATATTTTTCTGTGGGTAAAGAAACCATTGAAAATGTATTTTTTCTTTAAAAAGCCTTAATATGTGTCCAAAGGGCAGGGGGGCCTTACATGCTATGTGGAACTTGTGCCCCCTCTCTAACTGCACCATGCACTGCTGGGAAGTTTTGAGGGTAACTCTGATGACCCTTGTTATTCTAAGCAAAGGAGCAAATCACAAACAGGTCTCAGATTATTAAATGTTGACTTGAATGGTTTCCTGTTCCCACTATTATTAAAATTTAAAGGCATCTCATCTCTAGCCGCCCATTGTGCCTTTGGTTGACATCATATTTGTTTGAGCTTGGGATTTACCAAGACCAGGATTTTAAAAAGAAAAAAAGAAAAGAAAGCAGGTTCTTAAAAGCCAGAGTCACTTTAAAGTCAGGCTGTGGACAGGCCAGCTGTGTGGGCGAGGTGGTAGATGTGTGCGTGCCTGCAAAGGGCTCAGTATGAGAGAGTGCTGCTGCCACTCAGCTTACAGAACAAACAAATACTTAGGGCTGAATGATCCGGGAATCAGGTGTGCAGGTGGGCTGTAGCACAGGAAAATAAAATCAGAAGCTTCAGTTTATTTAGATCTCCAAGATAACAATTTCATTAACTCTTTAATTTCCAGTCCACTTTAGTGATAGCAAACTTTTGTTCCAGCATTTCTCGAACAAGCAGCACTTTGATTCCTGAGGAAAAACTGTTAAAATATTTTCTGGGGCTGGAGAGATGGCTCAGTGGTTAAGAGCACTGGCTGCTCTTCCAAAGGACCTGTGTTGGAATCCCAGAACCCACATAGCAGTTCACAACTGTTTAATTGCCGGGCATGGTGGCGCACGCCTTTAATCCCAGCACTTGGGAGGCAGAGGCAGGTGGATCTCTGTGAGTGCAAGGACAGCTTGGTCTACAAAGTGAGTCCAGGACAGCCAAGGATACACAGAGAAACCCTGCCTCAACAAAACAAAACAAAAAATTCCATTTGAAACACAAAAAAGTCATGCATTACATCTCTAGGAGTCCTTCACTCTTGAGTATCATGCAATTCTTATTTATTCAGCAGATTTAACCTTTGGGTCAGCAGCCTGAAAAGCACTTCATTTCAGCTCAAGCCTTGTCCGTGTGTTGGTTGTAGTTGGACAGTTGGACTTATGAGAAGTGGGAAGTCCCTGACCAGACTGAAAGGAAAAAACAAAAAACAAACCAATCACAGCTCAACAATTAGGCAGGATTTCCAGCTTGCATTTCCCGTACAGGTGTGTGGTTCCGCCAAAGTGGAAGTGGAGTAGATCACTTTCTCCATCACCTTCTTTGATCTTCCAGAGAACCTTGGCTATTCCGGGACATGACCAGAAACCTTGGAGACAGCAGAGTGAATCTAAAGGAATTCCTTCTTCCAGAACTGAGCTAACCCAAATGAGTCACAGCCTCTTCCCAGGCTGGCTTCAGCCCACTGAAACAAGCGGGACTTCATCCATACTGCAGCACACAGTTAGTGAACCTTCAAGGAATTGATTGATGAAGGAGAAGTAGATGATGCTCACTCTCGATGAAGCCAGCATCATCACCCAGCCCGAGGAATCCTGATGGTTTATGTGTTGATGAAACTGAGTCTGCCTTTCTGCGACGGTGTGATGACAGGATCTCAGCTCTTACTTTAGCTGGATGGAGCGATGCTCACAAGGTTGATTAAGTTCAATTCTGGATGTGTCTGTGAGGTCATTTCCAGGGAAGATTGCCGTGTGAGTCAGTGAGCTGAAGGGGAAACCCTGCCTTGTGTATGGGCGGCACCACGTTGATAGGCTAGAGGCTGGGACCGAACAAGTATGGAAGGGGTAAATGTACAGGCATAAACGCAGCTCTTCTTGAGTCTAATTTCATTGTGGCTGTGGCCTGTTGACAGTAAACAACAATGTTAATTTAATAATTAGAAGTTACTTAGTAGTAGGTTTCCTTATGTATTTTTCATATACTACATTTGGATTAGACCTTCTCAACTCCCTCATGTCCCTGCCTCCATCAACATTTCAATTTCCGTCTTTGAGAAGTGGCCTCACACCAGCAGCTCTCCAGGGCTTCCAGAATTTTAGCTTTGCTCTGAGCTGGGCTCACATCTTTGTCCCCTCTTGCTTGGGTTTCCAGCTTCTTGGACTGAACAGTTACTTATTCCCCTGGCTCTTCAGCCTGTAGATAGGCATTATAGGAACTCACTTCTCATAATGTAAGTCAGTCTAATAAATTCTCTCACAACCATGAAAGCACACACACACTCAAACACTCACATACATACATACATACATACATACATACATACATACATACACACACCTATGCACACACTCATGCACAGAACAACTGCTATGTGGCCTCCCTAACATCAAGTTCTGCCCTCCCCATCAACATACCAAATGACAGCAGCAAATCTTTTTGTTTTGTTCCTCTTCCCACATAATTGATGTGCCAGAATTTGTAACTCACTCTTTCCCTTTTATTATGGGATAACTGCTATAGATTGAAGTGGGGACAACAGAACTCACTGAAAAGTGGCAGAGATAGGCTAGAAGATGGCAGACCCAAAACTTAGACTTGGGTAAAGAGCATAGGAGAAAGATTGACAACCCAGAGAAAGATCAGAAGAAGCGATGGCAAAGGAACACAAGAGACTGGAGAGCCATCTGCAGTATGCAGATCACAGAGGGAGGCAGAACGTTCAAGTGGAGCCATAAGAGTAACTTGAAGTACTAAATAAACATTAAAAAAAGAAGAAGAAGAAAACAAGTCAGTCTGGTCCATAGAGCACATTCAGAGAGGCAGTTATCCAAGAGGCTGAGTACAAAATGTGTCTGTAATGGTCATTCCTGCTCTCCATGAGAATTGCTCAGAGATTTGGAAAGATGCCAGGGCAGTTGCAAAGTTGAAAATCATTTAAAGGTGATCTATGGTCAGTTTACATGCATAAACATTTCAGTATATGTAGATAGATTAAACAAAAACTATTTATTTGAGACAGGGATTCACTAGCCAGGCTGGTCTCAAACCTCTTTTCCTCTTTCCACAGCCTCCTTGCCTTCCAGAGGCTCATACCTTTGGACACTTGGTCTTCAGTTGGTGGCACTGTTTGGGGAGGTTATGGAGCCTTTAGAAGGTAGAACTTTGGTGGGTTTAAGTTTGTCACTGAAGATAGGCTTTGAGGTTTCATAACTTCATCCTTCTTCCTGCTTTCTCTGGTTCTTGGTTTGGATGAAATGTGATCAGCCAGCCTCCGGCTCCTGCCACTGTGCCATGTCTTCCCCACCACAATAGACTCTATCTCTATGGAATTGTAAGCCAAAATATTTAAGTATGCCATTTCTTCCCTAACTTGCATTTCATCTGGATATTTTATCACAGCAACAGAAAAGTGCCAAGTACAGTAGGCACACACCACCCTCCCTGGCTTAGAAGAAAAACAAAGTCTAAAAACACCCCTAAACAAAAACCTTAAGAATGTAGTTGTATCTGGTGTAAGCAATGAGTGCAATATTTAAGAGTCACATAGATAATAACCTCATTACAATATCCCGACTTTTAAATGGGTGGCATGATCCTTGACACTTTCCAGAGCATGAAAATTCAATTAAGAGGCTGGAGGATGGCTCAGTTGTTAGAACGCTTGTTGCTTCCATAGAGAACCAGAGTTTGGTTTCCAGCATCCACAATGGGCAGTTCACAACTAACTGTAGTTGTACCTCCAGTGAATCTAACTCCCTCTACTGACCTCTGTGGGAATCCTCACACACATGTGTACACACACACACACACACACACACACACACACACATATATATATAGACACACAAATGAAATGTTTTCAAGTCTTAAAATTCAATTAAAAGGGAGCACATATGTGCAGTAGTATACTATATGTAGTATATAATGTAGTATAGCATATTCTATGATTCAAGTTTATCAAATTCTAAGTACTTAAAACCTATGTCTGTTAGTTAATATTAATTGTGCAAATGATAAATTTTCACACATGCATTTAATATATTTTGACTCACATATGTCTTTTAAAATTACTGAATCCTTGTACCTACTGGGGATATTACTATTAAAAAGGGAACATCAATAAAAACTACTAATGAAGAAACAGCGTAAATAGGATTCCTGTGCTCAGGACTCTAACGTGGTCCATGCACAGTAGAAAACGTTACAGTGGGTCCTTTAAAAAAATTAAATACAGAATGACCATGTATCATTGTGGATACACTAAACCTAGAAGAATTAAAAGCAAAGCCTTCCCTTGTTTTGATCATCACACATCAGGATCACATTTACATGTACCACATAACATTGTACAAATAGTTTGTAACCCTATGAAGCAAGCTATTGAAATTGAGATATCCGTATACTCATGCTCTCAGTGCATTACTCATAAGAGCTCACATGGGGAAGCAATTTGGGCATGTGTTGGTGGATGGATGAACAAACAGTGGCATGTAAACACAATGGGATATTATTCCGCCTTATTAAAAAAAGGAATTTGAGATACACATTTCAGCATTCCTGAGTCTTGAAGGTATTATGCTGAGTGAAATTAGCCAGTCCCCTAAAGACAAGGGCTGGGTGATTCCACCTGTGTGAGGAACAGAGGTCAGATGCCTAGAGAACAGAAGCTGAATCCTAGCTGACGGGGTCAGGAGAGGAGAATGGTGGTATTCATGAATATAGTCAAATTTCACAAGATAAAGAATTCTAGAGACAGATGCAAATGTTATATGTGTATTCAAAGCTACTGCATTGTGCACTTAAGATGGTTTAGACCAAAAAAAAATTATGCTTTGTTTTTCATTTTAGCACAACAAAAATGGAAAGAAAAAAAACAAACAAAACTAGTTAACACAAAGAACATATTTTCAAATGTCCTGATGTACAGGTCACAAGGGACAGTCTGGACACCAGCACCTTCTCAGAACTTCTTGGCTGATCCAAGTAGCTTTAGGATATCCGTTCCAGTCTGAGACTGCAGAGGAGAGAGGATGTCTTCTCAAGAGGCAGGAGAAAGTGAGATCCAGGGCACTTTGCCGAGGTGGTGGAATTTAAGCTGGGCCTGGAGCATGGACAGGCCTTCCAGAAATGTACAAGGAATCAAAAGCACAGGGTCCTGGGTGTGGAAGCATTTACGGCATGTTCAGAACAGCCGAGCAGCCTTCAGGAGTTGTATGTGGTCACCTCTGTGGGTGTGCAGGCACAGTGTCGGAGAGAAATGAGGCGGGGTGGGGGAGGGGAGAGACTGGAGACCACTCGCAAACTGCCAAATGGTATGTGAGAAATGAGGGCTTTGGTGCAATCAGTGGGAAACCATGAACAATTTTTAAACAAGGAAGTGATATTTTAAACAATACAGTTTATGAGAGAGTATGGTAGGAGAGTATCAGAAAAAGAAATAGAAGACAGTGTTCTCATCAGCAAACTGTGTAAGGTACCAGACCAACGAAGCAGGTGTGAGCATGGGGAGTTGGCAGCAGAAGGACTGTGAGATGGGGCCAACCTAATCTACACAGGAAGGCCCTATCTCAAAAACAAACAAACAAACAAACAAAGAAAAGAAAAAGAATAGGAGAGAGCCAGAGCAAGAGTAAGAGAGAGAGAAGGCAAGGTCTGACTGTGTAAACCAGCGGTGAGGATGAGCTGGGGATTCAGAGTTATCTTTACAGGAAGAAGTTGTGCACTTCCAGTGTGTTGAAAGCTAAGGTTGAGGTGAAACATCCAGTTTGTAGTATTGAGGTGAAGAAGTACAGGGTGTAGATGAGACTGATGTATGGCAAGAAGTCGGGATAAAACAAACAAAGGCCTAGGAAAGGCCTCAGACATTTGCAGTGAGTGAAGAGGAGACTTTTCAAGAGTGGACATGGAAAGAGAAACTTGTTTAGGAAAGAGGTCAGTGCAGAAAGAATGCTTGAGGACGTTGGGGAGAACGAAGAAGACAGGCTGGAGGCTGGAAGGTCAAAAGAGAATCCCTAAGACTGGAACCAATGACTTAAGTAGTGGCGTGGGCTTCTTCTTCTTCTTCTTATTCCTCCTCCTCCTCCTCCTCCTCCTCCTCCTCCTCCTCCTCCTCCTCCTCCTCCTCCTCCTCCTCCTCCCCTTCTTCTTCGTTAAGGATGCATGAGGGGTAAAATAGCAGGGGTAAGGATGGCAAAGGCAATCAAGACAGAACTGGAAGGAGCTTGTTCCCAAAGGAAGGTAAGGGACGAATACAGAACAGAGTTATCAAGGGTACAACTCTTTAAAAATATTTAAGAAAAAAAACACTAAAATATACAAAAGCAAATCAAGTTGGGACTGTGAAGAGACTGGCTAGATTTTTTTTTCTTCTTTCCCAAACTTTTCATTTTCATTTTATTTTTAGGAGGCATATGAAGTATCATTCTCAAGAGTAAGGGAGGGGCTTCTTTAGAGATAGAATGGAAGGGCATGACTGTTCACAGATACAGCTGTGTGTGACCTAGAGAACTGGCTCAGGCACTCAGCCAGGAAAATCACATGTTCCAGCCACACTGGGCTACTGAGCAGACATGTTAAAAAAGCAAAACAAACAAACAAAACCAGTGTTCACAGATATAGATGTTTATAGGTATAGACAGATACACTAAAAGGGAGGTAATTCAGGAAGCTCATCCTTAGTGGTCTTAAAAAAAACATTAATAGGGGCTGGAGAGATGGCTTAGTGGTTAAGAGCACTGTCTGCTCTTCCAGAGGTTCTGAGTTCAATCCTGAGCAACTATACTGGGATCTGATGCCCTCTTCTGGCATGTAGGTGTACATGCAGATGGAGTACTCATAATTAAATAGATATTTTTAAAAAATCATTAATATTATTATTAATTGACAAATCATAATTATACCCCATATGTGCAAATTTTGACATTTTCATGTTTGCAGGCATTATGGTGGAATTAAACCAACCGAACCATATGGGTCACCTTCCTTACCTACCACTTTAAAAGCAATGTGTTTTAATATTTTTGGTGATCTAAGGCTTCCTCATGGAACTGATGGTTTCTCCTGTTTTTGCCCTGTCCATATCTCCACCGAATTTACCTGTAAAGCTTGGTTTGCTTTGACCCCGTCTCTGCTTCCTTCTATCCCTCCATCACACAAAATACCTAGCAAAAGCAATTTGGGGAAGAAAGAGTTTTCTGGCTCACAGTTTGAAGGTACAGCCTATCGTGTCTGGGGAAGGCATGACGGCAGGCCTGTGAGGTAGCTGGCCACATCATATCCACATTCAGGAAGCAGAGAAAGCTGAGTGCTGATTATGCAGCTCATTTTCTCTTTTGTAATCAGTCAGGGGCCCAGCCTATGGGACGGCGCCCCACCCCACTCGTCAGGCTGAGCCTTCTCTTATGAGCTGAGTCTCAGGCAGTGTCCGCAAAGTCATGCCTAGGTGATCTTAGCCCAGCCCAGTTGACAATGAGGACTACCCTCTCTATACGGCCTCCAGGGCAGAGTTGATGTCTTTATCTATAGATTTCAAGATTTAGCACCATTCTTGCTCAATAAACTCCTAATGAAAACGTAAACATCTTGGTAGAAGAAGAAACCAGATTCTTTTCTGAGAACACTAGGGAGAAGAAAATTTTGAAAATGGTGACTGGACAGGTGGCTGCCTCCGAACTGTAAACACATTCCGTTTGTTTGTGTGCTTGTTCGAGACAGGGTTTCTCTGTGTAGCCCTGGCTGACCTGGACTCACTCTGTAGACCAGGCTGGCCTTTACTCACAGAGATCCGCCTGCCTCTGCCTCCTGAGTGCAGGAATTAAAAGGTGTGTGTGTCACCAGGCCTGGCCATTACAGACAGCTGTGAACTGCCCTGTGGTTGCTGGGATTTGAACCTGGGTCCTTCAGAAGAGCAACCAGTGCTCTTAACTGCTGAACCATCTCTCCAGTCCTGTAAACACAGTCTTGAAGAGAAAGCAACTGTACAGGGGAGAGGGAGGGGTGGTTTATCACTTTGGTTGGTGAGTTTTAACTGATAGAGGCCTGTCCCTACGAAGGAAAGAAGCCAAATGGAGGTTTTCAGAGATGTTTGACTGACACCAGGCAAGTCTCCCAAGACCTCTTATACCCAGAAGCTGGTGACTGAAGAGTCCTAAAGTCAGGGCACCTTCAGCCCCACCTCAGCCTGTAATGTTCTTTGGGGTCAAAGAATGTGGCACATGGGCTGTGTCTGCTTCCCAGCCACCTGGCAGAGGAACAATCAAAAAGTCCCTTCTGCTGGGAAAAGGCCATGGTCCAAGATTTCAGGTAAGGAGGAGGTCAGGGGCTCTATCCCCAGGACGCCAGCGGGCTCTAGGGTATCAAGTGGTGTCTCACATTCCTTGGGCCAAGTCCCCTGTTCTCTCACAGCGCAGTCAAGGCTTTTACTGGAACAGGCAGGCATGAAATGAATTTTCCAGAGAAGTTTCTGAAAATTGGGGGAAAGTTCACAGCTCTGAAGACTCCGTGGATAATGAGGCAGGACTGCAAGCTCCTGTTTTCCTTTAGAAGCAGTTTCCCAGTTTCTAAAGCCCAAGTCTAATACTTGAGCTTGACTCTCCAATCCTGGTGGGTCTTTGCTCTTTAACCCCAGTGAGATAGTGCTTCCAAATTGCCCAGGTCGGTTCTTCTGGATCCCTTCTGCACCAGAATGTCCTTCAGGACCCTAGGGTGTGTGTGTGGAGGGGGGGGGGGCTGTCTCTGTTCCTTGCACCTGATCCTGTAACCTCGCACTGAACGAGGCTTACTCTTTCCATGCTGTTTGTGGCTGAACATGTCCAGAGAATGAAAATTCAGAATAAATTCTTCCTCAGTGCCACTGTGTTCTCAACTATGCAACTCAAGAAAATGGAACAGAATATACAGACAAAGCCCTTACAGCAAATTGTCTTTGTCTTGTCCTTTTCTCCTGTGCTTCTTTTTCCTCAGTTAAACAGTATTTACATTGTTTTATTTATTTTGATCAGCAATGTTTACATTTACAGGTCTGTGTGTGTGTGCATGCATGTGTATGCTTTTATGTGTGTGTGTGTGGGGAGGGAGATGGTCTCATTGTGTAGACTAGGCTGTCTTGAACTTATGGCGATCCTCCTGCCGCAGCAGCCTCTTCAGTGCTGGAATTATACATGTGAGCCACTACACCTGGCATTCATTTATCTTTTTTCTAAGATATTTTAGGAGTACTTCTTTTCCCTTTTAGAGACTGTAACTGAGCTGTCTTGACCTGACAGCCTTTGCAGACATAATCTCAAGTTAGAATTTACGACTGCTGCATGGTATGCTTGAAGCCACACACCTGCTAGTTGCAACTTTTGTTTCATATTTTCCTTCAAATGATACCAAAACTATTTTAATCTCATAATGTGCCACAGAATGATTTAGCATCCATTTTAGATCATGAGCTCAGAGCATTGCCTCAGTGTTTTATAGATACAATGTCATACCCCAGGGCTTTGAAGCAATGGACTTTATATCAACATCTTTACTTTGTAATTCTTGAGAATAAGGTTAGCACGACATAGTCTTGGAATCTATGTGTTTTAAATAAAAAAAATGTTAATTTTGTAGCATTTCTAGAATTTCAACAATTGAAAATTATATCTAAGCAGTAACACACATGGTTATGACTAAATTCTAAGTTCAGAGAAGGTAAAACTCAAAACCAGGAAAACAGAAAAGGTTTGGGGACGTGTGCTGGAAAAAATCTGATTGCTGTCTGGACCATGTACCCCATACTTGCCACCAGTAACTGACAGCATTCTTTGGGGGGGGGGTTGTTGTTTGTTTTGGTTTGGTTTTGGTTTGGTTTGGTTTGGTTTTTCAAGACAGGGTTTCTCTGTGTACCCTTGGCTGTCCTGGAACTCACTCTGTAGACCAGGCTGTCATTGAACTCACAGAGATCCGCCTGCCTCTGCCTCCCGAGTGCTGGGATTAAAGGCGTGCACCACCTGTGGGACAGCAGTCTTAAAAGCTAGTGATTAAAAGCAAACTTCTCTGTCCAATATCTCAGATTCTGCCTTCTTTGAATTAATTGTTAAGTTAAAACTGAAATCTGGTCCTCCTTGTAAAAGACACTGGAGGGGAAAGGGGGACGAGGAAAGATGGTGCTCCCTTAGGACCAGTTCAACTAGTGTCTGGCAAATTTCTAGAAAGTTTATCCAAAGAGCCTTTGGGAAGGAACACCTGGATGGTTGTAAGCATGACCGTGGCATGGTGGGATTTTTACCTCTGCCACATCTCTGTGTTTGCTCTGTGGAATGATCTGAGGGAAGAGCAGAAGCAGGGAGACACGTGGAGGCCATTTCTGTCATTCAAGGAGGGGATGGCAGTGGTTCCAAATGAGGCAAGACAGATGAATCCGAACCACATTTTGAAGATGGAGCAACCAGACTCACTGTAGATAAGAAAACAGATCAAGACATGAGCTCCATGTTGTTATCTCAGTTTGGGAAAATTGGGGGGAGGAAAATATAGACAGAAAGGAGAAAATTGATTTATATCTAAGGTATTGTTTAGACATCCAAATGCAGATGTTGAAAGAACTTACCTTTGTCAACCCAAACAAACATTCAGGGAAGTGCTCAGGGTCAAAAAGAAGTCACCCGCATACTGATGACCTCTCTCATCTTGGACATGATTCTTTCTCTATGGACACTGTAGGTAGGGAATATGACCTAGAACTTGCCCCTGGGGAACTCAAACAAGCTAAAGGTTGAGCTGAAAAGGAGACTTCAGCAAGAAGGACACAAAGAATGGCTGAAGAGTGAAAAAAGAGCAAGGAATACAGGTTTCAGTGAAGGAAGGGACTCAGCTGGGGCTGAGAGGAGGGTTTGAGAAGACACAACCATGTCTGCCATATTTGGTGCACAGTTTGGTCAGTGAGACAGTACACAGATAATGGTGGCTCCGTGGATTATAGTGGGGCTGGGAGATGCCACTCCTCTAGCCATGTCAGCTGTGACAGTGTCATACGCAATGTACTCCTTATGTGATCATTGTGACACTGATGTGAACCAATCCACTGAGCTCCATGTTGTATAAAAGCATGGGTTATATACTTACACAGTGATTCACACCTGATGATGGTAATAAAAGACTAGGTTGCTGATCCATGCTTTTACGATGTACTGTATGTAACTATATGTGATACATGGATGTGTTTGTGTGGGTGTGAGCACATGTTCATGTGTGTGCATACAACTTCAGGTGTGTTCCTGGATTGTCCTCTTCATTATTCTTTGAGGCAGGTTCTCTCACTGAACCTGGAGCTCATGGATTGGCTAACCTGATAGGCAGCCCCTGGGGTCCACCTTCCCCTGCCCTCCTCTAGCACAAGGTTTCATTCACATGCCATCTGGAATTCAGATCCTCGTGATTGCTCAGCAGGCACCTCAAAGATTGATCCATCTCCCTGACCCGTGCACTACAGTTTCTAATCTTTATTTTAGACTGTGTTCCTGCTTATTAAATCTGTTTGCCATGTGACACTGTGGCAGCCTCATATACCTCATCCTCATTGTGACTCTTGATTGCACTGTTAGGCCATGCCAAGAAGTTTACTCCAACCTGCTAAGATTGTGTGAAAACGCTCAACAACAAAATTTTCCATGAAACAAAATTCTCTAATGGTGTATTTCTCAGACAATATGCCCAGTGCTTTGACACATGGCTCAGTCTCAGTGGTTCTCAACTCCTTTCACAAGGGTCGTCTAAGGCCATCAGAAAACACAGATATTTAAATTACAATTCATTTTTTTATTGTGAGCCTAGACTTTAACAGCAGAGCCATCTCTCTGGTCCTACCTTGCAATTCGTAACAGTAGCAAAATTACAGTTACGAAGTAGCAACAAAATTATTTTATGATTGGGGGGGCACCACAACAGGAGGAATTGTATTAAAGGATCACAGCATTAGGAAGGTTAAGAACCACTGCATCTACCTGGATGTGATAACACAGAAGTTCTCACGAGTGGATAGGAATATCTTACAAGGATTGCTGGGGAGGGAAGTTCTATCATGGCAAGTGAGGAACTGAACACAGACCACAACTCTGATTAGACGTGTGCTAAAATGGAGAAAGGAGAACTGAGGCCATGGCTAGAACAGACTGTGGGGGACAAGGAGGGCTTTGGTTTGTTTGAATGTTCTGTTCTCTTTGAAGATGAGAGCCCTCAGGAATTCTGCCAGCCTGCCCAGGCATGAAGGTATGTTTTATGGAAGTAGGGCCAGCCCTCAGGCACAGAGTAATTATACTCCCTGAGTAAAAGCAGGGACTCAAGAGCACAGGTAAAGTTCAAGCTTGACACGTTAAGATAAATCTTTTGGATACAGTAATATAAAAAAGTGTAAGTTTGAATAAAATTGCTACAATTTGTTTTCTATACCTTCTGAGTGAGTCACAACATAAGGCCCCGTTATTACTCATGTTTCTGCCTCTCCTTATTTTCTGTTGCCACTCTTAAATATACCAGCATCAATGTTGGTAAAGCTTTTCAAAGCTGAATCCAGCTCAAAGGAGGAAGTATATTCCTTTTTTCCCAGAATTCCATCTGTCTTGGGAAATGCTCGACTGTAATTGATCTAGAATCAAATGACTCTAAGGGTAGAGAACAATTAACTAGAATCTAATTTAGATGAGTGTTGTGGGTGCACTGTGTCAGAAATAGACCTGAATAGGTCTGTGTGTGTTTTTCTACAATGCTGGGATTCTCCAAATAACAACAAATTCACAAGATGCAGGGGTTGGGTTCCATCAGCAGCCTGTTTTTCAGACACTCTCCCTTTCTTTGACCCACCCTGGCCCAGGCAAACACAGGTTCTTTGATTTCAATCTTCTTACTAATATTAACTCTCAGATCACACACCACACAGCAAACCCTTCTATTTCTATGTAGGTTACAGAATGGCTCGAAAGGCGTAAAGAGGCAAGGGATTTCAAAGCGAGTTGAGAGGACAAGCTGATAAAAGTGCAAATAGAGCCTCTGTTGGATGATGTGAGCTAGGCACAGCTTACTGAGGCTGGAGAAGTTGGTGGTGTTCAGGCTCCTGGGTTACAAGCGTGAGTGGAGCTGAGCTGAGTACACCTGCAGAAACCAACAGGCAAGACGCACCCCGAACAAAGGAATGATGTGTCAGCAGCTCACGGATGAGGCTCAGGTGACTCCCCTGGGACAGTCAAGTTCTCTACCCGCTGGTGCCCTGATGCACACCCTGGGCCTTAAGCGGACAGATCACTGGAACCGTTGTCACTTCAATGCTGGGTGCTCATCTCTTTGTGGAGCTCAAGTGAGTTAGTTGTATCTTGTTCTCAGCTTGGTGTGTCCAATAGGTTCTCAGGTACAGTTTTCCTGATATGATTTTCACATACCCATGTGCCCCCTACACATAGTACCAGTTCACCCTGTTAAGTTCATACGGTGGCAGCTTTGCTACTCCCAGGGATAAGTCATCGCGTGGGTGGTACTGGGCAGATGGTACTGTTCATGTGTGTAGAGTCATCACCTGTCAACAAACATGTATGTAGAGTCATCACCTGTCAACAAGATCTACTAGTGAAATGCAGTTTTTCAGGGAAGCCATGGTCTGAAAGCCATGTTTAACACGGTCTGGAGTAATAGGGCAGGCCTCAGCCTAACTTCAACACTGAAGAAACACATGCATACACGTGTGCACACACACACACACACACACACACACACACACACACTCGTGCATGCACACACACACAGTAAAACACAAGATTGGTAGAATACATTTTTTAGAACAATTGCTGGATCTTTCACAAATTATGTCTTTTAAAATCATGACTCCAGGACTGTAGCGATGGCTCAGCGGTTAAGAGCACTGGCTGCTGTTCCAAAGGACACGGGTTCGAATCCCAGCACCCACATGTCAGTTCACAGCTGTCTGTAATTGCTGGGCATGATGGCACCTTTAATCCCAGCACTCAGGAGGCAGAGGCAGGTGGATCTCTGTGAGTTCAAGGCTAGCCTGACCTATGAAGTCCAGGACAGCCAGAGATACACAGAAAAACCCGTCTCAAAAAACAACAACAATAACAAAAATCATAACTCCACTACACAAATAAGAATGAAGTTCGACCTGGGAAGACCCCTGGACAATATATAAAAGGAAATGTATTAGAATCCAAAGAAAGGTGGAAGGAGAGATCTGACTCCAAAAACTTGCCCTTTGACCTTTATATCTTCACCACAGCATGTGTACCTACACATACACATGGACACACACAATCACAAATAAATATATTTTTAATAAAAATAAAAGAAAGAAAACCAACCAGGGTCATGGAATCCTGACATAAGAGACATATTTCTATTAAATGCTTCAGTGTTGGCATCCTAAAGCTTCTTAGGTTTTAAGAGCCTATTGGCTTTATTTCTTCTTGGCTTCTAAAAGTTTTTTACCCTCAGAGGCTAGGAAAGTTCCAGCAATATGAACAAATAGTACACCTATAAGGCTAGTGTCACATCCCATTATTGCTTGAGAATGATATTCTACTCACCACAGCTGTGTGCTGAGTTATTCAAAAGCATTAAACAGCCTTGTACTAAGCTTGTGGACAGCAAGGGCAGGATGTTTCTGCTCTATAATATCTAGGGTGTCAGTTTGTCTCCAGGTTAGTGCTTGTTATTGCAAGAATGTAACTGGATTGTTGGCTGGAATACCCACAAATGGGCTGTGTTCGTAGCCTGAGTTCCAAAGGTGACTATATTGAGAAAGAGATTGGAAAAGGAGAGGGGAGGAGAGAATGAATCAGATTCTGCAGACTTTGGTAGGACTGTCTCAGAAATCACTCAGAATTCTGGGGCATTCTGATCATCATCAGCAAGTCACTAACCCCTGACAATGTTTAGTAAAGAGGGCTCTGCCTCCACCTCTCTATAGGATACTGTCAACATAAGGTTGCTAGGAAAGCAAGTGGGTGGAAACAGTTTCCTCTTGCCTGTTTGTAAAGTATGATTTGCCAAACAGCTGAGTTTAGCTGTTACCTAGGGTGTTTCCACATGAGGACTCAGGTCTGCTATTATAGAAGATTTTAACAACAGACATTTTAAATTTGAGGTTACATTGCTTCAGGAAGACCTAGAAGCAAGTATAAAGGGGTCTGTTTCTACTGACTGTAAAAATACATATATGTGTACATATATAACATGCTTACACATGTGTATTTTTGGTCTTTGCTATGGTTTGCATGTGTGTACCCCAAGGGCATGGCTGCTAAAAGCTTGGTTCTAAGCCTGAGACACCACTGGGAGATGATGGAACCTGCAAGACGCAGGGCTTAAGGAAAGGAAGCCAGGCTACTAGGGTTGTGATCTTGAAGGGGATGCTGGGATGCAAATCTCTTCTTCTTCCCCCTTTGTTTCATGGGTGCCATGAGACAAGCTGCTTCCATGCCACATATTCCCACCACGATGCCCTGCCTCACTGTGGACACAAAAACAATGGCACCTAACAACAATGAGAGCAAAACCTCTGAAACCTTGAGTCATATGTATCTTTCCCTAATTAAACTGATTGTGATGGGAATTTTGTTATAGTAACAGAAAGAAAAAACACTAAACTTTACTCAAAAGTCTCAAGATTGTGTTTTAATATGTAGGGATGTTTACTTATTGATATAAATATTTAACATTTTACACTTATTTTCCTTGTGTGGTTCTCAGTATCTATAAAATCTAGAGAATGAATTGTAGCTCATGCAACATTAAAAAGTCAATGAGACATCAAGAAATCATACAAAGTCTTACTGGACGATGTTATAAGTTACATTGGGAACCTCAAGGAGGTTCAAATCCTAATCTTCAGTTCTACAGAGAGGGATCATTCACAGAAACGGGGCATTGTAGTTGTGATTAGCAAGGATAAGATCACACTGGATTAAGACAGGCCCATAATTTAGTATGGCTGCCTATAAAATGACATAGACCTGGAAGACTCGTGGTGATGTGAAGATGCAGACACAAAACAGCAACAACACATGAAGATGAGGCAAAGATTCAGGCAGTCCATCACCAAGGAAAGGATTTTTGGTTGGGTCCATTACAAATTACACGAGGTAGAGAATTACGTCTCCCTCTGGAATTATAGGGTAGCATGGCTCTGCCAAAACCTCCATCTTGACTTCCAGCCTCCAAGACCTTGAGATGGTACATTTCTGTTTCTTTATTCTGTGTCATATATAGTACTTCATTACACTGGCTCTACAAAAATTAACAAATGTAGTAAATTCCTGGGCATCTTCTAGTAAAACAGATTAATATATTTCAACATCCAGCAGTGAGGTCTGGACTCCGATGTGAAAAGTTTCTTATATCTTTTTAGTATTCATTTTATTTACTCATTTATCTATTCATCTATTGAGATGAGGTCTTATTGTGGGGGCCAGACTGGCCTGGAATTCCTCGAGATCCAACTGCTTCTGCCTTCTGGGTGCTGGGATTAGAGGCGTGTTCCACAACACCCAGCAATTTCGCATGTCTTAGGAGACTTGCGATGCTATTTGTCTAACGCAGAGCTTTCCATTTCTGGACAGAAATGCCATTTTCCTCTAGTCCTATTTACATTTGAGAAGCCAGTATTATTGCTTGCATATTTCACTTAGTGTGACTTTGTAAATGTTCCTATCCTTCCTCATGTTTCTCTAACCTCCCAAGTCAACATGGTGTGCCTCATGCCACCATATTTTTCTCATCCTCTCATGTCAGCTACTGCTGTATTTTCCCAACTGGACAGAGCAATATTAAATGGAAAAGTCAAGGCTTTTTTTGATGCCAATGTTTCCCACTGTACTTAAGAAAATATCTTGTATTTTGTAAGTGTTGAATAAACTAAATATTGGTTGAAAAGTTTTATGATAGAATGTGTGATGAAGGTCTCCCAAAACAACACTTCCAAGTATGCTTTGTTTGTAAAATAATGGAGTGTTCTTAACACTGGAACTCACTGTGTCTTCTGGAATCTGTGTGAGTGGAGGTCCCCTAGACCTGTTCCATGAAGTTTCACCTTTAACTATGCAGATCTTCCTTTGTGACAGTTTATTTGTTACTGCACACCCATAAAGTTCAAGGCTCCAGAGAGAAGCAAAACAGAATGGTTGGCTGTGTTTTGATGGAGTAATGTTATGCATTCTAAATGTTAATTAATCTCCCAGAAGCCTGCTTGCCATACACCATGTGAAGCTGTGCTAACTTTCTTCTTAACCATTGTCTCTGATTGGTTAAATAAATGCTGAAGCCTGAGATTAGACAAAGACAGAGGTAGGCGGGACTAAGGTGCTCGGACTTCTGAAGCAGAGAGATTGATGGGTAAAAGAAGCCTCCAGAAGAAGGAGAAGAAGCAAAGAGCAGGAGGGAGGACACACGCCATGGGTTACAAAAAAGAACCTCTATCGTCAGGAGGTTAATCCTTACCTGTTCCTCCTCTCAGAGGGCAGATAGAAAATGATGATCGGAGCTTGCATGATCTGCTGATTAGCACATCCATGAAATCAGGACCTGACAAAAAAGAACCTCATTCCATGTGGCCAGGAACATCGGCAGAACATGGAGAATGACATGTATATGTGGGGTCATATTTTGTCGCGTCCCCCTCGACCAGCAAGGATGACGCAACTCACAAAAGCTCTTCTCAAGCAGTTTATTCAGGTCCCTTGAAAACAGTCTTCCGAATGCCCGGGCAGACCCAACCCACAGGCTAAATACTATATGAACAGCCAATCAAGTAAAGCCACGTGGTGCTATCTTAGAGGCCCACGTATGCAGAAGCAAGCCAGATCAGCGGTCTTAGCCAAATATAGACTTGTTTACCACCGAGAGCGCTCACCATCGGGCTGGTGGAAGGCGGAAACCGGCGCCATCTTTAGGGCGCGGCACACGTCGCAGCTCTCTACAGTTCCCCCTTATTTATTTATTTATTTGTTTGTTTGTTTGTTTGTTTGTTTGTTTATTTATTTTAAAGTTGGTAGAAGTCCCTGGAAAGGCTTCGTAATCCCCCTATCTGGGGATATCATGGTGGGCCTGAGCCTGTAGGAGGGCGGTGCTCAAACTCTTACCCGTCTCTGGGTCAGCCTCCCCACTCGGGACTGCCCTGTCTTAGGTGGCCGAGACTTACCCATCTACTCCGTCATTGACTTGCCAGACCCTAATATCCGTGGAACAAATACCTCAGTGGGCAGGGACTATGCTCAGTGAAGATTTAAGGCTTCATGGCAGCGAGCCATGCCTGAGGGGACTGGCCCGCCTCAGTGGCGACAAGGGCCTGTATAATCATGGCTGCATTACACTTCTGTGTGGCTCTCATCTTATAGATGCACCATAGGCAAACCAGAGAGGCTAGTATCATCAGTATCGCCAAAGAGCCTACGCCCGCCCACTCCTTAAGATGATCCATAGCCGTCTGTATCCAGGAAGTCAAACCAGTAGCCAGGCTCAGATCCACCCAAGTGGAATTGATGTGGACGATTGTCGCTCTCAACTCTCTCATCAAATTTTCAAATTCAGCCGACCAATCCTGTAAGAGGAACTTTGACAATTGTCTAGACAGATTAGCAGCCTTTGTAAAATTTTGATACTGCACAGAAGTAACACACAAACCTTGCATTTTCCACTCACACCCCAATTGTGCTAGTTGCCAAAGAGAATCAATCTGTTCTTGTATTAAATCTATGCATTGATTAACTATCATAAGACCTCCTTTGAGATGAGAATTCATAGAGGTCTGGGTATCCAATGCCTGTGCCACAGTGGCTGAGATGTTATTCAGGGCATTGGCAGTCTGTATAGAACTAGACAAGGCAATAGCTGAGGCAGTAGCCCCCACAGCAGCAATAGTGATGGCAGTAACAATAGCTGCAGTGATGCCAAAATCTCTTTTAAACCTGAATAGCATCATGGTATTAGGGGCCTCTACAGGAACTGGTACATATCGAGGCATTCTAGTCACCACAGCCACAGGAAAGGCTGTGGCATTCCAGCATAGGGCATAAAAACATGTGCCCGGAGTGCATACTAACTTTTCTTCCCCCAAGGATGCACTCCCATTACTTACAATCCACAGAAAAGGAGGCCAGAGACATACTGGCGAAGCTGAAAAGGTCTTATTGCGGTAAGAATGAAACAAAGATTTCCAAATACCAGAGCCACTACCGCTAGAAAAATCCAATTTGGTAGCGGACCCTAGGGAAAAATTACCTCTTTGATAAACTCCTCCCCCAAGCATAATGACAGGTCCCAAGTCCATGCAACTTCCATTTACCCCACGCAAAAGCCACAAATCAAAAGGATTGGTGGCAGTCTGCTGAGGATCCCTAGTAGATATATCAAGCATTCCTGTACAAGACTTATTCACTATATTACTAATCATGGGGCTAAAGGAAAAATAATCTTGTTGAACCCAAACTGCTCTGCGCTCCTGACATCCAGTCCAGGGAAAAGGTCCTTCCTCTCCTGTGGATCCTCTACAAAAAGGTGCCCAGCGTGGCTGTCTGGGGGGGTCCCGGTTAGAGACTCGTGTGGGCCACCATCCTTCAAGGCGAGAACCATTGCCTGAAAACAAACCACCACTCCTACCCCCAAACCTCAGTTGTGGTAAAAAATCTGCTGACTGCTGAGACAATTTAATGCATTCTGTATCATCTGACCTATTGAAGCTCATGTCTCACTTCCCTCCAGACATTTGGACAGAATGACCGCCCACTAGGACCACTTGGAGGGGAAGTCTCATTATATGAAGGCAGCGCCAACACAGGCGGCCCCGGACCTGAGGGCTCTATCCGGGTGCAATCAGAACTCTTCCTCAAAGATGACTTCTCCATTTTCTTTGTTAGCATTTTAAGTTCCTCTTTAGACTCTGAGCTATCCTCTTCCAAAGTATCTTTCCCAGATTTGACGGAGCGCTCCTCTTTTAACTGTTCTAATGCCTTTTGTCCTTTTTCCACTGACTTGCAATATCTCTGATCTCCTAAACAACTCCGAACAAGTCTCCAAATAGGCCGTGCTCCTCCCTGCAATGTACTTTGCTCCCAGGCAAAATCCAAGTCCCTGCCTAATTTGTCCCAGCAGGATACCGTAAGATTCCCGGACACCGCAAACCACGGAGCCACGGAATCGCATTCATTCAAAAATCTCTCTAGGGTAGACTTCTTAATTTTCAAATTCCTAGCTAAAAGTAGCTCCTGAAGAGCCAGAAAAATTGGATGTGACTCAGACAATCCCATGATTAAAAATTTACTTTCGGTTTGCAGTTTCCCCGCGAAACTTTACCTTTTGTTTGCAACTTCCTGCAAAACTTTACCCTTTTTTCACTATCTCCACGAAACTTTACCTTTTGTTCGCTATCTCCGCGAAACTTTACCTTGTGTTCGCTATTTCCGTGAAACTTTATTGTCCCAATTTATCCCAGGAACTTACCAGCGCGTTGCCCCTGACTGCAGGAGTTCTGAGTCTTTTTTGGTTCCCCGTACGGGCCACCACTTGTCGCGTCCCCCTCGACCAGCAAGGATGATGCAACTCGCAAAAGCTCTTCTCCAGCAGTTTATTCAGGTCCCTTGAAAACAGTCTTCCGAATGCCCGGGCAGACCCAACCCACAGGCTAAATACTAAATGAACAGCCAATCAAGTAAAGCCACGTGGTGCTATCTTAGAGGCCCATGTATGCGGAAGCAAGCCAGATCAGCGGTCTTAGCCAAATATGGACTTGTTTACCACCGAGAGCGCTCACCATCGGGCTGGTGGAAGGCGGAAACCGGCGCCATCTTTAGGGCGCGGCACACGTCGCAGCTCTCTACAATATTTGGGAATAGAGTTAAGAGATAACTTAGTTGAGCTACGATTACAATCCAGGCCAAGGCTTGTTAAAACCCATCAGGTCTGTGTCCCCATTTATAATGGCAGGTTAAGGATTAACACCACCAACCCTTTAACAATAATATAAATACAAGTAAATAATTTAATTAATTATTTCTACAGTTCTTTAGTGAATAGATATGATCCATTCTATGTTGTCCCATTCAGCTTGCCTTCCAAAAAGCCTACTTCACAGGCCAGAATCCCCTAAAATGTTGCTTGAGGTTCGTCTTCTAGAAGGCTACTTCCAGATGCATTTCTTCCATTTATCTGCCTCCTCATTCACTGGCCTGGTCTTCCTCAAACATGTGGTTTTCCTCTAGTCCCTCTCTCCTTCTGCAGGTTGCATACCTGCCTGCTCATCTGAAGGTTTCCCTTCACCATCCTACCTGCCTGTGCCACGTTATCCCCCATAAATGTTGAACCCGGTAACCCTAACTTGGCATTCACTTTCCAGGCATCTCAGCTTCACATGGATCTTAACCTTCTTATCCACACTTCAAAGTATGACATTGGAACATAATGCAAGCCCTGTCAGTGTCCTTGGTTGCAAAAACAGGGAAAGAACAGCATCAAGCTCACACAGGGGAAACAAAGTCCTTCCTGAAGACAGCGTGTGGTGGGTCCACTGTGCTGGCCATCATGAAAATGTCAGTAAAGGTAAACAGATGTTGGCTGGGTATAAACAGACATCTGCTGGGTGCAGGCTGAGTGTTAAGTTCCAGTTAGAAATAAGGATCTCTGCCCTTAAATTCTCAATGGACAGTATTTCTGGCTATCATGTGAACAGCACTGGTCTCCACCCTTGATGATTCACACCGCTGGTCAGCCTAGACTATACCAGGGCCAGTGTTTGAGTCCCTAAAGCTTTGTGTTATTATTTTCTTTTGAGGTGCTAGGAAATAAACCTGGAGCCTCATGCCTGCTAGACGGGTTCTCTACCACTAAGTTAAATCCCTAGCTCTACATTGTTTTTAAATGGTTCCTGAATTTCATATATGCACCCAATGAAATATGATCATACCTACCCTGATTAATGCTCACATCTCTCTATATTCCCCTCTACACATCCCCCTCCCAACTTCACATCTGTCTTTTTTTCCCCCACTAAGTCCAGTTATCAGTGTCTGTATGTACATGCATGTGTACATGGAAGAATTAGAAACCTACCAGTGATGACATCCTCCAAGAAGAACCATTCTCTTTCCCAGCAGCCATCAATTACCAGTAGCTCCTCAGTGACAGAGGGGACCTGGAGATCATCTCCCCCATCTATACAGAGAGTTTGACTGGCTTGATCTCATCCTTTGAGTTTATGAGTGAAGAACCATGGCACGTCCAGAAGGCAGCATTTCACAGCCCTCACCCTGTCCTCCAGCTCTTACATCCCTCCTGCCTCCTCTTGTGCGGTGTCCCCTGAGCCTTGGCACTGAACAGGAGGTTGATAAAAGATTTCCCACTTGGAGCGCAGCACAAGGACTCTTCGCAGAACATTGCCCGTCATGGATCTCTGCACTGACTGTTCCCCTCTGGGAAAAGAAGCTTCCCCTGGCCAACGCTGAGAACAACCCGGGTCTTGGGTCTGTTCTGATCCCCACCCTGGATTTGCAGTTTCTGCTGTTGGCCACTGTGAGGAGGAGGAGGGAGAGGTGGGGGAGGAACACATGGAAGAGGAGATGGAGGAGGCTGTGGATGAACAGGAGGAGGAGGAGGAATTAAATATACTGAAGTCAAACCTCTCTATTGGGCCTCCATCCACTCATTCTGGCTTCCTTACCTTGTGATAAAAAAGAGTTGTTCTTATTCTGTTCATGACAGTTGGGAAAGTGTGTCTCCACTCACTCTCCCTCTCTCTAGACTAAACATTTCCATTTCCCCTAATGTTTTCTTTTGATCCTCATTCCAAATTATTTATCATTCCTGTGCTCTTTCTCCAAGTGCTCTCTAGAATTCCAAAAGCTGAGCCACACATTAAAGAAAATTCTCCCGAAGAGGGCTAGATGATAGAAAATGGAAGCAACAAGAACTTGTCCTGTCTTTCTTTCAAGGCCTGTGATTCATAAAAATCCAAGGAAGTATGTTCCTTTAATTTATACTGATCAGGAGCCATATGGGGGGGGGGTTGCTTTTATGTCTCAGTACCCTGAATAGAAAAGAAAATCAGTGCAAAGAATCTCTGCTCCTGGTTCTAAAAGGAAGCATTTGTTTAAGAACTAATTACTTCAGTAACTAACGAGATTACTATTATTTAACTTGTGTATCATTGATTGGTTACCATCTAACTGAAAATTTTCTAGGGAATAAAATGTAAATTAAAACATGCTTTAGAAGTTTATTTAAGGGTCTGGGGAGATAGTTTTTGTTTTCACTCCAATTGTTAAGAGCCCAGGTAAAACCCAGATATCTGGTCACCAGAGTTCTAGTTTGTGATGTTCACAAGCCAAATAATCATGGGTAATACGTGCAGGCTGGACCAGTGGTCTTCAGGACACACGTTGATTAGTATTTGTGACAGTAAAACCCAAGTCACAGCTACCAGATTCACAGCACAGTGTGTCAGTGGCTGGATCTTTAGAGTAAGTTAAAGAAACCTGAATGCCATCTATAGATAGAATTATAAAATGTCATACTTTTCAAAGCAGCTGAAACATCGTTCAGGGATCTTCACCTTCTTCTGGGACACCAGGGGTATCCGAGATGCCTCCCTACAAACCTCACTCAGTTAGCCAGCTTCTCCGAGAGGCAAAAGCTTGGCTTTATCTCTAAATGAAACAAATGGAAGACAACCACTCAGAAAAGAAACTGGAGATTTAGGACACCCTGGGATGTGACCACAGCAACAGTATACCAGGGGACAGGAAGGCCACGAGAATGAGTTTTGAGGCTCCCTAAAACTAACAGGGATGTGCTTTTAAAAGCTTGTCATCTGAAATTAACAGGGGATTGAGAGAGGAAATTAGCTTGGCATCCTGAGGGCGTAGTGCCAACAAAAGCTAAAAGATACATGGGCTCTCAAACAATAACAGACCCTAAATGTAAAGCAAAATTAAATTGTGAATACGTAAACACATCCCATTCTCCTCACTAATTCCCCAGCTGTCGTGGGATTTTCCCCCTCCCAGAAGGCTTTGGAAGAGAATCAGCAGGTCAGAGATGTAAACACTGGGGAAAGAGTAGGTCTTCTGATGAGATTTGGGCCCATTAGTCTGAGTCGGCTTAGCATATTTAAGTATCATGCTGAAATCACTTCGGAATGTCTTCACCCAGTCATTTTCCTCAGTTCGGAACAAAGTAGGAGTGGCAGTAAGAATCTACAATAGCAAAGAATCTACATCCAAAAGCCAGGATGAATAAATAAGGTAGACCAGGAGGCAGAGGGTTCTACAAGAGGTTGTTGAGTCAGAGACTAACTAAACTTCCCATTCCTTCGACAAGATGGATTACATTCCAGGGTTGTGTCCCTCCACCCTTCTTCCCAGGCCCTCTTGAATCCCACTTAAGGCAAAAGCATAGTTGCAGCAGGTGGTGAATCCCTTGAGCTGGGAACAAGGAACCCCCTGAACCTAAGACTTAGCACTAACCTCCGGGTGTGACTCTTGACTCAATTCCTTGCCACCAAGACTGAAGAATTGAGCTTCATCCTTGAAAACACATGGTGGAAGGAGAGAACTGACTCCCACAAATTCTCCCCTGACCTCCATATGCTGTGGCATGTATAAGGCCTAGGCCTACCCCCAATAAACGAGTGCAAAAACATCAAAACCACTGACTTCCCCTGCCTAGGTTCCCTGCCTCAGCCTCTGTGGAAGCATTGTCAAGGGAGTGGGGAAGGTGAGAGGCTAACTATAAAGAAGTCTGGCATGGGTGGGCCTGGGCATGAATCTTGACTCGCCAATACTCTATGGAACACCGTGCCTGCAGTATGTCTTAGTCTTGCGTACCCATTACTCTTGGGACAATTGTGTAGTGGGGAAGAATTGCAGGTAATGCCAGGGTTTGAGATGGATAAGAAGAGCATACATGTGTGTGCGCTCTCCCTGATTTATCTTTCTTCCTGAATCCCTTTGCAATGGCCAGTAGGCTCCCCTGCTGCACCCCATGGACTTCGATGGCAGAGCTGTCCCACACAGGCCCAGATGCCATCCATGGTCTGCCCTCTTCACTCTAACAAACAGAACACAGAGCCTCCATATTAAACAGCATGCAAGGGCACATATAGCCTTTATAAGCAGATGGATAGCAGATGAAAGTAGTTTCCTCATCCACCTCTAGAAGGTACGAATTGAGACAATGTGAGTGGGGCCTGTTGGACATCTCAGTAGGTAAAGGTGCTTGCTGTGCAGGCCTGACTGTCTGACTTTTATTCCTGGAACCCACATAAAAGTGGAAGACGAGAACTCACTTCACAAAATTATCCTCTGACCTACACACACACACACACACACACACACACACACACACACAAACAAACACACGGCATGTGTCTGCCCATCCATAGGCACACATACCATATACTACATACACACAATGCTAATAAATAAGTGTATTAAAGTAACAGGAAATATAAGCTTTGCACCCCATTATTCATCCATGATGTTTTACTGGGAAATTGCTTCCAGGGTGACTGGTGGCCTATGGCTGGATCTTCACTTTCATAAGGCATGGTGATGGGGAGCACAATGAAGAACTGTTCCTAAAACTTGCCCAGGATGGTAGGGTAAACTTAGGGATAGGAAAGATTGGCAGCTGAGGTTTCAGGAAATAACCTAAAGTGGTCCCTTCTTTATCCAGGTACATCTTCCGGTGCTAAAAGAGATGATGGTGGAGCCAATCTTAAGCTGTCAAGGGTCCCAAGATTGATTGGGCTAAGGTCATAGTAGAAACTTCCAGCGTACACACCCAGGGAAAATGAGCTTGGCTTATAGGGCCCAACAACTGTACTAATCCCATTCCCAAAGAGAAGACTGGAGAGGTGAGACCTGTATGCATAATGGGCTAGAAGCTCCAAAAAGATGTCAAGTCTGAAGCCCAGACTGTGGCTCCTTTATATTGGCAAATAGGTGGGAGAGTGTAATTATGGAGCATTCACACCTGAGGAATTAAACAACCCACCTCCTTTGGGTTCTCATGTCTTTAAAATGTAGATAGTTTGTGATATGGTGGTACATGGCATTTGGGAGATGGAAGCAGAAAAACTGAAAGCTTAAGGCTAGCTTATGCAACATGATGAGTTCGAGGCCAGCCTGGACTATACAGTGAGATGCTGCCTCACAAAAGAAAAACATGGAGATTATAGAACACATAGTAGTAAAGGACCTCCTATGAGGACACTCAGAAGATGGTAATCATTGCCATGGGTAGTTCTGCCATAGCTCACCCCAGTGAAATTGTAGCAAGAACATTTTACAGTACAGCACAGGTGCCAGTCATCAGGATCATTGTTCACTCCTCACACACTGAGCGACACACTAGATTTGCACACTTGAGGCTTTTAAGTTGCTTAACCAGCCCAAAGTCAGTACAGGAACTACCATGATCTGAGCCCTACTGGTGCAAACCTCACTCAGCCTGGGCAGGGAAAGGCAAGGTAGAAGGAGAGTATTTGACAGGAAGTTGAGTTGTCACAGACATGACTAACAACAGTTACAGAGCTAAGCCGGGACTGGAGTAGCACAAAGTGTATGAGGAGGGAGAAAGGCTGCTCCAGAATTCTCTGAGGGACGTTTCACCTCACTGGAGAATTCTGCCTGGAATTCCAACTGCTGATTAGGCCTCCAAGAGAAAAACCCTCTCTCCAGGTGGTAATGATTACCACAACCACTGTCATGAGGCAGAAGATGGGGGGTGCTGACATGGGTATCAGCCTTTACTGTGTTCAATTCTTTTCATTGGTGTATTGCCCCATTAGGAGGAGGATGGCCCTTGCTGCAACTATACATGCAACAGGCAACTTCTGTACTTTTAAAAAACAGTCCTTACATTCTTCGGGCCTGATATCACATCTTTAGTACTTGGTCAACATTCGCATGTGGTCTAGTTAACTTCTCCAGCTATGCCTCCTAATTGCAACCAGAGAACAGATTCCTCTAGTAAATGCCGGCATGGTTAGCCTTTCCTCTCCTACTGCTGGAGCTTGGGATGTTCTGAGTGGAAAGGGAGAAGTACCAACTGTGCACTCTCCGTCTGAAGCAGGTCCTCTCATACCATCAGACTTAGAGGGTCACGTGGGTATAGGTTTAATGAAGTGATAGAGCCGTATCCCACTTTATCAAGTCACGGTGAGGTAGAGTCTGGGAGTTGGAGGGCTTGAAGTGAAGAGGGAAAGTAATGAGAAATAGGGTCAGGCAAGGTAAAATGACAATAGCTTCCTGCTTCCAGGTGATCAGTGTTCAAGTCAGTTCATGAATCTCCTCCATTGTTATAAAAATGGAATAATTTTACAAGGCCATTGCAAAATCATAGGAAACGGGCATTGCTTGTGTTGCTGAATGGAAGTCTGAGTGGAAAAGACCAAGCTACCCTGCCTCTGAGGACATTCTAATACTGGCAGGTACAAAGAGAGGGATATGAGACGCGCTGCTTGGTTGTAGAAAGGTACAGGTGTGTGTGTGTGTGTGTGTGTGTGTGTGTGTGTGTGTGTGTGTGAGAGAGAGAGAGAGAGAGGTGCACATGTCCATATCTATGTATGCTCATATCAAGAGGTTGGTGTCAGGTGTCTTCTGTTGCTCTCCAACTTATTTTGTGAGATGAGTTCCTCAGTGATTTTCCTAGACCTTACCAGCTGCCTAGGCAAGATGGCCATTGGGTCCTGAGGGTTCTCCTGTCTGCTGGCCAGCACTACTTGGCAGCAATGTAAGTTGCACCAACATTTCCAGCTTTCACAGGCTTGCTGGGGATCTGAACTCAGGTCTTCAGACACTTTCTTTACTTATTGAGTCATCCTTCCAGCCTCTGAATGGTGCAGAGTATTGGGTATCTCTTCTGCTCTGTCTACTCCCCCTGATCTCAGTGAGCTGCCTCCACCTATGGGCTGCCATACTAGACAACTCTTCCAGTGACTCCAACCCTTACAAACACATGCCCCATTTGAATTTTCAAATACTTACTTAATCCCCTTTATAATAACTTATTGCAAAAGATGGTAATCACCGAGTCTTTCACCTATAAAACCCAGGTACCTAGCTTCTGTGTGCCACTAGAAAGTTGCATAACTAGGGGAAGGGAGAGACCCACATGTTGGCTCACTATAGGGTTTTAGCTGCCTGAAGAGCAAATGACTTACAGGAAAGAAAGTATTCCTTGGGACAAGTACAGATTCAAGCCACAGAATGTGGTCTTTCTCCATTTTTTTTTAAAGGAATCTGGAGGTATGAATGGCCATTCATACCACAGAATGCCTGATTAGTGTCTCACAGAGTTGAGAACTAACTTAAACATAAGTCCATAGAAGCCAACCTTGGAACACGGTACACAGGGATGCTTCTACTTCAGTGTTCCTGTGCTGACAAGTGCAGGGAGCAGCAGACAGAAGAGTATCCACGTTCCACGTGCTATGGCACATATGAGTGACCTGAAATCCTAATGCCTTTGTCAGTTACTTGGAGACCCAGCCAATGAGACCCTAAATAGTATGAGGGCCCATTACCCCTCCACTTTGCAACCTCAAGCCAATTCATGGAGCCAGATGTCCCAGGAGCATGGCGTGACACTCCTAGTAATTTTGAGAAGTAGCTGGATGGGCTTAGAGATACTCTGAGGCTCTCAGAGTCTGAAACTTGTAGTGAAGCCTCAGCAGATAGCCTTTGCTGTTACCAGGTTGTCACAAAGAGGGTGCTATGCATTCAAGTCATGAGTGTGAAGCAATGAGATTGTGCTGGTTAAACTTGGAAATCAATATTGTCTCTCACACACACTCACACACATACATGCTCACACAGACACACATGCTCACACACACACACACGCACACCCCCCACACACACACACATTAGGGAGGAACCTCAGTCCACAGACCACCTCACCCCTGTGTTTACATGTGGTTTTTGTTAATGCAGCTTGAGGTGGGTATACTTTGAGATGATCAGCCCTCCATGTGCTTGCTTAGTGGCTCGTGAGCAAGCTGGCAAGTAGTGGTCTTGGGTAGGTAGGGGTTGAGTCAAAGTTGTAGGATTCCAAAAATAAAGAAAGAGACAAAGAGAGACAGGGAGGGGAGAGAGAAGGAGGGAGAAGGGAAGGAAGGGAAAGAGGAAAGAAAGAAGTAGCAAAAAACAACAAAAACCAGTTCTTCAGAGCTCAATCTGCCCCCAACCTCTGTCTCCCTTTGATTTACACTCTACCGGGTTGTAAAGCCTCAATCTTGTCTTCTGACACTCTAATGAGAGACGCTGACTACAAAAGCATCTTTATTCTCAAGATGACTGGTCTGTTGAGGCTCCACTCTCCTCGATCCACCCCAGAGCAACTGAACCGAAGCTATCTCTTTAACTACAGGTTGCCAACTCTCTCAGGTTACCATGAACAATTATGGGCAAAATCTGCTTTACATTTGTCAGGAATGAAAAGAGTCTCACAATGTCTTTGGTTCCTGCAATTATTTTATTGTAAGCAATTTGGCCCCCAGATTTCCTACAGCCAGAATAGTGACCCATTTTCACAGCCACTGGACCATGAAATCCCTGTGTATACGAAACAAAAAGCTAGGAAAAAATATAGAGTAAGATTTAGTTAAAATGGTGATACAAATGTTATCCTTTCAGTAACAATCCTAGATACATAATACACAAATACAATAGATACTAATACAGAATAAGAGTATAAATATTCATAAATACCATCTGGTGTTGGAAAGTCAGAGGCAGCATAGAATGTGTTTGTTATAGACATGTTAGTTAAAGCATTGTTTGGAATTGCAGGCTTGTAGATGATCCCTTCTCCTTTTCCAGGAAAAGCTACCTGCTCTGCTGCACTAAGAGAGTGGGGGAGAAGGTAGGATTTCTCTATCTTCTGTCTGTAAACCCAGACTGAGGCTAAGTTACTTGTCATAATAAGGCCTCTTGTGTTGCAGAATGCATTCAGAGAGCATCGTCTCCACATTGTCCTTGTGTTTGCCAGCATCTTGAATTTGAAGGCCTTTTTACTGTTGTCAAGTTCACCTTTTTTCCTGGTGTCAAGGACAAAGATAAATTAGGGGCTGGTTCCCCCTGGTGTTTGATATGAAAACTATACTTCTAAGTTCCATGGATGGGTTTCTGTCTGTGCTGGACAGTTCGCCCTCTGGTGGAGACCACAAACATAGCAAAGATGCTAATTGAGTATTTGTATTTAATTAGTAAGTATTAATTTAAAGCATAAAATTTTAAAGATTGAAGTTACAAATCACTAACTACCTGCTCCCCCACTGAAGAGATCAAGCAATCCCTACGCTTGCTAAGCTTGGTGCTAAGGATGTATGTGTTACAGGTTTATTGGTGTAGAGCAATCACACCCAAACATAGGAGCCCCACTGACAGTACTTAGCTATTCTCTGACATGACATCTTGGTCCCTGGAGCAGACCAATGCACAGGGACTATCTAGAGCTTTGTTTTTCATACAGTGTAGCCAGTTGGCTCCCGGGGCACATCAAGTCCTTTGGGCTTATAAGGCTGCTGGCTGCCTGGTTGGCTCATGACATCCAAGGAAGTGTGCAGAGAAAGAGATGCCAGAAGATACTAAGTTGGCTGTCATGACCCGTCTCAGAAGTCACCAATGCCACCTCCACTGCTTGCGATTGTCAGAAGCAGCTACACTAGACTCATGGGCATGGAGCATATTTCATCTTCCAGTCTAGAAGCATCATGTCACAAGGGAAGAAGAGGGTGGGATGTGACATATGTGTTTGAGTAGCTCTCTTCACACTCACACACAAAAATGTGTTCAACTACATTGACTTGATTTCATTCTTTTTCAAACTCTGAGGTCACTACTATCGTTACCCCAATTTTGCACGTAAGTGAATAGGGTCAAATATATTTAAAAAAAAAAAACCCAAAACCTTTTTTATGCATCAGAACAGATTGTGTCCACTAAATCGGTGGATCTGTGTGGGGAATATTTGAGGAGGGAGGCAAGTCTGTACCCAGACAAAATTGTAAAGTCAATGGTTATTAGTGTACCACAGACTGATACACTTAACTTCCATCCAGTAAAAATATAAACCCACAGGGCACTGACTTTTTCCAATGTAGTTTGCGGGTTTGTCCCAGGATTCACTGCGCCTGTTATCTATACGAAGATCTTCTTCAAACTATCATTGTCATCACATTCATTTTCAAATTTAACTTTTTATTCCTCCCCCCTTTTTTTTTATAAAGAGAAAGGGTGGGGGAGAGAGAGAGCACACATTACAGCGTGCATTCGAGGGCAAAGGACAACTAGAGAAGTTGGTTTTCCCCTTCCATCATGTGATTTCTGAAGATCACACCCTTACCCACTGAACCACCCCACTTACCCTGTTGGTTCTGTTTTTAATGAACCGAGTAAGTCTTTCCATCACTTGTGTGAACATGTGTGCAAACACACACACACACACACAGTTCTTGGCAGAGTGAGAATCGTTTCCATGGGGTGAGTACAGCAGTTAGCCAGCTTCCTTCAAGAAATAACTTGGACGTCAATTATGATGATGAGTTAGGCGATAGCCATGATTCCAGTTCCATCTGGTAAGTCAGCCGGTGCTGAAGCCACACTTTTCCGAAGCAATCCCACAGCGATTGAGAACAGCAGTGGAGAGGATCGTGCTGGCCATGGGCAGTCTTTGGTCTGTGCCCCCTGCCAGGCCTGTTCTGACTTGTAGGAGAGTACTGCAGTTGGCCCTAACTGATTTTTCCCTCCCCACACCCCTCCATACCCTGCCCTTCAGGTAACCGTTCTGCATTATGATTTGAATCTCCCACAGAGCACCCTGAAAAGCAGGCAGGCAGCATGCCACCCCCCACCCCACCCCCACCCCCCGCATGAGCTGGGACGGCACTCTTGAAAGTGATAAGAGTTGTTTTCAGAACTCAAACACACCTACCAGGCCCTGTATTTCCTTCTTTGAGATAAGACAGTCAAGCCGGGCGGTGGTGGCGCACGCCTTTAATCCCAGCACTTGGGAGGTAGAGGCAGGCGGATCTTTGTGAGTTCGAGGCCAGCCTGGTCTACAAAGCGAGTCCAGTACAGCCAGAGATATTCAGAGAAACCCTGTCTCAAAAAACCAAAAAAAAAAAAAAAAAAAGACAGTCAATATGCAACAATTAACTTACTCTTAGATGAGCTATCCCAACACAAATGGCACCACCCTTTTCTAGACACAGGTCTCTTGTCTTTATGGCCTTTGTAGGCCCATTTCTGAACCATGTGTATTTTATCAAGGCCTCCTGTAATTTGTCCACCTCGTGTTTCTCCTGACCTGTGAAAATGAGGGTATTGCTATGAGGGAGTGAGGTGAGGTTTCTGGGTCTAGATGGTCTGTATCATCTCGTTGTTGTGGGAGAGAGCAACTGACTTAGCACAGCCACGTGCACAGCAGCAAATAAATACCATAATCTTGCTTCACTTGAAGGTAGGTCCCAATCTCTTCCAATCCAGACAGAAAAAGACACACCCACCCAGTGGCCACAAACCATGTACCCAAAGCCTTGCAAGTGTGCTCTAGCTGTGATCCTGCCCTGGCAGCTATAATGAAGAACATTATGGAGCCGAACTTAGAGTCATCTCTTGCTCTCCAGGACTGAGCCAGTTCTTGCAGGAGAGACTGACCATTAAAAAGCAATATGACAGGGACTACGGATTTCTCTTTGTGTTTATTATCTTGACAGAAGGACAGTTCCCATTTGACCATCCCCACCATGACAGCACTGACCTTGTAGCTCAAGGATGAAGGTAGAGATTATTCCAATGGCCAATGCTAAACAGATAGTAATGGGGAAAGAAAGGGCTGCGGCATCACGTTTCCTGGGGAGTTTATTTCTGTCCCCTCCACATAGATAGGACAATGACGAAGGGTATCTACAGGCAAGTTCCAGCTTGGTGAACCAACGAGTTCGTTTTACTCCATCATTGTTTGGGCAAAGTTGGCAGAAATATGGCCTCAGCATGAAGATGATAGAGGACTACAGGGGCCAGCAGCCGGAGCTTCAGCCAACTATGCTCGATGAAGTAGCATCACCTAGAGGCGCATTCTGTGGATGCCACATGGGTAAAAAGTATGACATGCATAATGAACAACCCTCGTGGAAACAACAGTGGGCAAAATCAGTAAAACAGTGACTCTCTCTGGGCCTTCTAGGAACAGTTATTTAAAGAAAAGTAAACAGAGCTAATGTTTACTGAGCAGTTAGCCTACCCCAGGCGGTCATGTAGCTTCATTCTGAAGTCATTATTTGTCTCATTTCACAGATGAGCAAACGAAGCACGGAACAACTGAGGGAACTGCTCAGATTCTCCAAGCAGAAGCGACATGAGTGGAATGAGTCCCATAAAGTCCATGGATTTAGGAATAATTTTGTTATTACATCAATGCCATTTAGTTTCCAACACAGAAATTTCATGCTTATTTTATTATATTAATAACTAAATTGTCTTTTGATGATGTTGAAAATAACACTAGCTATAAAATTTTACTCCCGGGCTAGAGAGATGGCTCAGCCGTTAAAGGCTAGGCTCACAACAAAAAATATAAAATTCTACTTCTTGGTTGTTCATTAGTAGTGAATAGAATGCAATTGCCCTAGTAGTAACCTGAGATATTGCTAAACTAAACCGAAATGAAAAATTGTAAATAGATTCTGTGGTATTTTCTGTAGAGTCAATTATTGCTTGCAAGTAGAAGTTTTCCTTCTTTTCAATCTGTATGTCATTTAACTTGTTTATCTTGACTTATTATCCTAGCTAAAAAAAATATATATATATAATATATTTTTATATAAATATATATATCCTCTTTTGTCTGACAACATATTACATTGACTGATTTTCTAATTTTTTAAAAAGTATGTTATGTGTATCAGTGTTTTGCCTGCATGTAATGTCTGTGTACCATGCATGTGCCTGGTGCCTGCAGAGGCAAAAAAAGGGCATCAGATCGCATGGAATTAGAGTGATGGATGGTTGTGATCTGGGTTCTGGGAATCAAATCCAGGTCCTCTGGAAGAGCAGCTACTGCTTGGAACTTCTGAGCCATCTCTCAAGCACCTTAACTGATTTACTAATAGTGTACGAATTATAATGTCTAGAATGAATCTCACTCAGTCAACATTCATCATTCTTTTCATATATTAAAAGAGTTAATTTTTAAATATTTACTTTGGAATTTTGGAGTTATGCTTAGGAGAGGTACTGGCCTGGGTCTCATTTTGGAAGCATATTCATTTGATTTTCGTACACTGTAAGTCTTGTTTGACAAAGGGCAGAAAGGGTTTTGTCTCTATTGTGTTATGAAAGAGATTGAGTAGAATTTGTACAATTTCTTTTTTTGATTTGGTAGGATTTATTGACAAAGATGTTGGAATTTTATTTAGAAAGATTTGTGCTACGAACTGAACTTACTTAACAGAGCATTAAAGCAGTGGTTCTCAGCCTTCCTAATGCTGCTATTAATACAGTTCCTCTTGCTGTGGTGATCCCCAACCATAAAATTATGCTGTTGCTACTCTATAATTGTAATTTTGCTACTGTTATGAATCATAATGTATATATCTATGTTTTTCCATGGTCTTAGGCGACCCTGAGAGAGGGTTGTTTGACCCCCCAAAGTGGTCGTGACCCTCAGGTTGAGAACAGCTGCATTAGAGTATCTCACCCTTTCTTGAAGAAAATTCTGTATTCTGAGTCTTTTACAAATATTACTACCGCCACTATTATCGTTAGTATATTTTGAGACAGGATCTCAATTCTTCCAGCTGGGCTTCATGAAGCTGAGGATGACATTGAACTGTTGACCTTCCTGTCTCCACCTCTTCAGCGCTGGGGTTACAGGTGTGCAGCACCTGATCTGTGTGGGGCTGAGGATGGAACCTGGGACTTGTGCATGCTAGATGAGGACCCTACCGGCTGTGCAATGTCCCCAGCCCCTTTATTTCATTTATCAGATGTGTTTGTGTAAAGTTGTTTGCCATAGTCCCCTAACTGTCCTGTGAGTGTCTGTGGGGTCTGTAATGATGGCCATTTCTTATTTCTGATCTTGGCAATTTGTGTCTTCTCTGCTTTCAATCTAATAGGAGTGGTTAAAGGTTTATCACCTTTGTTGTTCTAAAAAAGCAGCTTTGGGTTGATTGATTTTATTTATTGTCTTTCTGTTGTATTTATTCCTATTCCTGTATTTATTAATTCTTTCCTTTTACTTGGCTATGGGTAAACTTAAAGGTGAAAATGGAGGTCACTGTAATGAAAAAATTCTTTCTTATAAGTTAGTAAATGCTAGAAATTTCCTTCTACACTCTAGCCATAGACCACAACCACTGATGGTCATTTCAACTAATGAAAATAATTTAATACTAATTTAAAAATTTTAATTTGAAATATTTTCCAATTTCTATTTTGATCTTTTAAAAGTCTGCCACTTAAAAAAAAGAATGCTATACAATTTTCAAATCCTTGAGGATTTTTTCAGATATCTTTCTACTATTGATTTCTATTTTAATATTGATTTCTATTTAAACCAGAGAATATACTTCATATGTCTATACTCTATTTAAATTTGCTGAGGTCTATTTAGTGAGTGTACAGTGTTTCTTGATAAAAGTTCACATACATTTGAAAACAATAGATATTCTACTATCATTGCATGGGTGCATTGTAAATGTTTATTAGGTCAAGCTGTTTAATAATATTCATGTCTTCTGCATATTAATTTTCTGTCAGCTTGGTTATAGAAAGAGGTGATGAGACAGCGCATCTTGATGTTAACTTGACACACTTTGGAAGAGGAAGCCCCAGTGAAGAATGGCCTCCATGAGATTGGCCTGTGGATACATCTGCAGGCATTTTCTTGATTGTTCTTTGATGTAGGAGGGCCCAGCCCACCGTGGGTGGTTCCATCCTTAAGCAGGTCTGCCTGGGCTGTATAAGTAGGATAGCTGAATATGAGCCTGGGAGCAAGTCAGTGAGCAGCGTTCCTCCGCAGTCTGTTTCAGTTCCTGCCCCCAGGTCCCTGCTTGAGCTCCTCTCTCCCTTCCCTTGATGAAGCACTAACCTGCAAGCTGAAATAAACTCTTTCCTCCCCAAGCTTCTTTTGGTCATGATGTTTCTCACCGCAACAGGAACCAATCTAGAGCAAGAATGTTGGAGTCAACTCTAATTAGTAATTATTTTCTTCTTTCAGTTCTATTAGTTTTGGCTTCATGCATTTTGCAGCACTGTTAGCAGCTGCATACATGCTATGCCTTCTGAGTCCACTCCTTTATCATTACCATATTGTCCCCCTCTATCACCTTTAGCACATTTTGCCTTTATACTTATGGAAGATTTATTTTTGTTTTACACAGATAAAAAATGATTTTTTTTTCCTTTACTCTCTGGAGATAGTATGAACACATGATCTCCAATCAGCACATACTCTAGAGTCATGTTTCCACATGTGGGGAAACTACCTGCAGAGGTTATTACATCTGGAATACAATTCACAAAATTTGCTTTGGAATAACCACCACGTTCTTGCTGTCTACCCCTCCAAGTACTTTTTGGTTTTCCCCTCCCAAGATGAGAATCTGATCATTTCTGCATTTTAATGCAGCAAGTTAATGTAATTATTGATACAGTTGGATATACATTTTATGGTTGGGCTTTGAAAACAAATTAGAGAATCTCTGAAATAAATGCAGTAAGTTAGTGTAACTATTGGAATGGCTGTATTTACATTTCCTTTACATTTTATGGATGAATTTAAAAACTAAAACTGATAGTCTCTGCTTTTTTTTTTTTTTTTTTGGTTATTTGAGACAGGGTTTCTCTGTGTAACAGCTCTAGCTGTCCTGGACTCGCTTTGTAGACCAGGCTGGCCTTGAACTCACAGTGATCCGCCTGCCTCTGCCTCCCAAGTACTGGGATTAAAGGCGTGCGCCACCTTAGTGCAGCTTAGTCTCTGCGTCTTAATGTGGTAATTTAATGTAATTATTGATATGGCTGATAATTTTGATGAGTCTTTATTATTCTTCTTGATGATCATTTCCTCTCTAATAGTGTTTTGTTTATTTATTTGTATATATTTGGTTTTTTTCGAGGCAGGATTTTTCTGTGTGTGGCCCTGTCTGTCCTGGAACTCACTCTGTCAACCAGGCTAACCAACTCACAGAGATCCATCTGCCTCTGCCTCTGCCTCTGCTTCCCAAGTGATGGGATTAAAGGCGTTCACCATCATGCCCTGATTAGTGTTTATTTCTTATATTTCCATTTAACTATTGCTCACACTAGTTTATTAATATATAATTATTCCCAATCTACCTTTAAACTCTTTCACATGTGGTTGCAGAATCTCACAACTTACTACATTTTCACAAATCTACTTCCCATTCTCTGTACTACCACTTCACGTATTTTAATAGTAGTATTCTACAACATGTATCAACTGACTACTGTGGTTATTTTGGTCATATGATGACCATTTGGAATGTCTTGCAATGTAAGTTTTTTTTTTCAAGTTTACCTACTTCACATTTTTTAAATTTTCATTTCTTTTTATAGTACTGAGCTCCTGGTGGTATACTTCTTCTGCTCAAGAGCTTATCCAACTTCTGTTTTAGTAAAGGTCTGCTTAAAGATGTGTATGGGCTGCAGCTGTTGGTGGATGTTGGGTTTCTGAACTCAGGTACTCATGTTCATGCATCGAACACTTTCCCTACTGAGCAATCTCCCTAGCTCCTCTATTGAAATTCTTCTGGAGACAGTGTTCAGACTTCTTCTAACTTTGATTTCCAGGAGTTTGAATATTACTTTTCATGTTTACCCTGCTTGGGGCTCCCTGTATTTCTTGAATATCATTAGAAGTCTTTATTTTTGTTAGCTCTTCAAAAATATGTCTTAAAAAAATCAAAGTCTCCTTCTGACTGTACAGCATCCAACTTTTCATTTTCTCATGCTGTGACTCGACTGTGCTAACATTTTTATTCGTATGAAGGACCAGCTTTCTTCACATTCCAGACTCTTCAATATGCTGAAACCTTACTTCCCTGATGATTCAAAGAGTGTAATTTTACTGTGTACCTGAACTTTCAATTTGGAAATTTGTTGAAAATTATATTTTTAGTTGTCTAGAGAATTTTAAAAATTAAAGTATATTTCATTATCAAAAAGTTTACAATAATATTTTAAATTGCCATTAAATACTGCAAGGTACATTGTCACTTCACATATTTCTACATGCAATCTTTCTCAATAGTGGGAAATCTCATTTTCTCATCCTCTTGCATGTATGTTAACATACATGCCTAGTATTCATAAAAGAATTCTTGAGTTTCCAGTCTATATGGTTGGGAAAACAAACTGAGTAATTATAGTTCGAGAAAAACTGTTTTCTTGATACCTTCTAAGGCAAAAATTACATGCCTTGAAAAGCCTGAATCATAAGTGTTCAATCTAATGATCTTCATTTACATTTTTCCATGCTTCTAATGTCATACTAAACAGCCTCCTCTCTGAAGACAGTCTATGGTAATCTCAAC
This sequence comes from Lophiomys imhausi, assembly GCA_907164525.1. Taxonomy (NCBI): domain Eukaryota; kingdom Metazoa; phylum Chordata; class Mammalia; order Rodentia; family Muridae; genus Lophiomys; species Lophiomys imhausi. The sequence continues at coordinate 16,454,786 of CAJQZJ010004381.1, read as the reverse complement.
TTTCACCTTTGACACTTATCTATTAGACAATGATTATAATTATTTCCCTATAGACTATATAAACTAAAATATAATTCAGTAGAGAGAGGGGCTGTGTCTTTCAGTTTTGCGGTCCCCTCTTTCACACACTATCTAGAGCAGTGGTCCTCAACCTTTTAAATGCTTCCACTGCAGTTCTGCTACTGTTATGAATTGTAATGTAAATATCTGATATGCAGGATATCTGATATGTGAACCTCAAAGGGGTCATGACTCACAGATTGACAACTTCATTTCTAGAATGCATTGAATTACCAGTAAATATATGTGTGATCATTAAAATTCCAACAGAATAAATAGCTTGTAGCTTTAAATATAGGAATGCATCAGTTTTAAAGATTTTCTCATTACATCTGCCAGCTAAGGGAGTTATGACATGAATTGTCAGTACATGAAGAGAAACAGAAGGCAGCAATTGAAATGCCAATAAATCATTATGTTCCTGTGACTGTTTACAGAGACATGGACTTCTTTTGTCGCTGATCAACTAGTCTTTGAAGTTTCTGGGTAGAGGATAACCCGAGTTACTAAGTCATTTCCATTTTCTATATTAAGGTCTTCAGTTTTATCAAGCAATTTGAAAGGAAATCTAAGTTGCCTGTCCAATGTTATTAGGGAGAAACATTTCTGAAGTTGATGGTTGATATTCTGACACCTGAGATTCATTATTTTCAGTTGTCTAAATGTAGCAGGTAATCAAACCTGTGGCAGACATTTTTCTTTGGAGCTGCTGACTCTCTTGGAAAAGGGAGGGGCTGCATGTACTGACCTTTGATTCTGCAGTTGCTTTGAAGTTATGTCTAGAGCTGTTTGGCTTGGCTTCAAATAACAACAGAGATGTCAGGGACAACAGAGATGTCAGGGACACATATGTTCTAGTGGCTGTAATTCACTGAGTGTGTGCTGGCAATTACTATCATGTGCAGCACATCCTTAGACTTTGAGTCAGAGAGAGCTGAGGGTTACCTTCTCTTATGTAACCAATGCTTATGATATGGAATATGCTCAGGAATGAATGATTAATAAATTAATTAATAAGCATTATAGGAGTAAAATAGAGAAAAAATGTTCACTTAATATAAGTACCAGGCAACTACTACATGCTATTAGTTAGATTAATTAATAAATTAATATGCCCCTAGAAGCACTGCAGATGTGGCTGCTGTGTCACATATGTATCAGTAGGTGGCAGAGAGGAGAGAGGCTGTGTCTACATTCAATGTTCTGACCTATGAACATCTGAATGAATAGTAGCCCAACATTTCAGGGTGGGGGGAGAGAAGCAAGCTAGGTACCAACACAACTTTGGTGCCATGGGGGCCAGAAGGGGAGCTAGCCTGTGTCAACCACCAGTCCAGCACCAGGCAAGCACCAGATGGGCTCCCAGGACAGGAAGCAAGCCAGAGACTAGGGGATCCCTGCCTGGCCTGGATGAGGGAGTTGTGAGTGAGGGAGCCCTGCCTTTTTTAGTGGTGTTGGCAAGGGAGAGATCCCCTCCCTTTGGCCCTCACCACAAGCAGCAGACAAGAGGTCTGGCCCCATTGGGGTCACAAGAGCAGGACAGCTGTCCCTGCCCCTCACATGCTGCAGCACTCAGGATAGCAGGCCCTGTACCTGGCCTGGGCAGCACACTACAGCTGACCCTGGATGTAGGGATTGTGGATGAGCCATCCCTGAGGGAGGGAGTGTTGGAGAGCCAGCCCTGCCTTTTGCCTGCTTTGTGGAGGTGTTGGCAAGGGAGAGATCCCCTTTACTCTCTTGCCCTTGCCACAGGTAGTAGGCAGGAAAATTGGCCCTGATTGGGTTATGAAGGTAGGAGAGCTGGTCCAGCCACTTACCTACTGCAGCACTTGGGGAGAGCAGGCCCTAAAAGTGGGGGTTGAAAACGCAGAACTAGGACTTTGAATTGGCCCACCCCATGGATGAACTGCTGGAGTGCATGAACAGGCCAGTTCTACAGACCCAAAACTACAGATCTCCATGGCACAGGACAATAACAGCATAACTGAGAGGAGTCTCAGTGAGGGTCCAAGTATTGACAAAGTAGTGGAAGCCAGAGTCCTCGTACCAGACCCAGTAGTCATTAAAATGAATGTTTGCAAACAAAGACGTGTGGACAAAAGGGAATATTGTGGAACACACTACAGCTTATACAACGAGATTTATTTTTTACATGTGAGGGGAAGTTGCAAGGGTGGAGGGTGGATCTGAGTGAGGTGGGAGAGGAGAGGGAACAGGGTGTATGATATAAAATTCACACAAAAAACAATAAAAAGACAAAAAGGAAAAGAATAATATAATAACAATAATAACAAATATAATGATTTTTATGATAGTACGGCAGGTGGTACACCACATGGCAGGCCCATGCCAAGGTGTATTCCCAAGGAAGTCACACCATGCCATATAACAGGTCTGGAATAGGGTTTATTGGGGTAGGAAGCTAAGGGTGGGGGGGAAGAGAGAGAGAGAGAGAGAGAGAGAGAGAGAGAGAGAGAGGAGAGAGGAGAGAGGAAAGAGGAAGAAGAAAGGAGAAAAGAGGAAGGAGATGAGAGAGAGGAAACAGAGAGCAGAGAGAGGAAAGAGAGGAGACAGAGAGAGAGGAGAGAGAAGAGATGGGGAGAGAGAAGAGAGACGAGAGGGGGGGAAAGAGAGAGAAGAGAGAGGAGAGATGGGAAGAAAGAAAAGGCAGAGGAGAGAGGAGGGAAAGAGAGGGGGAGAGAGAGAAGAGAAAGGAGGGAGAGAAGAGGGGGAAGGGGAGGGGAGAGAGAGGAGAGAGAGAAAGAAGAGAAAGGAGAGAGGAGAGAGAGGGGAGATAGAGATAGAGAGAGACAGACAGACAGACATGGGAAAGAGGGGGCAAGAGCCACCACATCTGGCACATCTGTTGTCAGGTGGGGATGTAAGCAATTAAGGACCCTGAAGAATCCCTGAAGGATCAAGCTAGTGGAAATGCCTGCAGACTTACAATGATTAACAATATTAATAAGTTAATAAGATACTAACTTCTTGGTAAATAAAATGTTACTGCAAATAAGCTTCCATAAGAGAGAAGCAGCTTCCATCGGGTCAACCCGCTGCCAGATGGCAACTATAAACTCAATACAAGATATAAAGTACAAGAATCTAAGGACACTGACAGGTTTGAAAGAAGCTGGAAATACATTTATACTTGAAAGCAGGAAACAGCACAGTGCAATTCCTGTTTTGACACAAATATTTGTCTGCGGGTGGGCCTTAGTCGCAGTGGATAAAACTCTAAAAGAAATCTAGCCCTACTGGCTTGGCTATGAAAGAGAATTTGGGAGACCATGGTAACAAGAGAAACTCTGGACAGGAAGAAGAAGTCATGGCCACAATGTGGTCAGGGTATTCTTTAGATTAGCCTGGCGTAAATTGGGTTCATTCCATTACTATCATCTGTACCTCGAGAAGGCACCAGAAGGCCAGCTAAGTCTGCAAGAACTGAACAGGGTTTTCAGCTGCTCCACTGCGGGAAAAACAAAGCTGGTGATCGAATCGAAGTCAAATTAATTGCTTGCTTTAAATCGAAAACAAGGCTGGTGATATAGCTCAGTTATTGGAGCGACAGCCTAGCATGTGTGAAGTCCTCGGTTCACACCGAGCATAAGCGGGTATGGTAGTACCAGCCTGTAATCCCAGCAATCAGAAGGTGGAGGCAGAAACACTGGGAGTTCAGGATCCTCCTCTGCATAATGAGTTTGAGTTTACCTGTGGTACACAAAACCCTGCTTCAAAAAGTAAACATGAAAAACAATAAACTCAGAGGGACTGAACAGAATCCAGTCTGTAAAATATACCAGTCACACTATGGTCCAAAGGATCAAATTGATGATCCACACTGTGAGCCAAATGACTCAGCATTTCTAGACGTACAGAAAAATGGGAAGATGTCACTAAACACAATTTGTTTTTAAAGATCAAATGGAAAAAGACCCAGATGCTGGAATGAACATATGGGGATATAAAGTGCTATTATAACCAATTTGAGGATTCAAAGGAAAATTTATAACAAATGAACAAATAGAAAATCTTAACAGTGGGATCAAAACCACAGAAGAGTACTGTCAGAAAGTGTGAGGATACAGTCGGGAGGCTCAGCATCACCCTCAGCTGATCAAGGAGTTACCCTGAGTGTTTTAGGGCCTCTACTTGGGCAAAACCAAGACACAAGATTTCAATGAAGAAAAGAACTTCAGAGGACAAACTAGCTCATGATGAAGAGCTGGAGTTTAGCAAAGGTATCTTAATTTACATTTAAGCACAGTATTAAGAAACAAAGAGAGAGGAAGTAGGGCAGAGTGGCACATGCCTTTAATCCCAGCACTTGGGAGGCAAAGGCAGGCAGATCTCTGAGAGTTTGAGGCAGCCTGGTCTACAAAATGAGTTCCAGGCCAGCCAACGCTACATAGTGAAACTCTGTCTCAAAATCCAAACCCCCACAAATAAAAGAGAGGAAATAGAGAGACACTCAGAAAGAAAGACAAGACCAACCTGAGAACACCGGTGTGTGCTTCTCTGAAGCACAGTTGATACTTGTTGCTTTTGCTTTACAATAGTGGAAATATTTGGGTGGGATGTGAAGTTACTGCCTTCAAAATGTCACTAAGAAGCCTGAACGGACATAGGCAGGCCTGAACTGATGATGTAAAAGCTGGGTCACAGGAATGTAGGGAGATCTTTGCAAGGAATAAAGTTAACAGTTTTGCCTGTGATTCTCGGACAATGTCTAGGGAAAGGAATGAGGCCCCATCCACGGTATATACATTCAGGCCTTAACCCTGGGCCATTGTTACTTCAGCACAAAGCATTGTGTATGAAAGGAGCATTGTCTCCATTCTGGCAGCCTTTACAACAAATGTTAACTGTGCTGGAAATTTAATGTATTGCCTGGTGAGAGGCTCCTTTCCGTTCCCACGTCCCCATGATTTTTCGCATCTTTATAGCTTGCCTCAACCAAATGAAATTTTGTGAAAAGAAAAACGGGGCTTGGGTATACAGCTCTGTGATAGAATACATCCTGAACATGCACAACCCCTCCCCATAGTAAATGTGGTGGTTTGAATAAGAATATATAACCCCCAAGGGCTTATATATTGGAATGCTTAGTTATCTGGGGGTGGCCTTGTTGAAATAAGTGTGTCACAAGGGTGGGTGTTCAGGCTTCAAAAGCCCAAGCCAGGCTGATTGTCACTCTCTTTCTTCTTGCTGCCTGCGGATCTGGATGTAGAATTCTCAGCTCCTTCTCCAGCACCATGTCTGCTGGTGTGCCACCATGCTCCCTGACATGCGATAATGCACTAAACCTCTGAAGCTGTAAGCAAGTCTGAAATTAAGTGATTTCTTTTTATAAAAGTTGCCTTGGTTATGGTGTCTCTTCACAGCACTAGAACACCGACCAAGGCAGGAAGAAGAGGAGGAAGAAAAAAAATGAAGATGAAGAGAATTTGAAATTAAAAAGTTACAAGCAGCATATTTAAATGAGGGAAGAATTAGTTTTGAAGCTATCCAAATACAATATAAAACACTGAAGAAAAAAATGAGAAGAAAAATAAAATGCCTCAAGACTGTTGGGGACGGTGCAGAAAGAGCTACCATATGTGTAGTATGCTTCCAAGAAAAAAGTGAAGACTGAGGGCAAGCCCTGAGGTTTATAGCCTGTTCTACTTCCTGTCTGCAATCAAGTGGTGTCATGATAGTTCGAAAGACATTAATTCATTCACTAGGGCTGTACCCCATGACCCAAACCACACCTACTAGACCCCAATTCCCAAACCTATCAGGCTAAGGACCAAATCTTGACTCCAGTTTGTGCTTGGATCCAGTTCAATTTGAGCAGCTTTTCCATTATGCCACCAATATGGTGGACATAGCTCGAGAAGAGCAATGCCCAGGACTGGACAGTCTCTTAAACGGACCTCAATACCAGAGAGAGGAATTCTGTCTTTCTGCCTTCTCAGGGGGATGCAGACATTTGGATTCTGTAATTTCACACTGTCAAAACTGAGAAATGAAAAATGAGCAGGAAGAGATGTCATGCGTTGCCTTGGATGACATCCGCTGGACTTGTTTCCAGAGGGACAGTCGGGGCCAAGAAGACCTTGAGAAAAATGAGTGTTAGACATGCACACTCTCTGCTGTTCTTCTCCCTTGGATCTGTGTCTGTCAAAATTAGTTGGCTTTTGTGAGAATCTTTGTTACTTTGGGAACAATTAATGGTGTTTATTCTTTTTTTGGCAATCACGATCACTTCTGAACGCCACAATATAATTTTGACTTTTTTTTTTTTTTTAGAACAAAGAAGGAAACAGCACATGGATTGAAGGGAGGCAGGGTGGTTTTGTAATTTTGGCAGAACCCCTTACACACTTGTTTTATATCTAGAGAGTGCTTTGGTTTGTATGTGATTTACCCTAATTGTTCAGGTGCTGAAATGCTGGTTCCAGTGTGGGGCTGTTGGGAGAGCGGGGTCTAGATCACAGTTCATAACCCTCCAAGCTAATTAAGATAGGTCTTGTGAGACTAGTTACTTCCTTTGAGAATGGGTTGTTATAAGAGGGCTTGGGAAAGCCCCTGTATCTCTCTCTCACATGTGTTCCTACCATTTTGATACCATGTATCATGAGGCTGTCCCCATTCCTTGGACCTTCAGAACCATGAGATGTGAACTTCTTTTCTCTATAACATGCCTAGTCATTGGTATTTTATTATAGCAACACAAAATGACTAGAATAAATAATATAAATAATGGCCACAAATGCTAGATAAATAATTTTTTGGTTGGTTGTGATTGTATTACCTTCAGAACATTAAATTATTTGTATTTAATTACTATCAATCAAATATTAAACAGAGCCTTTGGGGAAAGCAATCTCCACCGAACTAGTGTCTTTACTGCAGCCATCAGCTTTCCTGCAGAATTGTAGCACATGAAGGGGTGGAAATATTTATTTTAAATATTGATATGAGGAAGACAAAGCTGCCAACCAAACTTTACACTGAAATGCATCTTTCTGGGGACGTCCTCAGGTGTCAGCAAGGAAAGCCAGAAACTGTTCCAATATGGAACCATGTGGTTCAGGGCCACCAAGTCATTTCCTTACAACAGCCCTTCACTTTAGATTCTCTGTGGTCTCAGTCACAAGCCAGCTCATTGGACACAGTGACAATGGTGACTGATGTAACAACACTGAAGAGACTATCTAATCCTGATATCCTGGAGCATCAAGTCAAAATGCAGAGGAAAAAACAAAACAAAACAAAAGATCCAAAAAAGAAAAACAAAACAAAACAAACAAAAAAGCCCAGAGCTTCCGTCCACCTCATCTCAAGCCCAGTTAGTTAGTTTCACTTCAAGATTTTTTTTTTTTTTTTGGTCTGTGCATTACACAAGGTCCCAGTATTCTGTCCTGATGAGGTTTGAGAAAGCAAGCAATGAAGTTATAGGAGCATCTGAAATTATGGCTGTGAAGAACTTTGCTGGCCATACATCATGTTATTTAACTTTGCTTAAATAAGTTTTAATGTAAAAATATATTTTCTAGGCATGGTGGTGTGTACATCTGCAAATCTAGCACTTGAGAGGCAGAGACAGGAGGATGAAGAATTCAAGGCCGGCCTGGGCTACATAATGAGCCCTAGGAAAGCCTGGGCTATGTGGTGAGAACCCCCCACACACACCCACCTCAACAAAAACAAAACACCAACAATAAATAGATACGTGGTTTTAATTTAATTGTACACACATATCCCAAACTATCCATTCACATTTTACACTTTATATTTATACTTTATATAAAAATTCAGGTTAACCAAAGTTAACTTACTCAACCTCTGATCTGTTGAAGTATTTGTTTAACTTTAAGATGCTTTCATCCAATCTCATAGCTTTCCTTCTCAAACTTCAGAAATAGCATGCAGTACTTTCCGTGGCATATAAGCAATAAGCGAAAGTACATCAGAAACACCCAGGCAGTGGATAGAAAGAGATTTCTTCTAATGTCTCTAAAGCTGCAGGGTGCATGTGGGTCATGTAATCACTGAATATTTGGACCTTCTACAGAGTCAGTACAAATCTCTGGTATTTGAACATTCATTCTTTGAAGACATCTCTTTTCAGAAGATACCATTAAAATAACATCCCAGTTCTACATAATTTATTATTATTAGCACCTTGGGGATATTTTAGCTCTGTGTGTGTGTGTGTGTGTGTCTGTAAATTAATTAAATCTAGGTTCTTAGACATGCTAAATAAACCACCCTACCACTGAGCAATGTCAGCAACATTATTATTATTATTATTAATTATTATTTCTCATTTTGAGATCTGGTGTGTCCTAGTTGCCCAGGCTGGGCTTAAACTCACTCTATAGCCCAAACAGGCCTTGTACTTATGATCTTTCTGTCTCAGCCTCTCAGGTATTTGAGATTACAGGTCTGTGCCACCAGATAACTTGCTTTGAACATAACACCACATAATTATAGGGGTTAAATTACCTCTTTTTTGAGGAATCTATCTTACATAATATTACTATAGGGTTGGAGAGATGGCCCAGTGGTTAAGAGCACTTGCCGCTCTTCCAGAAGATGGAAACAGAGGACCGGAGTTTGGTTCTCAGAACCCATGTTGAACACCTCTCAATGCCTGTTATTCCAGCTCCAGGGTGTCCCCTCTTTGAGCCTCTTTGGTTTCTGCACACACACATATATACAGGTACAAACATGCATTAGAAAATTTAAAGTATTTCATAGAGCACAAGTTTACCACCAACCAGTGACTAGTTAGTATGCTGTTAAAGCTCTGTCATGGGTAAGTTAGAAAACTACCAACAAGTATCAGAAATTGACTTGAGCAAACTCAGCTTTCATTAGCAACCATCAAGAAAGAGTTAAAGTGTGGCTAGAAAGCAACCCAAAATGGACCCCTCTGCACTGTTTGCATTCATTTGTTCAATTTATGCCTTATCGGCATCAGGTTCAATATACGCCATCATGAGCTTTCTAGAAGATGCACATTGTGTACTTAGGCCTCATAGGAAAAACAGAATCAGAGTCCAAGGTCACTGGAAATTTATTTGGCTAATTTCTTTCATGACCATATCCACTGTCTTGTCTGAATTCTTGAGAATCATCCTGAAGGAAAAAGGAATTTTAATGCTCTCATGAAAATAATAGCCGGGCGGTGGTGGCGCACGCCTTTAATCCCAGCACTTGGGAGGCAGAGGCAGGCGGATCTTTGTGAGTTCGAGGCCAGCCTGGTCTACAAAGCGAGTCCAGGACAGCCAGGGCTATTACACAGAGAAACCCTGTCTCGAAAAACCAAAAAAAAAGAAAATAATATACAAATTATTGCTGCCAATTCAGATGAGAATGGAGATTTTGTATAGTTTACTTTGAAAAAAGTGTGAGTTTTAATTGGCTATTTTTTTTTTAAAGAGAAAAATCACTAAGTTGTATCCTTTCCATAAACATACATGCAAAATACTGGCAAACTAGATGTACCGATACACTAAACTAATGATAAGCCATGACAGAGTGGAGTTTATCTCAAGAATGCAGAGCTGATTTCATATTCAAAAGTCAATAAATGTATTTTGTTATAAGGACAAAACAAAGGATATTGAAACTATAGGATATTCTCAATAGATGTATAAAACACACTTGGAAAAAAGATAAACTCTTAATGAAAAATATTTACAAGATGAATGTTTAGGAAAACTAAAAATTGAATAGAGCATCTTTGACCTGATAAAGGAGACCCACACAAACTTCTTAATTAATATAACATGTAATGATGAAAGAATCTCTGCATTGCCTTCCCAGATAGACACAAAGGAACATGTCCTCTTTTAATGTGATATCAAAATTCTAGCTGGTCAAAATTCTAGCAACAAAGTGAAACAAGTATCTTAATAGTTATGGATGATGGAAATTGTAAGGCTCCTACGAAGCAACTAATAAAATGGTTGTGTGACAATATTTTTCCTGAGGAGACCAACACATGCAACACACACACCTACTCAGTCCATATAGGGATCCTATGACAGACCAAAGTATGGATACCACCAAAGTCCAACTTGATGAATCAATGAGTTTTATTGGGGTTACTTATACAAATATGGGTGAGAGGTTACTCATAGGAGCAGAAATAACTCAAAGACAGCTGCATCACCAAAGCCAACTCCAACATGGGTGACAGCTCACAAAAGCTGGAAACCTGGAGCTCACTGCACAGCCTGCAGGCAGCTCAACAGACTGGAGAGCGCACTTTCCCAGTAACTCAGTTGGACTAAACTTCCAGGCAGCTCTGCTGGTTTCTCCTTTCTTCCAGGCAGTCTGTCTCAGAATCTTCCTTGCTGGCTGGAATGACTCTTAATTGGACTTTACTGTATGCCCTGGGAGGGAGGAGCCTAGAGAATATAGTCAGTTTCAGGTACTTCCTGAAGCAGTCTTAAGTTGTTTACTACCTTTCTTAAAACCTTCCCTGTAGGACAAAATCTTTCAATCTCAGGAAGAAATTGTTACACAAGAGAAATTAGTCAAATTTATCCAAGCTATAAATTACCTTATCAATATTCTAAAATCAATCATTTTATGTACTAGCCTCAAACAAATGGAAAAACAAATATGTTGTTTACAGTGGCAATCGAGGAGGCATCAAATACTTGGAAACTAATTAAGTTTGGTATTAAAAATTTGACATTAAAATTATAAAACTGCTGAGAGAAATTAAGAAAGACCAAATAGCTGGAGATATATACTTTTCTGGATAAAGAGATTCACACATATTTAAGAAACAATAAAGTTGAGGGTTTATACTATCTGAATTCAACTTTTACTAAAGTTACATTCATCATGAAATTATAAACCATCATAAGAACTAATCAGCATTAGAGTAATATAATAGAAAGCCCAGAAATAGAGTTCATTTCTTTTCAACAGAGGCAAAGGAAAACCTACCCAACAAAAGATGTTGAAACTATTGAATATTTAAATGGAAGAAGTTTATACAAAACGAAGTTGAATGTTCTTCAACGCTACTTCTACTGAATATGATAGTGTGTGCATTATTTCTCCTTATACATTGGTAATGTATTAGTAGCTAATCAAACTACTATTTCCAAAAATATGAGGCTATTTATTTTCAACAAAAGCAATTGTTTTGAATTATAAATGAAAGTTTTTCATTAATGCCATCTCTTGATGTCATATGAAGTAAGTAAAAATTATCCATCACCACACAACCTAGAAATTACCAAAAATGATGTTTTTGGGTAATTTTTCTAAGCTTTCCTATACAATGCCACAAAATTTGTAAATTTATTAAGACAGTATTAACTTTTTCTTTGTGAGAATTCTTAGGATTTAATTATTTTTTGCATATTATTGCATATTATCTTTCATTTCAACATATTTCATGATTTTTGTGATTGTATTTTCAAGTGACATAGATTTTAGTGGTAAGCTATGTCCAAAGCACACTTCATTAAATATCTGCTCCTAGGGTACCTTTGAAGCTCATAAACATTCTTCCTCTATTGAAATTTTCCACTCAAAATGTGTATTAACTATTCAGCAAGCATGACTCAAGGAAGTAATTTTGAAATGGTTATATTTTTGTTGTCTGTGTGTCTTTAAGTTTGTCTTATCTGCTTAGTCCCTCCCTGGTCATAGTGAAATTTAAGGAAGGTCACAAACTGGACATTTCAACATTGCATCTAAATGTCCTGTTACAGGAATACACACAGAAAGAGTGATCAGATCAAATTTATAGCACATAATAACGCTGCATGGCCACACATTGCTCAAGTGCTCATGATCTGACTTAAATAGGTCAGCTTTCCTCTCAGCCAGAAATGGTTTTTTTCTCCATGTTACGTGAGACTATGTCCCCATACAGTGGGCTGAAACACAGAAAAAGGCGGTCCTCAGAAAGAAAACAGGAGGAAAGCAAAAAAAAAAAAAAGAGAGAAGCAAGGATGGGCCAGAGGCACTTCCTCAAGCCAGTCAGCTGTGGGCCCCAGGTTTCAGTTCCTTCTACAATTTCCCTGGCTGCTTGTCTTTGGGTTCTGAGAAGAATCTTGTTTACGACAATTTCTAATTTTCATCTTTCCAGTCTTTCTTTTCTCTCCATCCCCTTCCTTCTCTTCTTCTCCCTTCTTTTGTAAGGTTGACTTGTTATCAAAGAAGCCCAAATAATACAAAAATAAAGTGATTCTTGAGAGCCTTTCTTCTATAAATAATCACCCAGGCCCATTCATGCTGTACCCATCCTTGGCTTTACGTATGGAGAACTCCACCTATCTATTCCCTCAACTGAAGCCCAATTTCAGCTTGAAACCTACAGCGGTACTGGCTCATTCATCAAGGTATAGCCTATAGAGGCCACCCCTGCTCTAATGATACTTTAGTGTGAAATTTTACGTGGGTTCTCCTGACCAGAGAGTGTGGACTGTTAGAAAATGCTTACAATTTGACATCCAACGACTCCTTTAGGTTGTTGCTTTCTTAAAATTCCAATCCTATCCTGTAGTTCTCAGAAATGTATTCCACTATTCCGCTGCCCCCCCCCCCAGGAGATATGAATAAACATCTTTAAATCTAAGACAGAGCACCAAATAGAGAACAACAAGAATGGATTCTACTAAGTCCAGTATCTGAACCAATGAGTTTATTTAACTTACCTATAGGAGCATGGGGGAGAGGTTGCTTCCAGGAACTGGTGGCCCCCCTCAAACAGCTGCATCAGCACAGAGTTCTGCCCCTTCATGGATGACGACAGCATGGAGGCTACATGAAGGGGTCCAGCATGGAGGCTACATCAAG
>CAJQZJ010004381.1:16416438-16435777 GCA_907164525.1 Lophiomys imhausi | reverse complement strand
TGTGTGTGTGTGTGTGTGTGTGTGTGTGTGTGTGTGTGTGTGTGTGTATGCATGTATTACTTTGTACTTTATTTGAACTTGGAAATCCTGGACAACTATAAATAAGGAGGTGGAACATAAAATGGGAGGGTCCCTTGGCAGTCAGACTCTGAGTATCTGAAATGGTCTCTGCTTGCAAGGAGGAAGTTACATTTTGTTGTGCAAGTTGTTGCTCACAGAGCCCTTGGCAAACTGAGAGATGACAGTCAACCACTGCCTGTCTTAGTGAATTTCTCAATATATATTGGCTAATAGAATTTTAAAGCATTGTCTTCCATTCCTCTCATAATTAGGAAAGACAGATACTTAGAGAGGGAGTTGATTGTCTTTCCAGTTGATTCAGTCATGGCTCAAACCTGACATTAGATTGCAAGGCCTTGGATATAAGGAGGGCTTTAATCTCTTATTTTCACAAAGGCAAAGGCCAGATGTTCATTTTTTCCTAGTTTTATAATCCTCTCACCATTTATGGAAAATAGACATATACAATTATGTGTTACTGAGTATACATGTATAGATTATGAATGCATAACTACATATTATGTAATATAGTCAATATATTTACTAAGTACCCATACATTATATATTTTTATATATTTACATATACAAAATATATATTTATATATTATATATACTATAAACATATATATATGTGTGTATAGCATTTGTATACATATATATATATATATATATATATACATATATGTACCCACACACCTGGAGCTGGGTATTCTATATATTTATATTTATCTCACAGTTTGTAAAACCTGTGGTGGTTTGAATTACAATGGCCCCATAGACTCATATTTGACTGCTTGGTCACCAGGGAATGGAACTGTTTGAAAGGTTTGGAAGGATTAGGGGGTTTGGCCTTATTGGAGTAGTTATGGCATTTTTTGAATGAAGAGTGTCACTAGTGGCGGGTTTTGAGGTTTCAAAAGCCCATTCCAAGCCCAGTCTCTCTCTGCATCTCTGCCTATGGATCAGAACACCACTGTCAGGTACCGATCCGGTGCCATGCATGCTACCATGCACTCTTACATGATGACAAACTCTGAAACTGTAAGGAAGCCCTGGTTAAGTGCTTTCCTTTATAAGAGTTGCCTTGGTTATGGTGTCCCTTCACAGCAATAGAAAAGTGACTAAGACAAAGCTAGAAACTTAGGAATGGGTAGCCATACCTGTTCATCCTGTGACAAGGGGTCTCTTTAGCTGTGCCATAACATACTTATCTCTCAGAGTTGTCTGTTGATTGTCTTTTCCTATGAAAATGCAAATGTCCTGTATCTAGGGCTCTTGATGGAAGGAATCATTTGGGCTCCAGTAGTCATGCGCAACCCTAACTTTTCAGCTTTGCTCCTTGTACCATAATAGCCTGTCTATGAGTGGCTTCACTCCCATGATAGTAACTTTCCTTGGTAGACACCCACAACATGCTTACTGTGTCTCGTTTAACAGTTATTATTCACCTTCACAGCTTCATACAGTGTCCTCTTGGGGACTGCTTACAAGGCATCTGACTTTGCCATGCATTACTGGCTTCAGCTTTCTAGAATCTTGGTACAAGCCTCTGTAATGCCCTTATTTTTGTATGTCTCTTGCCTGAAAAACTGTATCAAGTGGTCAGTGTAACCAAGCTCTGTTGTCAGCTCTGGATGTAGCCTGGCCCCCTTGAACCACAGTTTCATTTGCCTCTATGTGAGGAGCTTGGTGAAACATTTTTCCTGTGTGATGGTTTTTGAGCAAGGAGTCCCTTGAGTGGGGTTGTCAGCCCAAGTTCATTATTTTAAAATGAATTTGAGCTTTCACAGGTTGATTTTACTGCCAGGGGCCTTTCCTGTTGTTAGGCTTGTCTATAACAGGACTAACCCCTATAACAATCACAGTCACTTTCCTGTCACCTTGAAACGTTCCTGCCAGGCTACTTCCCCTGCCAAACTGCCCAGTTTCCATATCTTTTTGTCCACTTGTCACTTTTTCTCACTGCAGACCTAGATAAGAGAAATTATCAGTAGCCAGGACTTATCCTGAATACTACCTTGTCTTGAAATTCCCTCCGCCAAACAAAGTAGTCCATTACTTTTGAATTTAGCCACATTCAAGTGCTCAGGACACTGGCAGAGTGCCAACAGTGATGCTAGCCTGATTCTTGATAGAACCCTTGCTCACCTCTGAATGCCTATGAGCTGGGCCTCCGCTGTCCACAGCTGGTAGCATTCTTCTGAGCTCCCACAACAAGGACCATTAAGCATTGCTTGCAGCATTGGAGGGCTTTTCTAGCTCATACCTCCAAGCTCTTTCATATCCCTCCCACACATCTTCTCCAAATGCCTACAAACTACATGGTCAAGTTTACACAGCAACAGCCTCACTTCTTGGCACTAATTTTCTATATTCCATTTGTGGAGGGAATATTGACTTGTTATTTAAACATTTTATTATTTGTTTTGTGCAAGTATATGCATGCACAAGTGCCCTCAGAGGCCAGAGGGTGCTGTACCCTCTGCAGTTTCTGTCAGTTTTGAATCATCTGGTGTGGGTGATAGGAAACAGATTTGGGATGTGTGGAAGAGCAGCAAGTGCTTTAACTGGTGAGCCATCTCTCCAGCTCCTAATGTTTTGTTTTTAAAGGAGTCAATGAGCTTGAGTCAGGCTGCAGTAAGCTCAGAAGCATCTTCTGTGGGTTGGGACTTCGGAGCCTTCACACTGACGTCTAGAGCTTTGCAATGACATCACCTCATGGCTCAGCTACTCTGCTACGTGAGTGACAGTCTGCATTAGGGAGCATGATTGGCTAAAACAAATGCCACAGACTGGGTAGTTTAAATAATTCATTTTCCATAGTTATGGAGACTGGGAGACACAAATAAGGATGCCATCAGATTCCATGTTTGCTGTGGGGCCTTTCCTGAGTTGCAGATAAACACCTTACTGATGTATTTTACAAGGGTGAGAAACCTTCTCTAATCTTTTCTAATAAAGGCATTCATCCCACCCATCACGACCTCCTAGTAATTTGGGAAGCTGTATCAGTCTGGAGAGATACAAACAGCCTCTGCTGAGGTTCCGGTTTTCAGGTCTATTGTATGAATTTGAGGTTGGATCCATGCTTTTCACTGGACTGGGAAGGAAATGACAAAAAGATGAAGTTTAAATATGCTGATTTCTTTTTCTCATCTTTCACAGCTGGAGTTGACGTTACTTAACCTGGCTAAAAACTGGGAAGGAGTCACAAAAACCTTGTAACTGTGTTTAGCTGAGGAGCAGTGAACAGTTGGTGAGCAGTGGCAGGAGGACACTTTTCATAGTACACATTTCGTATGGTGAGAGTTTTGAGCCACATGACTATGTTACACTTTTCAAAGTAGGAAAATATAAGTAGATGTTTTCCTATCAAAAGACTCCTTTAAAAATCCCTTTTGTTTATCCTTTAGGAGAAATATTTACAAGGTAGCAATTTTCATCTGGCTTTTTAAAAAAGCATGTTTAAATGTGACAGTAATAAAAACTAGCATTTACTGTTATCTATAGATGCAGATTCCATTCTAAGTGCTTACCGACCCAAATGGTAAGTACTCTGGTCCTCAAAATATCTCAAGAAATAGTGCAATGAAATGTAAGTGTAGTGTAATATGTTCTCTGCAGTGAGTAGCATATAAAATATATAATGAATAGATAGTGAAACTAAAGCTTAGAGATTAACAACCCATTGTAACTAAATGTCCACATGAGCCAACGTAGTCAAATTAGGGTTAGAGCCCAGACACTTGAGATTTAAGAAGAGACAAAATATACAATCTGCTGTGCTATGATTGGGAAAAAGAAAAACAATTATGAGGAAGTGGAAATGTGTGATTTTTAGATTGTTTAGAGTGAATGGACAATGGTCTCTCAACTGAAGTGTTTTATCAGTCATAGTGACAGACGTTATCGGAAACAATCATAGAGCCAACCTCAAATGTTGGAGAGGTATTTCATTTACATAGGAACACTTCTCCTTGGATGGAAGTAGAGGGACTCACAGGAAAGTTACAAGAACTCACAACAGAGTTAGAAGACTTACATATCCTTCCTGAGGTTACATAAGCAGTAAACAACTGCTGAGGAAAGCCCTTGTCTGGGCAGGGTCACACAAGTGAGGCAGAGGAGGGCCTACCTTTCCATGCAGATGTGGTGACAGGTAGGTGTTAGATATCATGGAAGTACTGTTAAAACTCGTTAAGAAACTATCAGTGCTAATGTGCAATCACAAACCTTCATTAGCATGAATGAGTTTCTGTGGTTGGTACAAACACCCTTTCTTTGGCTAAGTAAGCAGGTTTTTTTCTGGTTCATTTTGTAAGCTTTATTTTAGGAGAGTTTAACAAGTTTCTCAGAGACTTGGTTATAAGTCTTTCACTGAAAGTGGTCATAGTCACCAATAATACCAAATCCCTTTGCAGCACCATTAGGTAACTTTTCATTCTGAACTTCATTGCTAAAGAGATAGGACAGATACTACAGCTGCCAGAAAAAAAAATAAATAAAAATTAAAAGAAAAGTGAAAGAAATGAAGGCCCTTCAAGTCACTTAACTCCTCAAAATCAACTTCTTTATACATAAAATACGAAAAACTAGACTGTTAGGAGTCTCATTTATGTCTGCTAGGCCATAATCTTGAACTGGCAGATTTAATTCAGCCACTGCACTCTACACTACTGTGGGTTTTAGTTCAGTTCCTATTAACGATCCCTAATTTCCTTTTTCTATATTGTGGAAGTAAAATAAAAATATGCATAAGTATAAACCTGCATATACATTATTGTCCTTTTAAAAATACTCACCAAGAGCAGCAACATTTAGGCAACTGGACCCTTCAGTGTCTGGGCAAATACACCTGATGGGTTTAGTTATGGTTTCTTCATTCCCTATGTAAACTTCATTAGCAGAACGTTTGAAAAAAGATAAAGTTGGGTGAAGGGGATAGGGTGACTAGCACTTAAGTTTTTTGCAAACACAAATTCTTATTTTTCAAATTAAAAGGTTTCAAACTTCAAGGAAGAATGTAACCAGCATCATTGGACTTAAAATGCTTCTGAAGCTGACCTTGGAATGGATGGTCAGGGAGAAGGAGCTGATTTAGTTTAAGTGCTGGGGAGCTGTGTGTGATAACAAAGACTCACAATTTGTGACGAAAAGAATCCTATCTGGAGGAAGAGCTAGAGTCAACCTTGGCTAGGAGGATTCGGACACCTGCTGGGCCCTGCGTCATTAGGTGACTTCAGAACCTGCAGCCGCGGGAGTTCAAGTTCTTACTGCCAGCAGGAAGACCGGCTGAAAAGACAAAGAGGATCTATTTCTGTTTTAGTGGATTTAGCAACGGAAAAGACGTATCCAGGTCACTGGGCTCACTCTCAGAAAATTCCGCAAATAAAAGCACCTGAACATTGGCATTTACACCTTTGTAAAAAGTTGCTCGCCGACGCCCCCACCGAGCGACAAGGATCGGGAGCCGCGAAGCACGGTGTCCAAACAGTGTCGGCTGTGCAGATCCACGAACAGCATCCAACCCCCGCCCAGCTCGCTGGCTCCTACTCTTGGAGGCGCGCAGTCGGGAGGGGGAGAGGGCCGTGGAGGCTGGGCCCTCGGAGCAGCCAATCAGCAGCGAGGCCCGGCGGTGGCGCCAGTGACGTAGGCCGCGCTTCCTCCGCCCCACTGAGTGCGGGCGCTGGGAGCCCACGGCTGCTGAGGGCGGGGCGCGCGGAGCAGGGACTGTGCGCGTGCGCAGCCTCTCACCCCGGGGAGGCGGGGCAGGGTAGCGGACACGCGCATGCGCGCGCCCCGCGGCGGTCGCGGGCGGAGGGGGCGGCTCCTCAAGTATCGGCGATCCCAAGGCCGAGCCAGCGGCAGGCAGGCGGGCGGCAGGTGCCGCGGCCGGGCGCCGCTGCCCCATCGCGGGTGTCCGCGATGAGCCTCGTTCCGCGGCCTGTCCCTGCCGGCTACCGGTCCGCCCGGGCCTCCCGGAGTGACCTGGGCCTCCTGGTGTGGCGGGCCCCCGCGGCTCGACGCGGGCCCTGAGCGGGAGCGGCGGTGCCTCTCGCGGTCCAGGCCTCGCCCGTCCGCACTCCTCGATGTCTCCCAGGAGGGGAGGACGTTGCCTGCGACACCCGCCGAGCGGCGCCCCCTGGAGCGCCCCGCTGCCGCCCCGCGGGGACGATGAGGGCGGAGGGCTCCGACCACTCGATGATCAACCTGTCGGTGCAGCAGGTCCTGAGCCTCTGGGCCCATGGCACGGTGCTGAGGAACCTCACGGGTAATGCACGGGGCGGAGGGAGCGACGGGAGCGGTGGGGATTCCCTCCACGGGTGTTCGGGGTGTCCGCACCCCCCAGCCCGGTGCCAGCCGCTTGAGCACGCGCGTGTCGCGCCAGTGGCCAAACTGGATCACAGTTCATGTTTCTGTCATTACCCCTCCACCCCCCCTCCCCCGTGCGCACGCAGGCGCGCACACACACACATCGCTGCTTGCAGTTTCGATCTTTTTTATTCTTTCTTTCCTGGTGTAACCCTTTTCCTTGCTGACTGGTCTCAAACCAAATGTAGCACTTAGCATTTTTGCTCGCAGTGATCACGGTGTATCGATCACTCGTTTCTCTTTTTTTGTAGAGAGAGAGATGACTAAGTAGATGATAGTGGGTCAGGGGCTGGGCCGAGGTCTAGAGCAGTCGAAACAGACGTCCACCTTCTCTCCTATTTCCTTTTGTCTGTCTCCTGGCCTCAAGTTGTTGCATCTGTGACATTCGAGAATTCTGTGCATTTCCCTTCATTAACCAAGGTGATTGGGAACTGGGTTTAACAACATTATAGCATCAGTTTGCGGTTTGTGGTTGTCAGAGTGAGCATTAGTACACATAATATTTTCATCTAATCTCTAGGCTTGCTTTGTGAAGAAACTTCTGGTTTTCTTAATGTGGAAGTGCTTATACTCTTGAGTTCGGAGTTTTAAAAATAGCTTCTAAAGAGTAATATTGACTGGGAAGTGATAGGGTTAGCAGTTTGAGTTCAGGGTGACTGCTTTTCTGAAACAACAACAAAAACCCCAAACAAAATCTCAGTTCTTTAAAATGTCTTCTCCAATTGACCATTACTATTTCCAAGTCTGTATGATAGCAAATTAGCAGCCTACAGTATACATATATTTATAGGTAAAAATCTGGCAAGATACAGGATTCGCATATTCAAAGAGAAAAATATAATGGAATTATGTACCATCTGAACAATTTTCAGGGTCCTTAATTCCTTACTTATGGAAACCACACAATTAAAGGAAACACTGGAGCCAGCAGAGTCTTATTTATCCACAGCTTCATATTTCCAAATGAATTGTTTATTAAAGTGTAATGATTAAGAATTTAGTAAAGCATTTTACAGAAAATTAGTTTGGGGAGTCTCGGAGTAAGCATACATGTAGTTGACCTGTTGGCAAGATTTAACAATATTTTAAAACATTTTAAATTCTCATCATTATAATGGCTTTTCAGCTCCATGAGCCACCCATTTGGTTAATTTAATAATAGCAGATATCAATCCTGGATAGCTTAGTTATCTCCAGTGTGAGCCTAATAATTGCTTACAGAAGTGGCTGCCTGTGGTTTGTGTCTTGCACATACAGGGGACTGTAGCTGCTCCATATGTAGACTGATACTTAGTCGAGAGGTGCTTTCTGCTATGCCATGTACAGTTTAATCTGTTCAAAACAAGCAAGCCCAGCTCCCAAGACGAAGCAGTGAGCCAGCATTCATTGTGTGTCTCCTGTGTACGACTCTCTGACTCTGCAAAGTATATATACAAAGCAATTCATGCAAATTGAACTGCTCTAAGTCTAGTGAGCAAGCGGGCCTACAGAGTGCCATTCCTTACCTCTACATAACTCTTTTTTCAGCTTCACGCTTCTGCTACTTCTGATCTTTGCACCTCCTTCTGTTTTTAACAGCATTCTAATTTTTGTCTCTAGTTCTAGCTTATGTTTTGAGAGTAAGGTTTCTGTCTTGCTCATTCTGAATTCTTGAGCCCTAGTGTAATCTACCACATAGTAAGTTCTGAGTCCATGTTTAGGGAAGAGACATCATGAAAAAATACCCAATGCAGGTTTAAACATGCTGCTGTAGTGTATTTCAACTAGGTCTCTTGGGGGTAAATGCACCACTAAAGTGCAACAGGGTGCTTAGGCAACCTTTGTAGATAGGCAGATGCATCTTGAATGCATTTGTATTTTGTGCTGGGCACTGGCTTCCATGTTCTTTATTTGATATTTTCAGCAGTTTTTGAGAGATTGTTTATCTTCACTTTACAGACATTGAAGCAGAGAGCAAGCTTCTGTTTGGTTACTAACATGTAAGAAAATCTTTATATTTTCCCAGATTGTAACTTGTACTGTTAATTCAGAAGGCATATTTGGCATCATAGCAAACTAGATAATAAAAACTGCATAGTATAAAACCAGGTTATCTTGGATTGTGGCTGAAGAAATTACAGAAGTCTGGGTATTGCAAATAAAAGAGAAGTAAGCTCTCATTTCTGTTCTTTTTTGAAACTAGCAGGTGTGATATGCCTCCCTTCTTAGCATTTTACCTAAGAGGCAAGAGTGACCTTGGCAAAGCAGTATATGCACTACTGTGATAGGAATAAACTTAAACCAGGAAGAACTGGAAGCACCCTACCTGGAGTAGGAGCTGCTTAGTTTTAGAGTGTCTGAAATACCACTCTGTCACTCTTAGCAGCCTGCGGTGAGACGCTGTCCTGACTCTTAGTTCCTTGCCTGTCCTTTCTGCCCCACATAGCTACTTAAGACAGGCAGATCTGAGAGGTACTAAATCTTACGATACTTAAGATTAGCCTGGCACATATTTGTCCCAGCCTGAGGATATGTAAAGGTATCTCCAGTAGTTGTATCCCGTACATCCCAATACATGGCACACAGAAACACACACACACACACACACACACACACACACACACACACACCTGGCTGCCTGAAACCACAGATAGTATCTGGTCCTGAACATGCATACTTATGATACGGTTTAGTTTCTGTTAGATGCAGTAAATTGCTTAGCAATAACACAATAAAGCCAGAAAAATGTTAACAACACACAATAAAATTACCTGTATCACTACTGCTGCACCCTGGTACTATTAACCAAAACAACTGGCTATTTGAACACAAGCATTGCACTACTAGGGCAGCCTACCTGATTGCTAACAGTCACTCTGATAAGGCAGATGGATTTGAATACCCTCGACATAGGTGATTCTCAATTTGAGTGAGCTAGAGCAGAACAGCATAATATGTCATTCAGAATGGCCAGCAATTTAAAAGTAATGAGTTGCTTTTTCCTAGAATTTTCCATTTAATATTTTTTGATGGTTGATGATGCAGGTGGCTGAAGCCACAGAAACTGAGATCTTAAATGATGGTTGATTAGTTTGTCTAGTAAATAAAAGATGCTGGAAAGTGTAAGTTATTATTAAAACAAAACAATGCTTTCTAACATTTTGAGTGGTTATTGTCTTGTAGAAGACTGACCCATATTTACTGTATGCCCTGTCCTAGGAATCCTCTCAGATTTGGTCAGTTGTTTGTTTCTCTGTTTTGGAGATACTCATGAGGATTCTGAGAACAAGCCATTCTCAAATCCTGTGTCTGTCACTAGATGACCACTGTCCACAGTTGCTTTGTATCTACTCCTTTCTCTGGGATGTAATTTTTTAGGATTCTTCCTTTGTTTAACCCTGAATAGGTTATAGGTTTTTAGCCTATTAGAGAGATAAGTGGCTTCCTTCATTCTCAAGTACATTTTTCTATGAATGTGTTCTAAATTCCTACCCCTCAGTCTGAAGTGGGAGTCCATACAGTGTCTGCCCTTTCAGCTTTGTAACTAGATGGGTTGTTTTTTTTTTAAGTTACCAATAATAAGCTGTATCTTTTGCTTTATTTTGTTTTCTGTAACTGATTTGACTCCCAATTTGTATTCTGATCCAAATTTGGTTACTAAGGATTTATAGAAGAATTTTTCTTTCAGGAAAGACAGGTCCTTAAACTACTGACTATACACAGTGGGAGTAGTGTTGGGAAAGGGATGTTGGGCCTTGGGAGAAAAATAGATGCTGTCTTGGGTTTGTCCACTTTCTCTTTGGCAGTAGAAAATGGGGCAAATGTGTCCCTTCTCTTTATTGGTAATAAGTGTTGAGAGACTATAATGAAAGATAAAAGCTTGCTCTCTCTCTCTCTCTCTCTCTATATATATATATATATATATATATATAAAATTTTGTATATGTATATATAACTGTTCCTCAAATTATGATGAGGTTGTGATCTGGTAAACCCATTGTAAATTTTTTTTTTGATTTTTCAAGACAGGGTTTCTCTGTGTATCCTTGGCTGTCCTGGACTCACTTTGTAGACCCGGTTGGCCTTGAACTTACAGAGATCCACCTGCCTCTGCCTCCCGAGTGCTGGGATTAAAGGCATGTGTCACCATGCCTAGCCGTAAATACTTTTTTAAAAAAATTATGAGTAGAAAAATGTATTTAATATGTCTGTCTTACCAAAACCAGCATTTACCCTGACCTATCTTAAGTGAGCTATGTAGCCACTGGCTGAGCAGAAGTCATCTCACAGCATCTTGTTTGCCGTGCACACAGTGTACAACAGAGTGGTTGTGTGGGCATAGGCTTACAGCAGGGTAAAGTTGAAAATTTGTAAGTGGAACCACTGGTAATTTGAACTATTTCTCTGTCTGTGTATTCATGCATATACTATTATAGTTTCTCTTTAGAGTTTTATAGTTGATAATCTGTTTCGCTGTCAGCCAAAAAGGGAGAAACAGTTCATACATGGTGCAGTCAATGCCTTCACTGCTGTTTTCAGATAGCTGTGCCTCCCTTGGTGTGACTGTTTACCACTAGGTTCCTTCCTTACTAAGGTGACCATATGTAGAGTGCTCTCACAAATCCACTGGTGTTACCCGGTCAGTAACTGCAGCTTTAATCATACACTCTGCTTTTGGTATTTGTGCCAGATCCCACAGTTGACTATTTTTTAAACATGTGATTGGCATTTCTTACTCTTGTGGTATAGCACAGATCAGTAAGTAGTGCAGGCAGGGTTGTATTTTGTAGCATGCATTGTTCCAGGAGGCCTGCTTGTGTGCTTGACAGAAGGCACTGTAAGCTTTGAGAAAGCATGCTCATTGTCACTGGGCTCTCACTTCATTTCCACTCTATTGTAGAATTGTACGTAAGCCCTGTTTTGAAGTACTGAGGATTCATTTTAAGATTGTGTAGGTTATTCTTTTGGCTCTTTAATAATAATTAACTATATAATATAATTTCTTTTACCTTTGCTTTTTTTTAAGATTTATTTTATCACATATGTTATATATATGAGTGCTCTGTCTTCATATACACAAGAAGAGGGCATGAGATCACAGATGGTTTTGAGCCACCATGTGGTTGCTGGGAATTGAACTCAGGACCTCTGGAAGAGCAATCAAGTCTTAACCACGGAGCCATCTCTCCAGCCCTATCTTTAGTTTCTTTAGTGACAGTGAGTTAATCATGAAGACATGTCAGAGGTGTTTTAGGAACCCCAAACTGAAAAGGAAGGGAGATTGTGTTCAGGGAACAAAGCCAGAATAGAAATGGTCAAGTGTGAGAGGCAGGCTGCAACACTGAGCTATGCAGCTGCCAGAGGAAGATCCTAAACATGGCTTCTCAACACCTCCATGTTCCAGAACTAAAGAGAACATTTCACATGTGCCTTCCTGTAATTAGTGACTATGTAATTTATTATCTTACTGCGTATGATTATATAAGGTGTGATAGGCTAATTATGTGTTTTAATGACCTAGTATTTAAGCAATAACATTTAATCATAGGCTACACAGTGGTGGCAGCTACATACACACTCAAGAGGTCTCATTAGACTATCAGTTTCATTTGGTGACCTTGAACTAAGTAGACTCAGCTTAAAGAAACTTTACTCTAAACTTTAGAAAGTAGACAAAGCCAGATTTTACCCGAGTCTAAATGCTTGTGCTATAATATTAACTGTAGAATGTCCCTAGGAGCTCATATGTACTTCTGTAGGACTTAAAGAGGATGGAGTGCACCTTCTGGGTGGGGACTGTAGAGACTTGATCGGCTTACTAACATGCTCTGTCGTTGTCCTTCCTTTGAGGTGCTGTCCTGTGGACCTGAGAGTACATTGATTTTTCCCAGTTTTTCATAATTAGCCATGGCTTATATCATTCTTATACAAAACAACTTGTGTTTAGCATTTTAGTTTTAAGAATGGGGACATGTTGATGTTAGAAACTTTGTTTGTAGGATATAGCATTTCTGTAATCTTTTTTAGGGAGCAGGATATAGCTCTAAGAGCATTTCACGAGGTTTTAGTTTATTCTCACAATATTCCATGTGGTAGGCACCATTAACTCCATCTTTAAAATGAGGACACAGTCACGGAGACATTTTGCCTCTGCTTGTAGAGCATGCAGATCAAGACTTGAAGAATCATCGCTGTCCAGTCTGGAACTGTCCTAGACATATGGTGAATGCCCTTGCTGGCCTCTTTTGCAGTGAATATTAGCTTACAAATTTGAACTGCTTGCTAATTCTGAGTTACAGTTACTCTCAAATTTCGTAGCTCAGAACAAGGGACACCTCACAGGTTCAGCTGTTCAGGGATAATGCTGTCTTTGGATGCTCCAGTCCACCTGTCAGCTGGGCCTGTGTTCTCTGCAGACTGCTCTGGGACTGGAGAGAGAGCTTCCACAGCACATTCATGTACAGGTAGCAGAAGGACTTCCATGGGAGAGTTCAGTTTTCCTTACAAAAATATGAGAGGAGTTGGACCAAAACAGAACCCACAGAGTCCATGTAACCTAACCTATAATTATTATTGTGGAGTCATGCTGTGTGCTGTTGGGCACAGACCAGCTCCTGTCTGTTAGGAAAGGGAAAACAAAAGCAAGTTTGGCGGGACAGTTTGGGCCCTGCTAGAAGCTAGCTTGAACACTTGAATAGTTGTGGGGAAAGGGAAAGAAGCCTTCAGAGGGAGGAATGGTGTCAGCACAGAGGCAAGGGCATGCAGTCTCAGAGAAACAGGTGACAAGAAGGAAAACTGCTTGTCATGGAGAGTTATACAGAGTAGCAGTGAGAAGCCTCTTCAGGAGCTGATCCTGGACTCTTGACTGCGAGCCCCAGGCTGGCCATCGCATACATGCTGATAAACAGATCAGATGAGCCTGAGGACTGGAAACTTTGAGAAGAACTTCTTTATGGCATGTTGACTTTGGGAAGGACCAGGAATAGGATTTTGAAGAAAACTAGAGTGGAGAGTGAACTTGTGTATGTGGTGGCAGAAAGCAAGGAAGGGATAGCTGCTTATAGAATGTTCCAGGCATGCTGTGCTAACAGGAGTGATGCCCTTGGGTGTGTGTGTCAAACGAAGATTTTTTTTGTTTTAGTTTTTCAAGCAATAGTAGGAAACTAGGTTTCCATCCTCCGATTATCTCCTCCCTCTGTTGTGCACAACTTCAGGCTGATGTGGTTTAAATCTGCTGCCTATGGGAACCTCTGGGGCTGGCTCTGCAGATGGGAGGGAGGTCCCAGTCCTACGTATAAAGTATTTTAAACCAGCTCTCAGGTGATTCTGTCATTGTGTGCTCAGCAAATGGGAATGTATACTTAAAAACTACTAAGAATTTTAGGGATGAATGCTTAGCTGTGTTGTAACATACAATAGAAGTTAATGTGGCATATATAGTATGACAGCAGACAGAATCCATATTAACAGCTTCTACCAAAGGGTAAGGATAACTGGCTCTCCAGGGTGACCACCTTTTAATATTAGAGGATAATGTCGTAATTTACATAGAAATATTTTGTTTATGTAATCATTGACTGTAAAGAATGATCCCTATTAATGTATATTTAAAAATTTTAAGTGATGTAGCTTTAGTAAATCCAAAGTCTATGGAAGAATTAAATAAAATGCCTGTAAATACTTAACATAAAATTTAAGTTACTAGAATCTCTCTGATACAAGCTAACTGTGCTTCTTCTAGATTTAAGTCAGAATATAGGGTCAAAAGAAGCAAAAGAATTCGTGTGAAGAAACTGGCTTTTGTTCTCGCCTGCTGCTAGTCATCTTTGTTGTTTGTGGTTTTCTCTTTAGATCTGCTCATTTTTATGTGTATGAGAGTTTTGCCTGCATATATGTGTGTGTACCACGTGTGTGCCCAGTGTCTGTGAGGAGATCAGAAGAGAGCATTGGATCCCCAGGAACTGGAGTTATAGATGGTTGTGAGCTATCCTGTTGGTGCTGGGCAGCAAATCCAGTCCTCAGCAAGAGCAACACGTGCTCATAACCCCTAACCCTCCTCTGTGCCCACAAGCTGTCTACTTCAGATATGCTTGTTTCGTCCACACTGGGCTTGCTTTACCTATATAGCACTATGCTCGACTTTCATATTGATCTAGGCATGCACCATCAGGAAAAAAATTTTATTTCATGTGCATTGGTATTTTGCCTGCATGTATGTCTGTGTGAGGGTGCCAGATCTTGGAGTTACAGATAGTGTGAGCTGCCATGTGGGTGCTGGGAATTGAACCCGGATCCTCTGGAAGAGTGCTCAGTGCTCTTAACCACTGAGCCATTTCTCCAGCCCCAGAAAATTTTATTGGAGGTCCAGAAAACAACCTCTTGTTTGTATGTAAGTGTCTCATTAATCTTTCAATTGTATCATTTTCAGGCAGCCCTTCTTCAGCCTTTTAGTGTGATCACTTGTAGGATAAGAGTTGGAAACAGAAAAACTCCTTTGATGTTTAATGTAGAGCTTTGTAGTTCATGGGAATTCATGAACTAAGTCTCCATGCGCCTTGGTTTGAAACCCGAGTTCAATATCTCCAGCTTTCTTCCAGTTCTGAAATGACCCTTGTTTTCATCCCACTGTGACATAGCTGTCTGCGTAAGATGCCAGTGTCTCGGTGAGCTGACAGTACTGCAGTGCACCCCAGAGGAGTTTCTCTGTTGGTGGGTGTAGCTTCTGATCCACCATTCACTATGTAGTCTTACACTTAATTTGAGGGACATGTTATGTGGAGTTTCATTAGAAGTTATGCTGTTGATATAAAAAGGTTTTTAATTTTTAATATAAATAACTCTATATGATGAGACTGAAAACTCACAGCCATTGTTAAGATTGGTTTTAAGTCAGTGTCTCATTTTAAAAGTCATGTGTTAGTGTTATTACTTTTTTTATAATGTTTACTTATTACTTTAAGTTACATCTCCATTATAGTGCCCTCTTTCCACCCCTCCCGGTTCCACCTTCCTACCCTCTCCTCTCTCTCCCACCCATCCCACTCCTATGTGGAGTGTCCCTACAAATCAGCCCCTCTCAGTTCAACCGTAATTTGAGGGCTAAGAGCTTCCTCTTGCACTGGGGTCCTACATGGTAGCACCCCTAGGGCAAATTGTCCCATTGATAGGTGACAAAATCTATGTTCCTGATCTTTTTTGGTGTGTTGGTTGTAGGATAGTTATCCTGTCCCATATGGCTAAAATCCAATTATAAATGAGTAGATTCCGTGTGCATCTTTCTGAGTCTGAGTTAGCTCACTCAGGATGAGCTTTTGTAGTTCTATCCATTTGGCTGTGAATTTCCTTGTTTCTGATAGCTGAGTAGTATTCCATTGTGTAGATGTACCACAGTTTTGTTTTTTTTTTTAAATCCATTCCTCGGTTGAGGGACATCCGGGTTGTTTCCAGTTTCTAGCTATTACAAATAAGACTGCTATGATCATAGATGAGGATATGTCCTTGTGGTTTGGTGAGGAATCGTTTGGGTGAATACCCAGAAGTGGTATGGCTGGGTTTTGAGTTATTCCAAGTTTTCTAAGATATCGCCAGACTGATTTCCATAGTGGTTGTACAAGTTTTCACTCCCACCAGCAATGGAGGAGTGTTCCCCTTTTTCCACAACCTCACCAGCATGTGCTGTCATTTGAGGTTTTGATCTTAGCCATGCTGACAGGTGTGAGATGGAATCTCAAGAGTCATCTTGAGTTGCATTTCTCTGATGATTAAGGATGTTGAGCATTTCTTCAAATGTCTCACTGCCATTAGAGATTCCTCCTTTGTGAATTCTCGGTTTAGTTCTGTTTCCCATTTTTTGATTGGATTATTTGATTTTTTGGTGTTTAATTTCTTAATAAATTTTGGACATTAAGCATCACATAATTTAAGTAGCTTGAGGGCATGTAAGTAATAGCATTAAAGTATATTTGACCTTCATAACAGATTCAGATTTTTAAATAATTATTGCATATACTTTTCTGAATGAGTAATCAGTACATGGAGAGACTGCTGCAGCTTTAATGTAAAACAGTTTTCAAGTTATTTTAAATAACATTAACATTTTGAAGCAAATGAAAGTGTGATTATTGTAAATGAAAAACTTGTTTTCCTAAAGATTTTCTTTTACTGTTCAATGCGGCATATTGTAATTTATGATTTTTAAATTATCTAATTAGCAAGCAAGAGGGTAATTTAGTCTAAGTGAGTAATGAACAGTACTGCCATAACTTTTAAAAGGCAGTATGTTAAACAGCTGCAGAACTGACTTTAAAAATTAGTGTTTTTCGTTTTTAAGAAGCAAAATTGGAGAACTATTAGAGATCTAAGTAAGTTTATATGTTAAAGGAAGTTTCAAGTGTGTGGGAACAGGAATTCGTCTTGATTGATTAAAAAGGACGCGTATTTGTACTTCTTTGACCTGGTCACTCGTTTCTTCATGACGGTAGAGCTTCTGTTTAGTATGATACCATTGGCCAAAGAACCAATGTGTTTAATGTGTTTCAGCATAGGAATGCTGGCAGGTGACTGTATTTTTTCTTTCCAAAAAGAAAAGAAAAAGCTAAAGAAAGAAGAAAATCTCCATTGTGACTTCGTCTTTTGAAGATTTTTTTTTCTTCTGGATATAGTTATCGACCTTCCTTCCTTCCTCCCTATGGTTTTCCTGAGGGTCACACTGGCTTCCAGTTTGCTGTGGATGGAGGTGGCATTTGCTGTGCTTCCTAACCTGTAATCTCTGCAGTGTATTTTCCCTCTAGGAAGCCTCGAGGCTTTACCTTGCTTGTCAATTTTTTCATGCTGGTGTCTGCGTGTGTGTGAATTGCTTTTCCATAGTTGATTTCAGGTGTTTTGTTTTGCTGTGGTGGGGATACCATTTGTCTGGCTTTGGATTCTGAGAATCTTGGATTTGTGGCTTGATGTCTTTTATTTCTGAAAAATTTCAGGCACTGTCTCTTCCTGTATCTTTTTTCCTGTTGTCTCTTCTGAGATGCCAGTTGCATAAGTTATTCCAAGGAGCTCTGTAACTATTGGATGTATTTTTCTTTTTCCATTGTAATTTTTTCTCTTCTGTTTCAGATTTAATAATTTTGTTTGACATATCTTTACATACTGCAGTTCTTTACTCAGGTACTTCAGATCTCTTGATGAGCCTATTGGCAGAAATTTTTCTATCTAGTATATTTTGTTCAATGTCATGTTTCCTTTTAAAGCTATGAGTTTCCACCCAGCTCTTAAAACTCCCTGCCTGGTGGCTTGCCAGCTGTGCCATCTTAGTCAGAGTCTGTTGATCGATGTATTCCTCAACAATGGCTTTTCCTCTTCTTAGTGTATCTCAGTTTTTTATTGTTGGATCCAAGACAGAGTGACCAGCAGTGATCCAGGCTTGGCTGAGCTGGATTTGAGTCTGGCTGCTGCTGTTGTTGCCCTTGCTGTACCACATGCTTCACATTCTCTGCAGGTTGCTGCCATTTCTTGTGTTTGAGATGGGACCTGGGTGCTGAAGGGCTAGTCTCGGGTCAGTGCTCCATTGCCACGTTCAGTCATCTCCGCCTGGCCGCCCGCCCTCCTGCAGTGGAGTCCCTTCATGCACTTGCCAGCTCTGAGTTGTTCCAACTCAGTTTGAGGCTCATTGTGGGGATTTTGGTCATGCTTGGTATACTGGGGATTTGGGTTAGAACCGTCCCAGCATCCCTGCCTCTGTGAACTATGGTGGCCAAACTTGACTTTTTGTCTATGCTTGGTCTGGGTAGGAGTTTCCAGTGCATTCAGCAGTTAGGACTCCTTCTTGAATATGACCCTTGGTTTGTAGACAGTCTTCTGCTTCTTCTCTGAGGGAAGAAGTTTTTCCTTCTCCCCTTCCCTGTACTGGAGCAGCAGTATATTTTTATTTGTCTCTGGAGGGTAACAAGATTTTCTGCCCTCCCCAGAGAGTTTTGCTCTGTGTAAAAGGGTCCCTAGAGGCAGGCTGTTAGCTCCTCCTATCTAGAATACACTGGCTATATCACCAGATGGCTTTTCTAGCCTCTTGCTCACCACCCAGTCTTCCTAGGGCTCACGCAGGTGGAAAAAAAAAAAAAAAACAAACCATGCATGCGTGTCTCACTCTGTTGTTTTACTCAGCTGACAAAACCACATTACTCTGGTTTCTTCTTACTCACCTAGGTGATGCCCATCTGTGGGGGTAGGGGTGTCTTTGGCTTTGTTGCCTAATATCTTTCTCATGAGCTAAGGAGAAGTTTTGATTTTGTAATGTATCTGTTAAGGAGGAGTGACAATTCTTGTAGCTTTCTGTATTCTAAATTCTGATTCATGTTTCCTGTTTAAGTAAACATAGATTTTAAAGTATGGCAAAATAGATACTACATTTAATAAGGGAAAGTGTATTATAAGAACTAAATAAAGCCATATAAAGGTATAGGTCATGTCTACTTTATCTACTTGACATTTTCCTACATTTAGTTTCTTTGTTCCTCATCTCTCGCTAACATTTGGATAATGTTGTAGCTAGACCAAACATCCCTTTGCATGCTTGTAAACCATATGCTCTTATCTATCCACCAATCCTTTCTAGAAATGCAGAAGGCCAGATAAGACATCTATTTTGTCCCTTTATCCAGGCTACCAGCCTAGACCAGAGGTCCTAACAAGATTTTTTTGTTTTTTGTTTTTGTTTTTTTACAACCTTTACAATTGTCCATTTGCTCCAATCTCAGTTTCCTGTATCTACCAGAGTAATTTTTTTTAAAGCTGAATTTGGTTGTATAACTTTTGTATTTAAAGTCTGCAGTAGGTTCAAGATATGGCAGGACCATTGCAATCATGAAAACAAAGGAGCTATGGCTACACCATACATACACACACACACACACACACACACACACACACACACACACAC
>CAJQZJ010004381.1:16383444-16405839 GCA_907164525.1 Lophiomys imhausi | reverse complement strand
TGTGTGTGTGTGTGTGTGTGTGTGTGTGTGTGTGTGTGTGTGTGTGTAAGACCTCCTGCTCTCCTTCTGGAAGTAAGCAGGTGCATAGACAATCAAGACAACTTTCTTGTGATCAGTACCATCTGAGGCTGTATAATGTCAAGCCCAAGTTGCTTATTTAGTATACATTTTTCTCAGACTGTCCTAAGAACCTCAACAGATTTAGGAGTCCTGTAGTAGGAGCCAGAAACAAATACCAAATATATCTGTTATATCACCGTAGACAGAATAAAATTTATTTATTTATTTATTTATATTAAATACTTTATTTTTTTTTCTTCAAGTTACATCTCAGTCACAAACCCTTCCCTATTCCCCCTTCCTGTCCCACCCTTCCACCCTCTTCCCCCCAACAGCTTCCACTTTCAGTCCAACAAATGGTTCCTTCTCTAATAACAGTAAATACTATACAAAACAACAGAAATAAATATTCCACATTTATGAGAGATAAATGGCCCAGTATACCTTCCCAATGTCCAGTTCATACATATTTGGCCCCTGACTTTAACATTCTACCATCTAACCATCTCCATGAATTTAAAGTTCTATAACTGACTTAGCTTTCATACTAACTTGCATCATTATTATAACCATCTTCTTAGATCTAGAACGCCCTCTTGATTCCTAAACAACTCAAAATTTACTATGAGACTCTAGCTGTCTATTCTTCAACCACCTCAGAGACCTGAGAGGGATAAATATATCTGATTATATAGGAAGTGCAGGGCCTGCAGCTTTCAATACTAAGAAATGACAAACCAGTGACTGCCTGGACAGTTCCCCTTTTCTCTCCACACATTCCAGCATCAGTCTTCAGCCTTCTGGTTCTGTTTCTCTGACAGACATTGATTGTAGAGCAGGAATTATGAAGGACTTACCTAACATGTCTTGGCAGAGCTAAGCTGTCGACTTCCCTGCTACCAAGTTTTGTCCTTTTTGGACAGCAGTCTGTCTGCAGTTGAAGCAAGGAGTTTTTTCATGCCAAGAGATAGGCTTGCCACTAATTCAACCATCTCACACTGGAGATTCTTCGATGCTTATCTTCTACTTGGAGTAGAATAGGGGGGTGCTGTCAGGAGCTGATATGTCTCAATATCAAAAAAAAAATCTTAATTTAAGATAACATCTTTGAATGCCATATTCTGCAGATCTCTTGGGGTTTTTGAAGATGCCCTATCCATCTCTTGTATTTAGATAAGCAAATGTTGCTTGTCTCTTAACAACTTGATTACTGAGTAGTTTAGAGAATATCTGTGATAGACTGTCATAGTAGCTAACAAAGTGACATGTTTGCATGACTAGGAGTTTGTTTTTCTTAACTATCCTAAACAGTTTTAGATGGTTGGTATCAAGAGGCCAGAGCTTCACATTTTATTTTTAAGTATCTCTAGGTATGATACCATTAAGAAGCGTTACCTTTAATTTTGTATCAATATACAAAGATCTATTCAATTGTGGCTAAATATACTCTTAATTTTGTATCAATATACAAAGATCAATGCCTATGTAGCCCAATACAATCTTAATATTACGTCCATATACAAGGGTCAATACCATTGTGGCCAACTATAATCTTAATTTTGTATCAATATACAAAGATCAATACCAATGTAGTCCAATACGATCTTATTTTTGCACAATAAACAATGGTCAATACCACTTTAGCCAAATATACTACAAATTTTGTATCAATATACAAAGGTATAAGGGCATATTCAATAATCTGTCCCTTCTTCTTGGTCCTTCCTGTGCTATGTCTATATCTCATTTTTCTCAAGTCTGTTCACTCCTACATAGGAGAGAAAGAAGGATACAGAAAAGGAAAAGTAGAAAGTCCCTGGGTCTAACCTCCAAAACCCATTAAACAGGACCATTTAACAGCTTGTAATCTCTTCCCCTAAATAACAGAGTATTCAGTTATCCTTCAAATAACCAAAAAGGGGGGGGCGGAGAAACACCCTCCCCACCCTCTGGGCATGGGACGTCGCTCTCTTAAAATGACTTCCTGCTGATTTGGGCCGTAGTAAACCTGTTTGGGGCCTGAACCAAAATGGAAAAATGGTTAAAAATGTTAGTACAATCCTTTTATGTTCAGTCCTTCTGTTCTCAGCTGTTTAGATGTCCTAAGGAGTTTGTAGGCAGAAGCTGATCTTGCAGGCTTTACTGAGGTTCTGGCTGGGGCATTGTGTAGAGCTGAACAGTCTTAGCGATATTGAGTTGTTGTGGTTGTAGGCTTTTGATGGAGACAGCTATTGAGGGAGTCTGTCAGGCTGATTCAACTGGGTCACTCGTCTTCTTTGGTGTCTGATTCTGTTTTCTGCTGAGGTTTCCGTTGTCCAGTTGTCCCTGGGTTCCTTGAATGGGTGCTTTGATTCTCCTGGAAAGATAAGAACAGAGCCCTGCCCTAATCCTAACTCTGGGACAATTACCCTCCTTTTTTTGGGGGGGGGGTACTAGGTAATATTTCTCCTGAAGCAAATTTGGTTTTTTGACAATATATAAAGTGTTATCTTTCAATCTGGGTTAAAGAAGAAATTATTTTGTTATTTTGGAGCTAAACCAGCTTTAGTGTATATATTTTGAGATCTCAAAGGACAATTTGTTTGTATTGAGTAGGCCTTTTGTAAGTAGCTTTTAAACTTAGGTCTTTCCAAATCCTATGTGTGTGTCTCTGCATTCTAATTATTGGGATCAGAGACCTGTGGTTCCCAACTGAAGGGATTAAAGATGTGTTCCACCACTCCTGGATCGAAGTTTCGCTCTATTTAGAGTTTGTTTTGTATCAGGCTGACCTTGAGCTCTGAGAGCTGCCTGTTTCTGTCTCTAGTGTGGGATTAAGGGTGTACTCTTCTTGAATGATGGGATTAAGGGTGTGCACCCTCACCACCCTGTTCCGTGTAACTCTAGAATTTATAAGACCACTAACTCTATGGTGCTCCTCCCGTCTCTGCTGAAGTTAAAAGCATGGGTTAACACCACAATTTTCATGTTTTTACCTTAGCTCTACGTTTTTTCGACACTTGGAGGTTTATAAAACCAGGTTGAATGGCTGTATCCTTTATTTTATTTACAGTGTTTTAGCATTGTTACCTGCTTTTTTTTTAAGTAATAAATTTATTTGTTTGTTGCTTCAGGTTACATCCTTATCATATTGTCCTCTTTTCCCCGCTTCCCAGCCCCACCCTCCCATGCTCTACCCCCTGACACTTCCGTCTTGTTCCTCTGGGGTGGAGTGTCCCTGCATAACAGTCTCTCACCACAGATCAGGAGTCATATGAGGGCCAAGAGCCTCTTCATTCACCAGGGGCCTACGAGGCAGTACTGCCGGTGAAAGGTGTCTCCTTGCTGCTGGGGAAATACTAAAAAAAGATGAACAAACACACAAACCCACAAAAACAAAGAATAACAACAAAAAAGAGAGGAAAAAGAAAAGGGAAAAGGAAAAAGAAAAAGAAAAAAAGGAAAAAGAAAAAGAAAAAAAAAGTTTATGTCCATGTTCCTTTTGGGGTGTTGGTTGTAGTACAGATATCCTGTACCATATAGCTAAAATCCTACTATAAGTGAATAGATGCCATGTACATCCTTCTGAGTCTGGGTTAGCTCACTCAGGATGAGCTTCTCTAGATACATCCATTTGGTTGCAAATTGCATGATTACATTGTTTCTGATAGCTGAGTAATATTCCATTGTATAGATGTACCACAGTTTTTTAATCCATTCTTCAGTTGAGGGACATCTGGGTTGTTTCCAATTTCTAGCTATTACAAATAAGGCTGCTATGAACATAGATGAGGAGACTTCCCTATGTCTCCATGAGGGGACCTTTGGGTGTATACCCAGAAGTGTTAGGGCTGGATCCTGAGGCAAGGTTATTCCAAGATTTCTAAGATATCGCCAGACAGACCTCCATAGTGGTTGCACAAGCCTGCACTCCCACCAGCAATGGAGGAGGGTTCCCCTTTCTCCACACCCTCACCTGCATGTGCTGTCATTTGAGCTCTTTATCTTAGCCATTCTGACAGGTGTTAGATGGAATCTCAGGATCGTCTTGAGTTGCATTTCTCTAATGATTAAGGATGTTGAGCATTTCTTCAGGTGTCTCTCGGCCATTAGGGATTCCTCCTTTGTGAATTCTCTATTTAGCTCCGTCTCCCATTTTTTGATTGGATTATTTGGTTTCTTGGCATTTAGTTTCTTGAGTTCTTTGTAGATTTTAGATAAAAGCCCTCTATCAGATGTGGGGTTGGTGAAGATTTTCTCCCAGTCTGTTGGTTGCCGTTTTGTTCGAATGACAGTGTCTTTTGCCTTACAGAAGCTTTTCAGTTTCATGAGGTCCCATTTATTGATTGTTGATCTCAGGTCCTGAGCTGTTGGTGTTCTGTTCAGGAAGTTGTTACCTGTGCCAATGAGTTCGAGGGTTTCTCCTACTTTTTCTTCTAGTATATTTAGTGTGGCCGGCCTTATGTTAAGGTCTTTGATCCACTTGGATTTAAGTTTTGTACAAGGTGATAGGTATGGGTCTAATTTCATTCTTTTGCAAGTGGACATCCAGTTGGACCAGCACCATTTGTTGAAGATGCTGTCCTTCTTCCATTGTGTGGTTTTGGCTTCTTTGTCAAAGATTAGTTGGCCATAGGTGTGTGGGTCCATGTTTGGGTCTTCGATTCCATTGATCCACTGGTCTGTTTCTATACCAGTACCATGCTGTTTTTATTACTATTGCTCTGTAGTACAGCTTGAAATCTGGGATGGTGATACCTCCAGATGTTTTTTTATTGTACAGGATTGATTTAGCTATTCTGGGCTTTTTGTTGTTCCATATGAAGTTGAGAATAGCTTTTTCCAGGTCTATAAAGAATTGTGTTGGTATTTTGATAGGAATTGCATTGAATCTATATATTGCTTTTGGTAGGATAGCCATTTTTATTATGTTGATCTTACCTATCCATGAGCATGGGAGATCTTTCCATCTTCTAAAGGCCTCTTCCATTTCTTTCTTCAAGGGCTTGAAGTTCTTGTTGTATAGGTCCTTTACTTGCTTGGTTAGAGTTACCCCCAGGTATTTTATGTTGTTTGTGGCTATTGTGAAGGGGGTTGTTTCCCTTATTTCTTTCTCAGTATATTTGTTTGTTGTATAAAGAAGGGCTTCTGATTTTTTTTAGTTAATTTTGTATCCAGCCACCTTGCTGAAGTTGTTTATCAGCTGTAAGAGTTTATGGTGGAGTTTTTGGGGTCGCTTATGTATACAAACATATCATCTGCGAATAGGGATAATTTGACTTCTTCATTTCCAATGTTTATCTCTTTGATCTCCTTTAGTTGTCTTATTGCTCTAGCAAGGACTTCAAGTACTATATTGAAGAGATATGGTGAAAGTGGACATCCTTGTCTTGTCCCTGAGTTTAGAGGAAATGCTTCAAGCTTCTCTCCATTTAATTTGATGTTGGCCACTGGCTTGCTGTATATTGCCTTTATTATTTCTAGGTATGGTCCTTGTATGCCCGTTCTCTCCAGAACTTTTAGCATGAAGGGGTGTTGGATTTTGTCAAATGCTGTTTCTGCATCTAGCGAAATTATCATGTGGTTTTTTTCTTTCATCTTGTTTATATGGTGAATTACATTGATAGACTTTCATATATTGAACCATCCCTGCATTCCTGGGATGAAGCCTACTTGATCATGATGTATGATACTTTTGATGTGTTCTTGAATTCGGTTTGCTAGTATTTTATTAAGTATTTTTGCATCTATGTTCATGAGGGAGATTGGTCTGAAGTTCTCTTTCTTTGTTGGGTCTTTGTGTGCTTTAGGAATCAGAATGACAGTGGCCTCATAGAATGAGTTTGGCAGTGTTCTTTCTGTTTCTATGTGGTGGAAGAGTTTGAAGAGTAATGGTGTTAGTTCCTCTTTGAAGGTCCAGTAGAATTCCATGCTAAAGCCATCTGGCCCTGGGCTTTTTTTGGTTGGGAGATTAGTAATGACTGTTTCTATTTCCTTAGGGGTTATTGGGCTGTTTAAGATGTTAATCTGATTTTGATTTAGTTTTGGTAGGTGGAATTTATCGAGGAAATTGTCCATTTCGCTTAGGTTTTCAAATTTTTTGGAATATAGATTTTTAAAGTAGAACCCGAATATTTTCTGGATCTCCTCAATGTCTGTTGTTATTTCTCCCTTTTCATTTCTGATTTTGTTGATTTGGGTTCTTTCCCTTTGCCTTTTAGTTAATTTGGCTAGGGGTCTGCCTATTTTGTTGATTTTCTCGAAGATCCAACTCTTGGTTTCATTGATTCTTTGTGTAGTTCTTTTTGATTCTAAGTTGTTGATTTCAGCCCTAAGTTTGATGATTTCCTGCCTTCTGCTCTTCTTGGGAGTGTTTGCTTCTTTTTTTTCCAATTCACCCAGCTTAGCTGTTAATTCACTAATATGAGCTGTCACCATTTTCTTTTTGAAAGCACTTAGTGCTATGAACTTTCCTCGTAGCACAGCTTTCATTGTATCCCATAGGTTTGGGTATGTTGTGTCTTCATTGTCGTTGGATTTTAAGAAGTCTTTGATTTCCTTCTTTATTTCTTCCCTGACCCAGTGGTCATCCAGTAAGGAGCTGTTCAATTTCCATGTGTGTGTAGGCTTTCTGTTGATTCTTTTGCTGTTGAAGACCAGCTTTAATCCATGGTGGTCTGATAAGATACAAGGTGTTATTTCAATTTTCTTGTATCTATTGAGACTATCTTTGTGACCAACTATGTGGTTGATTTTGGAGAAGGTTCCATGGGGTGCTGAGAAAAAGGTTTATTCCTTTGTGTTTGGGTGAAACGTTCTGTAGATATCTGTTAGGTCCATTTGTTTCATGATCTCTGTTAGACTCAATATTTCTCTGTTTGGCTTCTGTCTTGATGAACTGTCCATTGTTATGAGTGGGGTGTTGAAGTCTCCCACTACTAATGTGTTGTGATCGACGTGCGCTTTAAGTTTTAGAAGTGTTTCTTTTATGAAAGTAGGTGCCTTTGTATTTGGGGCATAGATGTTCATTATTGAGATTTCCTCTTGATGAATATTCCCTTTAATGAGTATATAATGCCCTTCTTTGTCTTTTTTCATTAACTTCAGTTGGAAGTCTGTTTTGTTTGATAGTAGGATGGCTACTCCAGCTTGCTTCCTGGGTCCATTTGCTTGGAAGACCTTTTCCCAGCCTTTTACTCTGAGGTAGTGTCTATATTTGGTAGTGAGATGTGTTTCTTGTATGCAGGAAAAGGACGGGTCTTGCTTGCGGATCCACTCTGTAAACCTGTGTCTTTTTATTGGGGAGTTGAGTCCATTGATGTTCATGGATATTAGTGACCTGGGGTTGTTATTTCCCATTAGTTTGGTATAGGTGATGGTCCTGTGCCTCTTTTGGTTTAGTTGCTGAGGGGTTTTCTATTCCCTTTGTTTTCTTGGGTGAAGTTTTCTTCTCTGGGTTGAAATTTTCCTTCTTGGATTTTCTGTAGGGCTGGGTTTGTGGGTAGATATTGTTTAAATTTGATTTTGTCATGGAATATCTTGTTTTCTCCATCTGTGTTGATAGAGAGTTTTGCTGGGTATAGTAGTCTGGCTGGGCACCTATGATCTCTTAGGACTTGTAGGATATCTGTCCAGGCCCTTCTAGGTTTTAAAGTTTCTGAGGAGAAGTCAGGTGTAATTCTGATGGGTGTGCCATTGTATGTGACTTGACCTTTTTCTCTTACAGCTTTTAATATTCTTT
The DNA here is from genome assembly GCA_907164525.1 of Lophiomys imhausi. Classification (NCBI taxonomy): domain Eukaryota; kingdom Metazoa; phylum Chordata; class Mammalia; order Rodentia; family Muridae; genus Lophiomys; species Lophiomys imhausi. The sequence continues at coordinate 16,398,059 of CAJQZJ010004381.1, read as the reverse complement.
CTTTGTTCTGTACATTTGGTGTTTCAATTATTATGTGGCGAGAGGAGTTTCTTTTCTGATTTAATCTGTTCGGTGTTCTGTAAGCCTCTTGGATTTTTTATTGGCATCTCTTTTTTCAGGTTTGGGAAGTTTTCTTCTATGATTTTGTTGAAGATATTTCCTGGACCTTGGAGTCGGGAGTCTTCTCTTTCCTCTATACCTATGATTCTTAGGTTCTGTCTTTTCGTTGAGTCCTTGATTTCTTGGATGTTGTGGGTGAGAGATTTTTTAGCCTTCTCATTTTCTTTGGATGTTGTACTGATTTCTTCCATCGAATCTTCCATGCCTGAGATCCTGTCTTCCATCTCTTGCATCCTATTTTTGATACTCACATCTGTAGTTCCTGTTCTCAACCCTTGATTCTCCACTTCCTCTTTTAACTCTGACTGTGTTTTCTTTATTGTTTCTATTTCTGTTTTCATGTCTTGTATGGTATTGTTCGTTTTGTACATTTCCTTCTCCAGCTTGTTTGTTTTTGTCTGAAAATCTTTCATTGCTTTGTCCTTTTCCTGTTCAAGCTCTGTCACCTTGGCTTGGAGTTCTTTAATGGTGTTGTTCATTGTTTTGACTTGTAAAATTGTGGCTTCTTTGAATTCCTTCATAGATTTAAATTCTTCTTGAAGGGACTCTATCACTTTCCATAATGCAGAATTGTCATCGTTTTCATGTGTTTCTGTTGGTGTGAGGTCATCCAAATTGGATGAGCTAGGATAATTCTGCTTTGTTGAAGTCATATTTCCTTGATTTCTATTTTTTTCTTGGATCTTTGGCCATATGGATGCGTTTAGCTGTCTCTTTTTGTCGTTTTCTGTGCTTGGATCCACAGGGGATGCTTTGGTGCAGGGGACGAGTTGCTTGGCTAACTGTCGTTGCTTACAGGGGGATCTCAGGGTCACTGTGGTTTTAATAGCCTGAAGCACTGTGAGCTGGTGCAGCCTATTCCCAGGTAGTGAGTAATGGTCCGGGATTGTTTCACTGCTCCCAATTCAGACTTCTCTATGTTGTACACTGAGTTATCAGCCTGTAATGGTTCTGATGGTATGTACCTGTTTGCCCAGTCACAGATTCTGTGGGCTTTGTTTGTCGTCACGGAGGCTGACAGGGCCCGGCTCCACACCTAATATGTCTGGATTTTCCAGAATACAGCTATGGTCCCCTGACTTCTGGTTTCTCACTAGGCTTCTCGCCACAGGCCTGGCCCCTCAGTCCCGCCCACCTGTGCCGGGTTCCCTCCCTGTCTGCTCAGCCGTGGGTGCTCGGGGCCCCGGCCCCTCCCTAGCTGCTCAGCCACGGGTAAGCGGATCCCCGGCCCCTCTCGCTGCCTGTGTGGGTCTCCCTCCCCAGCTGCTCTGCTGTGGGTGCGCGTAGCCCTGGCCCCTCCCGACGCCTGGGCAGGCCTCCCTCCCTAGCTGCTCAGTCGCGGGTATGCGGATCCCCATCCCCTCTCGCCGCCTGTGCGGGCCTCCCCCCCAGCTGCTTGGCCGTGGGTGCGCGGATCCCCGGCCCTGCCCGCCGCTTGTGCTTGCCTCCCTCCCCAACTGGTTGCTCTGCCGTGGGTGCGCGGGGATTCGGCCCCTCCCGCCCGCCTGTGCCTGCTTCCCACCCTGAGTGCTCTGCCCGCCGGCTTCCTGCTCTCTCGGATCCTCCGCGGCTCGAGCGGCTGCGGACCACCCGCTGAGCGCCCTGTTTCTTCCTTGCTAAGACTGCCACTATCCCGCAAAGTTTCCTAAGTAGCTATAAGGTCTTCCTGAGGTGTGGGCAGCCCAGTAGGCTAGTGGGCGATCGCCATGTGGCCTCTGATTCTGCCTGCTGTGAGTTGGGGTCGATCTTACCAGGCGCCTCTCCAAATGGGAGTTCCCGAATCCCGGAGTTAGTGGCTTCCGTGTCTGAGAGAGATGAGGGGAGAGCCTTACCCTGGGACTTTTAACAGTCCCTTGGGAGCTGTGAGTGTTCCCGGAGGGTCTAGCCCCTCCGGTTTTTGCACAGTGTCCAATAACTCTGTATTTTTTATGGCTCTTTTCTCCCACGTTCAGAATGCGTCAGTGTAGGTCGCCGCCATCTTGGCCCCCCCAAAATTTATTGTTTTTAAGTGTGTATTTTAGTAAATTTATTTTGTTTTGCCACAGATTACTAGATCCTTGACATCTTTTAAAACTCAAGCTCTGGAGAGAAGGGCAAGGATGAGATGAGAATGGGGAAGTTCATTTTAAAATAGATGAATTAGTTATGACAAAAAATGAAGGAATACTCCAAACAAACCCTAAAACCTGAATTTATTTGACTCATAACCTCCATCCCTCCCATTCTCTGGCAGTCGCCATTGTATTTCCTGTGATCTTGCCACTTTCAGTATCTTGTGGTAGTAGGTTCATACAGTGTGTGTCCTGTGACTGGCCAGTCCACTCAACAGATGTCCTCAAGGTTCATCCAAGCTGAACCATGTGACAGAATTTCCTCTCCTTTAAAAACTGGATAATTTCCCAGGATCTGTATGTGGTATGTTATTCATTCATATGTTGTTGCCAACACTTGGGTTGCTTCTGTTTCCCAGGTGTGGTGAGTATGTTAGCATGAGCTTGACTGTGCCAGTATCTCTTGGAGCATCTAGTCTGTTCTTCATCCTTTTGGTATTAATCAGTTTTCTTTACAGTTCCAGGGGATAGAGTCCATGATGGTAGGGAAGGCATGGCTTGGTAGCACAAGGAAGCTACATGGTCCCATTTCTTCCACACACAGGAAGCAGAGATCGAGAACAGGAAGGGAGGTAAGACAGTAAACTCTCAAAGCCTATCAGTGATATGCTTCATCCCACAAAGCTCCACCTCCTAAAGGTTCCACAACTTTCCCAAATAGCTCCACCAACTGGGGATCAAGTATGCGACTACATGAGCCCACAGGGACCTTTCTCCCTCAAACTGCCACATTCTACCATAGACTTCCATAGGTTAATGGCATCTCATGATGTAAAATGCATCTAGTCCAACTTTTAAAGTCCTTAACAGCCACAACACAGTCTCTTCTAAGACTCAAGAAAATCTCTTAACTGTGACTCCCCTGTGAAACTAAAAAGCAAATTACATACTTTCAGCATGTAATTTCACAAAATATATGTTCCCATTCCAAAAGGGAGAAATACAGCATTGTGAGAAAATAATGGACCAAACCAAGACTGAAACCCAGCAGGAAAACCCCTCAATCCTATAGCTCCATATCCACTATTAAGAGCTTCAGTTTCAAAGGCTTAGATGGCTCTGCGCCTCCGGCTTAGCTGGCTCTGCGCCTCTGGCTTAGCTGCCTGCAACATACTTCTCTCTTGGGGTGGCTTCACTTGCTGCGTACAATCTCCATTGCAGATTTCTCATGGCTCTGACATCTCCAGCATGTTAGAATGCCTGTCACAGCTTCACAAAGTTCACAGATTCACACAGTGGCCTCTCAGAGGCTCCATCTCTACCACATGTTGCGTGCCCTTCTGGTAGGTTCCTACATGAAATGATATCAAAGAAGGGGGCTTTTGTTCTTTGTCCCTGAAACATGAGCACCAGACTGGGGCTGCTGAGGTACCCAGCCTCGTGGACTGAACAAGTACAGGGTTCTTGGGTTTTCTGTGAGGAGACAGCTCTTGTTGCAGCAGTCAGACATAATAGATCCCCCTTTAATGTATGTATAGATCTGTCCTATCAGTTTCACTCCTCTAGAGAATCCTAACAAATATAGCAGCTTTGAAATTGTGAAGGAAGAACTCAGGACATCCATAACCTTGCATCTTTCATGCCTCAGAAAACATACTGTGTGTGTAGCACTGCCAGGTTCAGCTGCCAGTGTGGGATGACCTGGCCCTTTCCTTGATCCACAGTTGCAGAAGCTTCTGAATGCTGAAACTGGGAAAACTTGGCCAAATACTTGTTTTCTGGGAACGGAAAACCCCTTAGGCTCTCTCCTGTCAGGGGTTATAATCTTAGCCAGGTGAGGCGTTGCCCTCAGACTACAGTGTCTTTTACCCCAGTGCAGAGCACAAAGCTTTTCTTCAATGATGTTTCTCTCCGTAACAGTCACAGCCTCTTCAGTGCATGCCTTTACAGCAGCCCTATGCTTCCCACCACTCTCTTCCTCTCCAAGCTGCACATTCTTTTCTTTCTGCCCCGCTTGTTGCTTTTCTTCATGGTAGGCCTGCATCAAAGTATTCATTAATGACCATACCATAGACTCGGTGCTGTGCTGCCTTGAAATTTCCTTTGTTTAATAAGTTAGTTCATTACTCTTTATTCTGGCCTCATAGAAGTTCTCAGGAAATGAGCAGAATACAGCAACATGCTTTGTCAAATTTCACATGAAAGGCCTGTACCCATTTCCCCTCTTCCTCATAATCCAGGCCTCTGCTGTTCACATTTCTCTCAGCATCGTCTTCCACTAGTAGCCATTAAGCTAACAGTCAACATCTTTTCCAGCCTAAAGCTCTAAACTCTCTGATGAAACAGTCCAAAGAAACTCAGTCACCCTACTTTCTTTGTATCTAATTTCTGTTCTTGTTTCTTTGTATTGTATGACAAAAACCATGTCCAAAAACATTTTGGAGAAAAGAGTTTGTCTTACACTTCCAGATCACAGTCCATTATCAAGGGAAACCAAGGGAAACCAAGGCAGAAACAAAAAGGAACACTGTTTGCTGGCTTTTTCTCTGGCCTATGCCCATTCTTCTCTCTCTCTCTCTCTCTCTCTCTCTCTCTCTCTCTCTCTCTCTCTTCCTCCCTCCCCACGCCTTTCCTTCTATCCTTCCTTTCATTCTTCCACCTTCTTTTTTAGTTACCAGAGCATTTCCTCTTTTTCTGTAGTTATTTTTGTTACATGTTTACAATATGTAAATAGAACCTGCTGAGTCTACTTAGTTTTGCTTGTTTGTATATGTTTTAGGGCTGACCACTTGGCGTTGGATGGCCATTTAAGAGTCTAATCTCTGAAGAATGACTTTTCCCTCTTTCAGCAGTCATTAATTGCCTGTAGCTCTTCATCTAGAGCTGGAGGCCTTGTATGATTTTCTCATTTACTTTTGCATGCTAACTGGCCAGCTATTTCTTAAGGTTTATTTATTTTTCTTTTATGTGTGTGAGTATTTTGCCTGTATGTGCATATGTGTACTGTGTGCCCATGGATGCCAAAAAGGGACATTGGATCTCCTGAACTGACATTAAAGACAGTTGTGAGCTACCATGTTGAGTGCTGGGAATCGAACTTGGCTCTTAACTGTTGGGCTATCTCTCCAGTCCCCAGCTAGATTCCTTTTATAGTCTAGGGATGATGCCACCCACAGTGGTCTATGTCTACTCAGGACAATCATCAATCAAGACAATCCCTCACAAACAGGGCCACAAACCAATCTGGTCTGTGCAGTTCTTCAATTGAGATTCCCTTTTCCCAAGTAACTCTGAGTTTTGTCAAGTTGACAATAAAACCTGACCAGCACAAATATACACTGAGAAATGGCATTGGATCATATGGTAATTCTGTTCCTAGGGTTTTGGGTTTTTTTTTTGTTTGTTTGTTTGTTTGTTTGTTTTTGAGGAACTGCCGTACAGTTTTTAATGGCAATTGCACTGTTACAAATTTCCACCATGATGTTTGGATAAATAGTGCTTACTGTAAAAAATGTGTCCCCTTATAATGACTTGACAAAGTACAGGTAGCACACGTAATGGAGGAGACCCTTCCTCATAGAGGTCTTTCTCAAGGGTGGCAAAAACATGGTAGTCAGCTTTTCAGTTAGATGCAACCTTTCTTGAACTAGTTCACATGAAACAGGTGCTTAATTACAGAGAAACTGGGGTTGTTACCTTCTGTATAAGGATATTAATGTGACAGGCCTCAGAAGTCACTGAAAAACTAGTCTTTGTGGCCTCTTGTCATTGGTGGATCTATTTTCTTTCTGAACTGTGGCTTGCACTGTATGATGAGGAAATAGATTTAACTTCAGTTACTCAAAGATGGAGGAGAGTCAGAGTGTTCCAATCAAAATTCCCAGGGAAAGTGAACGATGGCCGCACCTGGAGCAGTTGCTGGCCCCACTGTATGTGCCTCTTGGCTGTGGCCAGGGAGAGGGAGTTACACAGTACAGAGCATCACTGTATGGGAAGTGTGTGGCCAGCGCGGGAGGCAGCAGAGGCCTGGATGAAAAGAAATGAAGGCTGGAAAGACAGAATGTAGGGTGTGCTGTGTTCCGGAGCTGTGTTGAGACGGTGGTGAACAGTACGTTGGGAGCAGGTTGAAGAAAGTGTAAAGGACAGTTAAAGTCTGGGTAAGATCACCACAGTGGCAGGAGACAAGCTGATGGATTGCTTTCTAGATGGGATATGGAGAGGAAGTGACAGGGTAGCCGTCACCTTCTGAGGTGCAGGCTCGGCCTTTTTGTGTGCACTCTGTCACTCTCCCCAGCCCTGACTGCTCTGCTTGCTGGCTGAGTCTTCACGTGCGCACATGTGCAGCAGCACTAACACTGTTGTTTCCCTTTCAGAGATGTGGTACTGGATCTTCCTCTGGGCTCTCTTCTCCTCTTTGTTTGTCCACGGTGCCGCTGGCGTGCTGATGTTTGTGATGCTGCAGAGGCACAGGCAGGGCAGAGTGGTCTCCATCATTGCTGTCAGCGTCGGGTTTCTGGCTTCTGTAACTGGAGCAATGATTACTAGTAAGTTGACTGGTTTTGCTTAAGGACATGATTTCACATGCAGTTACTGCTTCGGTAAGTACTTCCTTATTGGAAAAGAGACATTGTCTTTCGAGTAGACTGCTCCTCAGCACTTGATGGCCCGGGACCTAGAAGGCAAAGATGAGTTCGTTTACTACCAGACACACAGCTGTACTTCACTATGAGAAGCTGCTCTGCAGGGACTTGTGGGGAGTGCCATGGCAAGGGGCGTTACTGATTCAGTCTGAAAGTGTTTCATAGCAAAAGTTTCTGCTTTAAAGACACCTATTGTCTGTCTACTGAGGAAGGAAGGCAGGCACTGAAATACGGCAGTTAATGGTTATCATTTAAGAATGTGACAATAAGCCGGGTGTGGTGGCGCACGCCTTTAATCCCAGCACTCCACTCGGGAGGCAGAGGCAGGCGGATCTCTGCGAGTTCGAGTCCAGGACAGCCAGGGCTACACAGAGAAACCCTGTCTCGAAAAACCAAAAAAAAAAAAGAATGTGACAATGAGGCCTATGAGGGTCATCTGCCTGTGACAACAACATGTAATTGCATTTCTTAATGTACCACTTATTATTGCAAGATTTCTCTGCCTCAGGAAATGTACAAGTTTTCTGCTAAGCTGTCTCATCCATTTTCTTGCCTGTCTCCTGGTTTTGTTCCCCTGGCTGCTTCCTGACATGAACTTGGCCCTGCTCCACGCTGCCCTTCAGGGAACGAGTTCCGGTGTCTGGGGCAGCCGCTTGAGCAGAGCCTAGTTGCGTCCTGGGAGCAGCGCAGCTGTCTTCTTATTGGGCTGTGCTTACAGCTGCTGACTTCTCTGCTCCTTTTTAAAAGTTTATTTATTACTTCATGTTACATCTCCATCACAGTCCCCTCTCTCCACCCCTCCCGGTCCCACCCTCCCACCTTTTCCCCCCTGTTCCCACCTATCCCACTCCTCCGGTGTAGGGTATCCCTGCATATCAGCCCCCTTCAGTTCAACAGTCATATGAGGGCTAAGAGCTTCCTCTAGCATTGGGGGCCTACATGGCAGCTCCACTAGGGCAAAGTGTCCCACTAACAGGTAATAAGGTCTATGTTCCTGTTCCTTTCAGTCTGTTGGTTGAAGGATAGATATCCTGTATGATATGGCTAAAATCCGACTATAAGTGAATAGATGCCATGTGCATCCATGTGGGTCTGGGTTAGCTCACTCAGGATGAGCTCTAGTTCCATCCATTTGGCTGAAAATTGCATAATTTCCTTGTTTCTGATAGCTAAGTAATATTCCATTGTGTAGATGTACCACAGTTTTTTAATCCATTCTTCAGTTGAGGGACATCTGGGTTGTTTCCAGTTTCTAGCTATTACAAATAAGACTGCTATGAACACAGATGAGGAAACTTCCTTGTGATTCGGTAAGGAGTCATTTGGGTGTATACCCAGAAGTGGTATGGCTGGGTCCCGAGGCAGAACTATTCCAAGTTTTCTAAGATATGCCAGGCTGACCTCCATAGTGGTTGTACAAGTCTGCACTCCTACCAGCAATGGAGGAGTCTCTCTGCTGGTTTGAGGCACACACTATGACACTCACTTCTGACCGTCTTCTGCACTTCCAGGGCACCTCACTGCAGCACTGCATCTGATTGGGCTCTCCACAAGGGACTTGTTTCTTCAGTTGATTCTGGCCACAGAATATGAGGAAGGCCTTACTTCTGTAGTACAAAGGCTCCCTCTTTCACTTGTTCTGGAGTGGTTAACATACCTTGTCTGCAGAGTAGAGTGCTCTTCCTGTGTGTAAATATGTCTCCTGATAGCAAAACAGAGATGAAACACCTGTGTGAAACAGTGATTTGTCTCTCTCTCTCTCTTTTTTTTTTTTTTACAGATCCCTTCTTTAATATTTGGTTCCCTGGGTTGGCTTGTGTTTGGGGCATTGTGTGGCTTTATCCTGTGGCTTCTTATCCATTTTGTCACAGGTCAGGTTTTAAACAAGGACCCAGGCCCAGATCCAGCACTGGAGTCCTAGGAGAGTCATTTGGAGACAGAATGGAGTGACTGCTAAAGGATATTGAAAGGCCAGCCACAAATTTTGCATTTTTCCCCCTGCAGGCCACAGAAAACAAACGCATATTTTTATTTTTCCTTTTTTAAAGATTGATTTTCCTGTTTTGCCTGCCTATATGTCTATCTACCTTGTCCATGCAGTACATACAGAAGCCAGAAGATGGCGTTGGATCCACTGGAACTGGAGTTTCAGCTGGTTATTAGTTGCCACATGGATGCTGGGTACATGAACCTGGGTCTTCTGCAAGAGCAATAAGTGCTCTGAACTTCTGAGCCATCTCCAGGCCACAGATAGACACTTTTAAAGGGGATTAATATGGGACTAAGCTCTTCAGTAAGAGATTTTGTTTTATAACTATACGAAATATATGAAAAGAAGCAAGAGAAAACTCTGAAGGGCAGGGCCCTCATTGCTGCACCCACTAATAAAACTACCTAGACAGTGAATTCTCAAAAAACACTGTTGACTGGGTAGATGAGGCAAAGGGGAAAAAGAAAGAAGGGAGTAGGTAGAATCACACAAGAGAAAAAAAAGGGAAGGAAGAGGAATTAATTGGTACAAGTAGAATCTATACTGTGTAAGAGCCTGAGCCAGGTGAGGGCTCTATGCTGTTCACTGTAGTGACATTCGAAGAGACAGGGAGGGATAGCCAGTATAGACTATGTTGGAACTGTGGCTGTGAGCAGAGGAGGGAAAAGCAGTTTGTTCAGATGTTGTAGACACTATGCATGTGGATATATCATTGTAAGATTTCAAAGGGTATGTGAGAAATTTCATTCTACCTCCATTTATGTCTACTATGGCTGTGTACATATAACTCACTTTCAGTTCCATTGCGAATATGATAAGTTAGTGCTTTTTAAAACTGCAATGAAGTGTTTTAAAATCTTTGAAAATGGGGGCTGCAGAGATGGCTCAGCAGTTAAGAGCACTGACTATTCTTCCAAAGGACACGAGTTTGAATCCAAGAACCCTCATGGCAGTTCAAAACTGTGTATAAGGGCTGAGTATGCTGGCGCACACCTTTGGTCCCAGCACTCAGGAGGCAGAGGCAGGTGGATCTCTGTGAGTTTAAAACCAGCCTGATCTACAGAGTGAGTTCCAGGACAACCAGGGCTACACAGACGAATCCTGTCTCAAAAAACCTTATATATATGTTAACAATTTAAAAAAGAAGTATAACCATTACAAAAAAAAAAAGAAAAGAAAAGAAATCCTGGAAAATGTAAGTCTGCCACAATTTCAGATAAAAATTTGGGTTAGCAAAAAGACACAGAAATGTTTTGTTAGTAATTTTTTGACTTGCAAAAATGAATTAAGAAAACTAACTAGAATATTTAGCTATGTATCTTCTCTTTTTCATTATTTTTAAAAAATCTTTCCCATTTTTATTTTTGTGTGTGTGGGTGTTTGGCCTGCATGTATGTCTGTGTACCACGTGCATGCGGTGTTCTCAGAGGCTAGAAGAGGATGTCTGGTCCCCTGGAGCTGGGTTCCCAGATGGTTGTGGGCCACCATGTAGGAGGTGAGAATCAAACCCAAGTCCTCTAGAGGAGCAGTCAGTGCTTTTAACCTCTGAACCATCTCTCCAGCCCCTGTATGTCTTTCCTTAATGTAGCTTGTTGATGGCTTATACATAGCTATACATTGAATGCAGCAGTTACTAAATATCCTAATCAGAAAGTTGTTGATGGGACAAATATTGGTATATATCCATTATGTTTGTAACTTAGATTTTATTTTATTTAAGAAAAAGTGTTGTATTATTGGGTGGTTTTTTGTTTGTTCTTCTCATTTTGGTTTGTATTGATCTTGCCAGATTTGATTTAAACAAAAAGGGGAGGGTTGGGTTGGTGTGAGGAAGGTGGCTAGGTGGGTATGAGTGCTTGCTGTCTTCAGTGATTACCCAGCTCCCATGCAAAACCTTGGGTGTGGCCATGCAAGCCTGAAGCCCCAGCACTGGGGTGGGGGTAGGACGCACTGTGGTAGCTGAGCTGCAAAGTGCTGAGCTTCAGGTTGGGGAGGAAGGCCAAGAGTGATAGTGGAGAACGCCCAACTTCCTTCTCTGCCTCTGCGTGTGAGCACATGCAACCTGCCCCTCCCCACACGCACATAACGACCTTCTTTTTGTTTTGTGTTTGTTTGTTTGAAAGAGAGTTTCTCTGTGTAGCCCTGGCTGACACTGTAGACCAGGCTGGCCTGGAACTCAAAGATTTGCCTGCCCTTGCCTCTGCCCCTTGAGTGCTGTGATTAAAGGTGTGCACCACCACACCCTGCTACAAATAAAGTTTAAAAAAAGAAAAAAAAAAGGTGGGCTTATTCCTGTATGTTGTCCAATTTTAGCTGTCTAATCTTTTATAAATGTTTTAACTACTCTAAAGATGTAGAGTGATACCTATTGTTGATTTAATTTGCATTCTCTGTGTACTGGTGACTCAGCACCTCATGCATGCTTCACTCACCGTCCACAGAGCCTTTGTTGTGCACATCCTATAACCCTGTGTTTTTCTTTGGCTGCATCTGTTTCCTTCTTGCTGCATTAGGTGCTTCTCATGTGCACGCTGCAGGCCTCAGGCTGCTTTGGGGCTTTGTAAATAACATTACCAGGCTCTTACCAGTTCCCTTCATGCAGTGAAGTGAGCTATTGAGTAGAAATGTTTCAGTAGCAATGTAACCTAAGCTTACAGGTTGGTTCATTGTTTGTTTTATCCTGCTTATGGTTTATAATTTGGGGCTTTCAGAATTTCTGTCTCACATCAGAATAAAAAGACATTCTGACAGTTATCCCTTATTTCATACCTTTACCTATTAGAGTAAGGTCTTTAATTCATCTGGAGGAAGAGTCAGCAAAAATCTTGTTAAAGGCACAAATGGTAAATGTTTTAGATTCAGGAGACAATGATCCTGGTCACTCAAGCCTGCCATTGTAGCACAGCATAGATGTGGGAAAGTGAATGCACATCACTTGTCCCAAAGAAAACCATGTACAGAAGCAGGTATCTGGTAGTCAGACTGCACCTCGTTCCTGGCCCAAGTCTACCTTGGTTCTGGTGTTAGTTGGGGTCCCCTCCTACATGGGGAGTCAGTTTCCATCACAGCACTCACTGAAGTAACCCATCAACTGCTGATCTGTCTGCGGGTGCTGCCTTCTTGTCTGCCGTGCTCTTAACGTCCCAGGTCCATTTCTCAGCTCTTGTGATTTGCTCATCTTTTTGTCTGTTTTCTCAGAAAGGCTACATTTCTTAGGTTTCTGGTTTTGGGATGTGTTGTGGAGGTGCTATGGTGTAGTGTGTCCTAGGTAATTCAAAGTTAGCACAGCTAACATAGACTATTCCTTCATATGAATTTTAAAATGTGTCTGCTGAATCCCCCTAAAAGGATGAGTATGGTTTTTGTTAGAACATACTTGGGAAGCTCTGGAATATTCAGTCATGTGGCATGTCCACTTACGGAACTCATCTTCCTTTCATTAGAGATTAAACTGGATTTTGTAGAGTCCAGTATGAGGACTGTGTGCTAAACACCATCTTATAGCTGATGTGCATGGTACTTTTTGATTTTATCGGTGTGAGGAACTATGTGACGCTTGGTTAGTTTGTGTTTAGGAAGAGTTCACAGAGGCCTGTTGCTGTGAAGAGGTGAATGGAGTGCTGACAAGCTAGGAATTAAGTCAGATATAGACTGGGCCTGAAGAAACAACCAAAGTGTAGTAAAAGATAAAGAACTTCAAACCTTAAAATTTATTGAACAGCTACATGCTGTTAAGTGTAAAATGTCAAAATTGGCATAAGAAGAAATAGAGAGTACTAATGGAACAGTAACTTTTTTTCCCTCTCTTAAAATTTTTTTTTTATTTAAGAATGTTTTTATTTTACATTCCAATCCCCACCCTCCTCCTTCTCCTCTTTTCAGTCCCACCCTCCCACCCAGTTCTCCCATAACCTCCCCTGCCACCGCCACCCAGTGGCAATCCTCCACTTTGGCACCTCAAACCGCATCAGGACTAAGTGCCTCCTCTTCCTGCAGCTGTGCAGGAAAATGAGCTGCAGAGGGAGGCAGCATCGTCTAAGTCTGGGATAGACCCTGTTCCAGTTGTTAGGGGATCCCCTTGAGGACCAAGCAGCCTGTCAGCTTCATATATGTAATGGGCTTAGGACCAGTCCTTGCAAGCTCTTTGCTTGGTGGTTCAGTCTCTTCGAGCCCCTTTGTGACCAAGTTAATTGTCTATGTGGGTCTTCTTGTGGTGTCCTTGATCCCTCCAGCTTCCTCAGTCCTTCCCCTAACTTTTCTTCAAGACTCCCTGATTTTTACCTAATGCGTGGCTGTGGGTCTCCACATCTGTTTCCTTTATCTGCCGGATAAGGTTTCTCAGATGGCAGCAAGATTGGGTTCTTGTCCAAATCCCTCTCTCCCTCCGCATCCAACATCTGTTTTAGCTCCCCTACTTAGAAGGATTCAAGTATCATCCCTGAGCCCTTCTTGATACTTAGTTTCTTTGGGTCTGTGGATTGTAGCATGGTGATCCTGTAACAGTAACTATTCATTGAAATGCAGAGGAACTTTTCTGCCCAAAATCTCCAGGTATAAAGTGCAATATTCTGGTTACCTCTACCAAAATTTTAAAGAATATTTACCACTCCCCTTTAACCCAAATTATTGCAGAAAACAAAGAGTAAAGTCTGCATGGCTCTTACTGAGACTGGTCTCAATAAGTTGGGAAAGTTTAAAAAGTTTAAGACAGAAAATGTGGGCTCATCAACTGTGAGAATGCCTTGAGAACACTGCCCCTGGAGTGCAGACGTCATGCTCTAACATCCAGGGCCTTTGCTGTTTGTCTTTAAATTTTATATATTTTAATATATGCGAGTTCCACCTGCCTGTATATCTGTGTACCACGAGTATGCCTGTTGTGCGTGGAGGCCAGAAGAGGGCATTGAGTCCTTCAGAGTTACAGATAGTTGTGAGCTACCATGTGGGTACTAGGAATTGAACCAAGGTCCTCTGAGAAGGAAGTTGATGTTCTTAACCATTGAGCCATCTCTCCAGTCCATGTTTGGTTAAGAAAGACTGGCCTGGAACTAACTCACTGAGAACCACCTGCCTCTGCTTCCTGAGTGCTGTGATTAAAGGTGTGTACCATTGTGTCTGGCCCTTTTTCTTTTTTCTTTTCTATTGCTTTTCCTTTTTTTTTTTCTTCTGCCCTCCCCCCACACTTCCTTTCTTGTGATTTTAAGGGCATATCTTTCATAGGATACTAAAGCTGTTCACTTCATTTTAAAGTTTACAGTTGTGGTTTTATTTTTTAGCATTTTGTTCTTTAGGAACTTCAATTTTTTTTCTTGCTATTCCAGCACCATTAGTTGAGCTGTGAGGTACTGACAGGCTTTTCTGGGTCATGACTAGAATTAGTGCACAGAGAACCAACCAGGACCAGCACTTATTTCTTTCCTTTCATATAAATAAAAGGAATATGTGTGTGTGTGTGTGTGTGTGTGAATTTATATATTTTAATATGTATATATATTTAAAGGGGATGAGAGTTTATTCTGGAGTAAAACACGGGTAACAGTTGTTAATGGAAAAACAGTTCTCACATTAAAAGCAATGAGAACATGAACTATGTATTACAACTTTTGGTTGAAACAGCCATTCTTGAATACAGTGGTTACCTGTTGTATGGTAAAGGTAACTCTAACCAGTCACATGGGAAAGTAAAAACTTTATCAAGTGAAGATGTGTTGAGACATTCTGCTTTGGTAAACTGAACAGTTACTTTTGTGGCAGCCATTTGTCCTGTGCCCTGGTGACTCTGTGTGCTTCCCTCCCAGGTGCAGCAGTGGCCGG
>CAJQZJ010004381.1:16329822-16383434 GCA_907164525.1 Lophiomys imhausi | reverse complement strand
ACCGTGAGCCTGAGCCGTGCGGAAACCCTGCCCTCTGGCGTCCAAGCGATACCCTGCCCTCCTGCACCTTATGTGCCTCCATCCGGGCAAGGTGCACAAGGCACTGTGTGAGCCGGCGAGAAGGAGCACCTAGCTGCCAGTCAGGTTCTCACTGCTGTTGAGATCGTCATCCTCAACAGTGCTGTGTTCACTTACAGAAACGTTTTGAGAAATTGATCTATGTGCCAAACTTTTCTTTCTGTTAACATTGATCATGTGGCAGTTTGCAAGTGTAGGTGAGTGCTGTGAATGTACTTCCATGGATTCAGGTAACATAGTCAAGACTTTGTTTTGTTATGCTAACTCCCATATGAATGCTGGATACCAGGCTTTGAAATATTAAGGAAGGTGTTTGGTTTTTAATGCTGAGTGTTTCTGGGACTTGGGGCTTTCATATATCTATGTGTTGTTATTTAATTTATGTGAAAAAACAATAGTTTTATTAATGGAGGACTAGCTGAGCTGTTCTAAGGACTCAAATAGACTTGTAGGGTACATGCTTTTCAGTGACTTAACACCCTCTTAATAGTTTCCCTCATATATCATATTCTATTTATGTGGATTAAAAACCTTTATGAGTCAAACACATTGTCACTTGTGTCTCATAAAATATAATTTGAAAGTTTTCTTATAAATTTTGTAAGAAAAAGTCTGAAATGCATGTTGCATTCTTCAACCCTTCTAAGAAAGTTTTTCGCTCAGTTAGAACACAACCATCTAATTCATGTTGCAATGGGATTGTGTTACCTGGTGTACATGTCTTGTCAGTCTTTGATTCTGAATACTAACTGCTTAGAGAATGGCCTAAATTAGGCTCTGGGAATTAAGAATGCCTCATTTATAGAAAAATAATAAGTATGTTACATAGGAAGAGCAGTAAGCTATCTTACTCTGTATATATGGCCACTAAATGAAAACTGAGGGACAGAGTGTATCATTTTACACGTTGGCAGTTAGTCTGAGTGTATGAAGACATCATTATCTGAGGGGTTGATTTTAGTGGGTGATCTAAGTTTGTGTTTCTAAGTTATTACCTGAGTCGAATGGAGTCTGATCACATGCATTCAAATGGAAATGTGCTTTGTCCATGAAGCCTTGTAGAAGGTTTAGAAAAATGCGGAGTTGTTTGTTATGAATACAAGAAGTCGGGAAAGTACAGACCCTGATTTAACTCACTGTGTGTGTGTGTGTGTGTGTGTGTGTGTGTGTGTGTGTTAACCGGTTGTAACTACAAATGTGCTAACTTAACTTGGAGAGATTATGAATTTACAAGTAACCTAAAAAATAAAGTAGCACCCTAAACTCTTTAACTTAATTTGGTTTTAAGACTTTTATTAGCCGGGTGTTGTGTTTGTTGCACGCCTTTATTCCCAGCACTTGGGAGGCAGAGGCAGGCGGATCTCTGTGAATTCAAGGCCAGCCTGGTCTACAAAGTGAGTTCCAGGACAGCCCGTACTGTTACACAGAGAAACTCTGTCTCGGAATAAAAATTAAAAAAAAAAAGACTTTTATTATCCTTATCCCCTTTTCTCTAACAAAAAGAATATATTAACAATTCTTAGAGGGCCTGCTTTTGCCAGTGCATAAGCCAGTTTAGACTTACTAATAGTGTGGCTTGGAAATCAGCCAGTAAGCAAGTCTCCGTCCTTAGAGATGCCAAGAACAAGTCTTGAAATGGATTCATTTTATTGTGCACAGGCACGCTGTTCTTCCCATGCATTCTTCATATTCTTAACATTTTCTAAAGTTAAAGTTGGGCATATTTTCCAGATAACCCTGGTTCTCCTTTTCTGTTAGGCTGATTTCTGCTCTTGTCAGTAATTCAGTCTCGAGTTCCAGCATGAGAATTACTATCACAGACATGGTCTTCTGTACACAGCAGATATCTATTTTAACATGGTTATTTTGTGATCTGAGAAAGTTACCAGTTGAGGTAATATGGAGCCCATTGTTCGTAATGTAAAATTAACTAGAAATTAACTTGACACATTGAATATGTGAATGAGTGGACCAAAGAGCTTTGAGGTTGTGTTTGCTCTAGGATAAGAGTCTAAGAGGGTTAATTGTCACCTCACAGGCTGTCCTGCATCATCTCTTTGTCAAGCTGATTTGCATTTAGAGTTATTTATGTGTGTGCATGTGCACTTTTAATTTGAGGGGCATTTTTAAGTTTCTTCTGTTATTTCCATTGGGATTTTGTGTAACTATCACTCTTGGTATTTTGAAATGCAGTTGAGTAGTGTGGATTTATGAAACTGTCTAAATAGCTTTTTATATGGTGGAGTTTTCAAGAAGTTAGCTGTTTCTTATTGAGACAAAATGTTTAATGGTATATATATGTCTATATATACACACAGAAGTATATCATTAAATACATATATAGATAGCTATATATGAATATAGTCCAATTGGAATGCTTTGTTTGATGAAATTTTCCTGTCCTACTGGAGAAGTTGGTATATTTGTTCAGTTAAATGGTCTTTTAAATAGACTGGAGGGTATTTAAGATTTTTGCTGGAGACTCTTGTTTAGAATGTGACACAAGCTCTCACTGACACAGTCAGGTTCCATTTTCTTAAAACCCAGCCATGATTTAGCAGAAAGTTTCCTCCTCTAGCACCATGGACTCATGTGAGCTTCAAGTGAAGCCTGATGACCTTTTCCGAGGAGGTGCGCATCATGGGCCCGGCACGGTTCCATTGGCTTCTCAGGGGACATCATTAATTTAAATCTTCATGTGTATCATCCAGTGTTAAAGTCTTAGCAGAATACTTTCTAGTATTTGCAACACAGAATTCTACTGTTTCTTTTCTAAGCCTTCAGGGGCTTTGTTTTTGAAGGAACTAAATAAGGTGTGATACGAAGAACAGGGTAGTTTAAGATAGAAGAATGCTGTAGGAAACAGTGCTTCTAGGCCATTCCATTTACATGTGGAAGGCAGCGTAGCCTCTCTGAGATGTCCAGGCCGGCACTCCCTACCTACCTGAGTTTGGTGAGTTCTGTTTTGTAGATCTCCTGTGTACAAGGGTGGCTGAAATAGGATTCCCTCAGAGTCCACCAGGAAACTGGACAAACAGTTTCCAACCCAGAGAAGGTTAGGAGAGTAGTACCTTGTTGCTTCCTGAGACGCATCCTTTTTTCCCTCCCATGACCTCATTTTTCTTTTCCCATCTCGTCCTCTGAATTGGGCACTTCAGTGTCTTAGATGTTGCTTTGAACCTGGGGGAAAGGACTGGATTCTAAGCCAGCGGTGCAGACTTGAATCCCAGTCTGTCGCTTTTGCTCACTTTGATCTGATCATAATATAACTGCTCTTAGCTTCAGGTCTCACTTTGACACTTGATGAATGCCTCCTATGGGTGGAACAATGTGCATCTGACAGGAAGTGCTCAAGACACTCGATAGAATTTTAGTTATATTTTGCAAAACCCATTGAAAATGATGTTTTATGAAATACACCTTCATTTCCATTTTTTCTGTATATTTTAAAAATATTTTAAAAAACAAAACAAACAAAAAAAAAAAACCTCTTCCAGCCGGGCATGGTGGCGCACGCCTTTAATCCCAGCACTTGGGAGGCAGAGGCAGGCCGATCTCTGTGAGTTCAAGGCCAGCCTGGTCTATAGAGTGAGTCCAGGACAGCCAGAGCTGTTACAGAGAGAGACCCTGTCTCGAACCCCCCCCCCCAAAAAACCCTTCCATATCATGTTACTTTTGTTACTTCCTCTTTACCTCCTAAAGTCAACAGATAACTTTTCTAGGGATACTTTGGGGAGTTGGTGGTTCGTGTGACTGGGTAAAGAGTAAATCACAGGTCTGGTCACCACTCGCCAATGTAGGAACCGTAGATGTGGCCAGCATTTCCTTCACTGCCATTTCCTATTTACTTTCTGTGGTTTGACTCAGAACATTTATTGGCTCTGCTGTTCGCAGTCACTGCCCTTGTATTACTCTCCATCCCTTCTGGTCATCTGTCATCTGCCACCCTGAGCATTTGGCCCTGGCTTCTGTCCTGCCACTGTTGGCATTGGCTCTTGTTTTGCTTATTACCTATATTTTTATTGAACCTAAAAAATGCCATTATTGCACTGGGCGTGGTGGTGCACGCCTTTAATCCCAGCACTCAGGAGGCAGAGGCAGGTGGATCTCTGTGAGTTCAAGGCCAGCCTGGTCTACAGAGTGAGTCCAGGACGGTCAAGGATAAACGGAGAAACCCTGTCTCGAAAAAAAAAAAAATGCTTGTGAGACATGAAGAATATGGGGAAATTGCTGAGGAATTTTGTGATGATTGTAGAGAAGTATGGTAACACAGGTTGAGTGTAACTGGGTAAATGCCTGTGTCTTTTTAAAACCAGTGGTATATTCTCAGGGGTTAGGCTTGCAGTCATGCAGCGGTCTCCCAGTTGTCCGTAATTCTTCATCCTTTTGAAACTGTTCAGGATATAAAGGGCATCACTCGATTTTAAAGTTTAGTGTGTTTTAAATGTATAATGCCATTTGTGACAGAGGGAAATTAAAAAGAAGAATTGTTAGAGAGGTTAATGCACAAAACCAAAAGTGTGTATGATAAAGTTCCCCGCGCTGTGCCAAGCATAATCCCTCCATCCTGTTGAGACTGTAAACTACTAGTGAGACACACGTTTGCTCATGCCTTGCTCCACTGGCTGGGCTCTACCAGACACATGCGCTGAAAATCATGGTGCATTTTGTGTGTGGTGGGTTTGCCCTTCTCCCCTCATGATCCTGTTCCCTGTAGACGATCCAGGGTAGAGTGTTGATTTCTGAATTTGCCTGTCTCAGGACATAGCTAGGATATGTTTGTGAGGAAGTAATGCTTAGTATATGAAATGTTATCAGTAAACAAGGAAAAGCACTGGGTAACTCTTTAATGAGGGTAATGGCAGTATTTACATTTCTGAGCAAGCTGAGCCATGATCCAGAATAATTTCTTAATATAGGAGATTGTCTTTCTCGTGCTTTTCCTGTGTGGAGCGCATGTGCTGAACTTAACAGGATAGCTCCTTTGCTTTTGCAAACTAGTTTATTTAGCAGTGTCTCTGACAGTCTCTGTCCTCCCCAAAGCTGATGTCATAGTCATAATTTAGATGTGTACAGTTCGTTAATAGAAGCCGAAATGCTGGTCTAGAGAGTATTCAGTGCCTGTGTTTATGCTGCAGTGTCTCACTGAAAAGAAAGTAGATGAAGGCGCGGGGGTGGGGTCGGAGGCGGGCCGACAGTGTGACACACCTGTTCTCTTTAGATGACATCCTGTACCCACACTGGTGTGTCTTGGCTCAGTGATACAGTGCTTCCCTTCTGGGGAAGGCCTAGGTCCATATTGTAAACCAGGAAATAGTATGATAGAAATACCTAGAAAGAAAAACTCTGATGCATGATCATCTGAACCCCATAACTGGAGTACTTTCCTTCGTAGGTGTGCATTGGTGATTCCTTTCAAAAAAGTTAACTTTTTAAGAACCTTGTCTAAATGAACAGTAGCTTGGGAATGCTACTGATGTTAAAAAGGTTTGTCTGTTTGGTTGGTTGGTTGGTTGGTTGGTTGGTTTCTGTCTTTTAAGTTTTATGCTTTTGAGATAGAGTCTCACTCTGTAGCTCAGACTGGCTTTGAGTTTGTGATCCTTCTGCCTGTCTCTCAGGAACCGGGATTGCAGGTGTGTGCCACTGTGCTTGGCGCCTCCTTTTAAAATCAGAATGTTTATGTTTCATCACTGGATGTGGTTGGGATAGGATAGTTTTAAAGTTTCCTTCTTAGAAAGAAAAATAAACACTCTTGTTTGCATAATTTTTTCTTAATGTTTATGAGAGTGGACAGGACACATTTTCCATGAAGAAATTTAGAAACACTCACCCTTTCCCCATGTATACCTTCAGTCATGAGCCCTACCTGTTTAAAGGGACAAATAGGAAGTCCCCATGCTCACTTTAGCCTATGAGCGTTCACTGTGTTGTAGCCTAAGTCCTAGTCCCTCCCTGCCTTACGATGTCCCATTGCGAGGGAGCAGCTTTAAAGTTCTGTGCTAGCGTGGCTTTGTTTAAGTAGCACAAGAGTAGCTGATCCAGCAGATAGTAAGAAACTTTACAATTGTGATAACTCTCAGCCCACTGATGAATCACTTAGCTGAACCACAATTTAATTTTTTAAAAGCTAAATGATGTCTCAGTGCCTTGAAAGTTAAGAACCATTTGCAGAGTGGACTTAGGGAGGCCTTGGGTTTGGCCCAGTGAAGCAACGTTGTGCACACTGCGTGCAGTGAGGTTCCAGGACTTAGGGCAGAACTGAGGGAAGACCAGCTGCTGGCTTCTGGTCTGTCAGCCGCCTACCAGACGAGGACAGGTAACAACGGCCTTTGTTGTCCTTCATCACGGGGGGGGGGGGGGCTCCTCTTCTCTCTCTCTCTCTCTCTGTCTCTTCTCTCTCTCTCCCCCCGTCTGTCTCTCTCTCCCTCTCCCTCTCTCCAAGTAAGTATGAAATGGGAAAAAATGTAGTCAAGTGAATTAAATGTGGGATTTTAAAGCTGTGTTTTATGGTAAGCTAGAGATTTCTGTGTGAATAGTGTTAGTTTAATATTGTAGTAGAAAGGCAGACACTTTATGTAACCTTTAGAAATCTGTTTACCATCAGGGATTTATTTTTACAATAGAAATACTAAATGTACTGTGAAGCGTAAAGATAGGAAGAAGAGACATTAGAGGGCGACACTCAAACAAGAGCGTGTTTGAAGTACCCGCGTTATGTGAACATGATTTTCCCTTCTGTTAAGACTATAAACTACACTGTATGAGTATGTGTACTGCATGTTTACATAAAACAATTTCATTTTGAAGGATTATTTAAACTATGTTTATATGTAATACCTAACAGGCTGTAAATATTGTATATTATTGATTTTTAATTTTATATGAGCGATTTTTTTATTTCCCAAGTCATGTACAAATCTCATTGTGTATATAGCATAACTCCCTCAAGAACACAAATTTTGCAGTGAATTTTAAGTATTTTAATTGCAGTAAGCATCAGGTTAGCCTCCGAGATGCTGGTCCTTATTTTAAATTATTTTTCACCACACATTTTCTTCAAAGGGCAGCAATAAGCATATGCAAGTTATTTTGATTCTTGAAAGTTGGCCTGCAGAGATAAGACCGCAGTTCAAGTCACTGCTGTAAAGGAAAGATGCACAGCATGCACCATCCTGCATCTGGTCCCAGGACAACTTCTGAGATCGCACATGGCTCTTCTCTCTGTAATATACAGGGTGAACTGCGGATAACACACAGAACATCTGTTAAAGTGAATCTAGCACTTCAATGTCATTACAGTTTATTGGATTAAAGTTTGTAAAGACAGGTTTATTTATATATAAGTGCATGAAATTGAATACAGAAACTTTATTAAAATACTGTATATTACAAACTTTATGCAGTGCTGGACTCTTGACTTGTATATAGTCTGTTTCTTCTCACCTTGTTCACAGTAGGCTCACTGTGTTCTCATAAGCTAGTGATCTGCCACAAGGCCTAGTAATCGCCTCACATTTGTAAGATCCTGGGTTCAGTCCCTGGTACCTCAAAGGCCATAGAAAATGCAAAGACATGGCCTCTCTTGATCTTTGGTTGTTGTTGTTTTCTCCCCCCCGGGCCAGTTTCACCTATTGGACTTTGAACGTGTTGAAAGGGTCACCACCAAGTTTGAAAGACAGACATGGTCTACTTTGTATTTGCAGATAGCCAATCTTACTTAAACCTGGGCACGTAAGCATTTATTTCTAAGAGTCGCTGTTGTAAACTCATGTTGGGGGCTGGGGTGATGGCTCAGTCAGTAGTGCTGACTGTTCAGGGCTCCCACACACAACAACAAGCCAGATGCTGGGGCATGTTCTGTAACTCACATGTCAGGGAGTGGGGGAGGATCCCTGGGCTTGCTCCTTAGCGAGTTCTGGTTGATAAGCTCCAGGTCCACTATAGACTCTGTCTCTAAAAGTAAGGAAGCCCTACTGAGGTGGCTCAGTCACCAAGGTGCTTGCCACCAAGTCTAACAACCTGAGTGCCTTCCCTAAAATCCACTCGGTGGAGAAAGTACAAATGTTAAGTGGAGAATAAGAGAGGGAGGCGTCTGGCCTTGACCTTGACACACACACACACACACACACACACAAACACACACACACACACACACATGCACATGCATTTTGGAGCCTCAGGATTTGGACAATCAACTTTTAGGCAGAATCTGGGTTTTTAAAAGGGATTTCTGAGGGAGGTGCCAGGTTTCTTTACCATCTTGAGAAAGGAGTAGTCACTCCCTACAAATGTCACTTGGACAAAAACTAGCTTAATGTGTAATGTTAAGAAAGTAAACACATTTTTCACTTATACTGGTATTTCATTCTTATATTTACTAAACTGAAGTTTACTTCCCTTCTCTTGTACTAGAAAACATTCTCCTTCTGCCATAAGAATTACAAAATTACCAAATACCTTTCCACACTGACCATGAACTGAACCAAACAAAACAAGCCTCAGGCAAAATGCACTTCTTACACAAATGCACAAAAAGTTTGTGACTTTGCTTTATTTTCTTGGACCTTTAATATTTTGAAACAACTATCTTTACAAACTTTTTATCTGCTGAATATTGAGGGAAGGCACTGAATTTCAGACAAGACCAGAGACAGAGAACCCAGAACAAAGACACTTGAGTCCTATGCCAAGCCTTGTGGAGGACAAGTCCTGCTCTGGAGGGCAATACAGCTCAGGATTACTGAGTGGGTACTCATTTTGTTGATTTTTTAAAGCCCAACCCCTGTTAATTCATAAGATGGTGTCTGTGACATTAGGGACAATGAAGGTAATCAAGACCCATGGTGAATCTTTCAGAGAAAAATTGAGTCTGCCCCCAGTAACACTTGAGAAGCATCTACACCTCTTAATACTGTCTACTTGCACTTAAGTTTTTATTATTTGTTGTCACCAGACCCACTTTGGGCCAGTTTCATGAATATTATTCTGGCTCAGAAGTTCTGGGAAGAGTTTGTAAAATGGAATTGCATTAGATGTTTAGTTACGAGGCTACATTCTGCCACTAGATGGTGCCGTGGTTCTATCTTTTTCCTTTTCAGCATCCAGATTAATTTGGTCTTTACTTAAGGCTTACTCCCTTAAGACACAGCTAATTGTCTTAACTCCTAAAAAGTGTGCAAATTAATATGAGAAGGAACATGGTTTCTACTTTCTGAGGAATGTTTAATTTACTGTTAACTGTCAATGAGACACTTTGCCCTAGTGGTGCTGCCTTGTAGGCCCCCAGTGTATGAGGAGGCTCTTGGCCCTCATATGACTGCTGTACTGGGTCAGGGGACTGTTAAATGTAAGGACACTCTACTCCAGAGTGGGATGGAAGGGATAGGGGGAGGAGGGTGGGAGGGTGGGACTGGGAGGGGTGGAAAGAGGGCACTCTGATGGAGATGTAACCTGAAAGTAATAAACATAAAAAAGATAAATATTGGGAATAATTTACAAATAAAAAATAACATAAGTTGTATTAATATGATTTTTAACTATGTCATTATCCTGTCCTTGAGTTATGCTCTTTTTCTTAAATTCCAGTACTTAGTGCCTAATGATATTTTATCAAATTGAATAGAATAGTGACAGTTATGTAGCTCCCTGGAGAAGAGGGCAAACTCCAAACATTCCACAGCCTTGCTGCACCATAAGAGTTGCCTGTCAAGTCCTGGTCTGCCACCCATTGCTTCAACATGGCCATGTTGTTTCGCTTCTGTGACCCTCAGTTTAAAGATCAGTAAACTGGGAATAACATATTCAACCTGTAATTCTGCTTCCTCCCATCAGCCTGTTTGTCTTTAGGACAGGTAGACAGATGTAATTCTAAGCTTTTGCTACAGGTTTTGGTAGAGTGAAAATTAGTTGCTCTCAAAACCAGAACCAGATTCTATGTCCTAGAGGCTATGTGCATTTTTGAGAAATTTCTCTTAGACTAAAACTGCCCCATTGACCAGGTTGCTCTTGTGCCACAGAGCCTGCTGAGGAATTTTCTTTTCTTTTTTTTTTTTCCTTTTTTTAGTAATGGAGAGAAGCCCGTTCCAAAGCAGAATGGATGAACTTGCTCAGCCAGCAAATTCCTTGCATTCCCTAGACCAAGTATGTCCAAGCTGAGGAAGCCACAACAGTGACTTCAGTGAGGTCCCCTGAAGGACAGGCATGATGTGCCTGTCAGCTGTGTAAGGTCACCAGCCACCTCAGATCCTGTTGCTAATGGCTTTGTTTATTGTGCAGAAATAACTATAGCTCGGACCCCCTTTTAAGGCCGGTGCTTTCATGTCCAGAGCATCTGACTTGAAAAGCACACATTACATCACACAGTGTGCTGGGTAGGGACTATGGACACAAACGTGGAAGTCCCTTCCAACCGGAGTTGGGACACCTTGAGGAGAGGACCCAACAGTTTTCATAAGCCTGCTTTTCCTTCCTTGTCTCTTTGTGTTTGAACTGATGCCGTTGAGTTATTCCAAATGGGGACACAAAAAGGAAATAGGACAAGGTACAAAAATGGGTGAGTACAGTTTTGAGGTTTGTCTTGAAGGCCCTGTGGATGCTTCCTGAGTGAGATCCGGTCCTCTTTCTGGTCTGACCTCCCTGTACGTGAGATTCCACTTTAAACCTAAGGTGTCTGTCTCTTCCCTGATGAACACAGAAGCTGGTGAGCTTACCTTGTCTTCTCAAAGTTCTGGCTGACACGGTTCATGTAACAGCATCTGAACAAGTGTATTATTCTCTTACTTCCCTAGACTGGAACCGGTGAACTCGACACTAACCCTTACTTGAGCTGGAACCCTCACCATAACCTCATCAATAGTATTGTTGGAAACTTTGGTCTCTGCAGATTTTTAGTTCAAGCTTGTGTAACTTGAGCTACTTGTTTTTTTCAAAATCAACGAGAAGACACGAAGAATTCAAATCTAAGTCATAAGTACTGTGTGTGTATGTGTTCTCATATGCCTAGAGAAAATATGAAAGCCTCTATTACTGACAGACCAATTGCTGTATGTTGTTTCCCAACTTTTACTGTCAAATCTCTTTAACATGTCATCTTATCCTCCCAGTCTGATCTTATTTGGAAAATACTTTTGTTGTTCATTTAGGGCATTTGTTGGCTCTGGGTTGCAACCCAGGGCATGGTGCACACTAGGAAAGCACTCTTCCCCTGGGATAAACCCCAACATGTGTTTTCCTTCTGCCTTTCTGTCCAGAATAAATTTACTTGTTAAACTTTCTTGGGACTCTGACAGCTGGTTAGGCAAAGTCAATTCTGAAGGCTGACCTACAGTGAACATAGCAACCCTGCTGTGGACTCGGGTGAGCCTCGAGGGCCAGTGGGTTCTTTGGACATGGATTACTTCCTGAATAGCCTGGACCCAGCTCCTCTACATGTCTTAAAGCTTCGCCTTGCCACTTTACAGAGAAAGCAGAAAGTCCTAACTGGGGCTCGGGTGGGATTCAGTTTGATGGTCCTGCAGGGGGGGGGGGGGAATTAACCAGTTCCTCCATCAGAACAGGGTCCACAGACCGGTAAAGGTGTCCCTGTGTTTAATTTAAGGCCTCAGTGGGCTATTTTCCTTCATAAATAAAGCCAACTTGGATTTCAGACTCTTGACTCTTCTTCAGTGATTCAATGTGCAGCACCAGTTAGCTAGATCAGAAAAACATCATTAAGTCAGAAACAGCCTCTGGGTATTTTGAGTCCATCATAGACAAAAGAACTCAAGGATCCTTTGGTTGCCATAATGGTGGGATGTTGTGTTTGAGAGATGTCTGCAGAACAAGACCTGAAGAATGTCGGCCACTGGTTCTGGGACTGGTACAAAAAGTGAGCCAGGTGCTGATTAGCCCCAGTCAGAATCAAGTGACAACATATCAGTTGTGACAGGGAGATTCATTTGTGGTGTCAGAGACTGTCATGGAGAAACCATTAAAAGCTTGGGTAGAAATTTAGTCTGCAATGGTGTCCCCAAATAGAGACTGCCTAAACATTATGTCACTTCTTTTATTGTAGAGGTGAGGGGCAGAGATGATAGATTGGCAGACAGCCCTGAGAGAATTTTTGCTTCCTGTTGAACAGTGTTATTTTACATGGATCACTTTCTAGGTTAAAATACCCTGTTTCAAATATGTATAAATATCTGACTTCCGCCACCATTTCTGTGATGACAGAGGTGGGAAGGATCTTCTCTCATTACAGTGTAGAAGAGAATTAAGGCAAAGAGAAACTGGATGTGGGATTTTCAAAAGAACTGTCCTCAAAACGAACCAAAAGAAATCCTTGAGATAAGTCCAAATGTGAAAGCAGGCTTTTCTTATCATTGAAAATCTAATAACCCAGAAGAAAATAAGTAAGAATTGGTTTAGTCTTCAGTATCCATTCAGTGTTTCAGTTCTGGAAAGTAATGAAATTTGAAAAAAAAATTGGAAAAAAAATCAAAGTTCCAATTTGAAAAAGTCACTTGGTAGGATTCCAACTTTATACTGTATACCTCAAGAATTCTTTGGCTATCTTGACTTTTCCTAATCTGGGCTGTCTCATTCTTTTGTTCACTAATTGTCAAAAATGCTAGCTTTTAACCCAGTAAAATTCAGATACATCTCTAAAAATTTTTAATCTTCCCCCCCCTCTTAACACACAATTAAACATGGATCATACTAAATGGAAATAGCATTTATTAACATCTTCCAAAGGGCTTTTACTCAGAATCATCTGCCCAAAATTTCTTTGATAAAGCTGGCCTCTATATTCCTGTCTCAGAGAGTCACAATTCATATATGTATATTTAAGGGGATGGGAGCACCAAGACCCTTTCTGGCTCTGTTTAATTTCATGAACCCTCAGAAAAATAGCAGCAGCAGTGAGAAAAATCTCCCTAGCTCACCCTTTGTGGGACTCAAAAGTGAGTAGGCATTGGATATAAGAGCCAATGTTACCAGCGTTCTTAAGGCCAGAACTTGGACCCTGGTACCCCTAAAAGACCTAAGCTTGGCCATTTGTCCTCAATAGGGCAGCGAAACAAGTATTAGTAACAAACAGTGAAAGGAGATTTATTCACTGTGACCACATTGGGAAGATAAAGAAGTCCAGGGACACCCCCAAATTTGGAGTACTGACATCAGGTTTAGGTGTAGCCCAACTCAGCACTGACCCATTATTGTCGGGGCTCCTGGTTTACCCGGCAATGTCACCAGACAGGTCAGAATGACATGAAATCTCTTCCTGGGAAACAAGTCCCTCCTTTGGCTGGCACCAACTTCCAGGCTTTAACCTCCTTTTCCTAGCAAGAGATTCCTGGGGAAATTCCAATTCCCTGGAGACCATTGTTCAGTAGTCTGATAGCAAAAGGGAGGGGCACAAATATCTCTTTTTAGAATAGACTTGCTTTTACCAGGACAATTCTACCAAGAGTACCAGAACAATGAATTTGGACTTTACATTCAGGCAGAACAATACTGCCTTGTCCAAAGTATGTTTTATGAAAAAAAAAGTACACCTCCATCTAAAATTATAAGGTAAGAGATGGATTGCTGTCTTAGTCTGTTTGCTCTTGCTATGACAAAATACTTGAGAGCAAATCATTTAGAATGAGTAAGTTTATTTGGCTGATAGTTCTGGGCCCTGAGAAGTCCTGAAGCATGGTGCTGCCATCTAGTGAATGTCTTCTTGCTGCATAAGGGCGTGATGGAGTGTATCACATGGTAAGACAGGGCAAGGGACCAAACCACCCCTCTCCTCTTAAAGCCAGTGATGCCACAAGGAGGTCTCACCCTGGTGACCTCAGCTCTCCCTGATTACATCCCAGAGCCTCACTGTAAATACCATTACCATGATTTTGAAGGCAAAGCTTCCAATAAACAAATGTTGGGAGGACATCCAGACCACAGCAGAGTGTGCTGTCTGCTTTACCATCCTTTCAGCGTCTCCTTTCCCAATAGTAGGAAAGATCAGAGGTTCTCTGTCTGATTCCTCAATCTCAACCTCCACCACTTGCTTTACAGGGTGACCTTGGGCATGTTTCTTTGAGGCTCAGAAGCTCCAGACAGGAAATGATTTCAAAGGCTACTCCAACAATTTATTGGAAGGTTGAACCAGTACAAGCCTGAAAAAGAAACCATGGCCCTTGGGGGCTGAGGAGAGGTGGCTCAGCAGTTAAGAGCACTAGCTGTTTTTGCAGAGGATTTGAGTACGGTCCCCCAGTACCCACAGGGTAACTCACAAGCATCTGTAACTCCAGTTTCAGGGGATCCGAGGCCTCTTCCAACCTCCACAGGCACTGCACACATGTGGTACACATATGTACACTCAGGCAAATGTGCACATAAAATAAATAAAATGTTAAAAGGGGGAAAGAAACTAACAGTGGGGGAAAAAACACAGTTGCATATGTTCTGTGGCTGTGAGCTTGGTGGGGGGAAGGGGTATTCTGCACTGTATACAGTACTGTTTCCCTGCCACGCCGGTATAGGCATACTGCCAGCTCTGCTTACCCAGCATTTCTGAGCCCACGCTGCACTGATCACCCGCAACAGAATGGTGTGGCATTGAACAAGTGGTTTTTCTTTCTATCTTGTATAGACTGCAGTGCTCCCACACCACACCTATGATGAAGACTACAGACCAAAGGGACTCAATAAAACATATGTGACTGTTGGAGAATTGGAATGTTGCAGGTCAAGAGCCAAAAATGTCACGGGCTGTCTTCAGTCCCTTAATATGCATGTATCACCCTTTGTATCTGCTCTATTAGCCTTTTAACTCTCAGGTGAAACCTTTAAACCTGTGGCATGTGTCAACTCTGCAGACCACTGGCTTCTGCTCACCTAACAACTGAGCAGGTCGTCAGTCAGCATCCGGGACCTGTAGGAGAGATTTCCTCATTTTGTTGAAACCTGCCTGCCTGATGTATGTAGTAAATGAGTTGGTGCGTGGAGTTCTTTTGTTACTCAACTGTAAAAAGGTCGTTTAATGGATTGAACAGTAGAACATGTCATTTGAGGCAGCCATATCTGAATGGGAACATGCTATCTATTAATAACCCTTGGGAGAATGTTTTGCGTGATAATTAAGTTAGCCTGTGTTGTTTGGGTTGGTATGAGACCCTCCACGCTCCCCCACCCCTTCATTAGCATCAAGGTTAGCTGCCTTCAGCAACAGAAAGCCACCTGGACTGCCTCAAGAAGATGCCTTCCTGAAACCTAACCTGCCCAGGGACCTCCCAGCAAAACAGCAGATCACAGGAGGTGAAACCAATTGACCCCGGCCTGTCAGTGCAGGCCTAGAACTCCACAACAAAACTTGCTTTTGTCATTTCTCTTTTGCTCCTTTACAAAGGTAGTTCATTATTGCAGGCAGTGCCTGATGGGAGTGCCGTACAATGGCTCTCCTCTGGATCCTGTGTGGGGCCCAAAATGTCGCAAATGCATAGAAGTAAACTGGCATAAAATGAGAGTTTAACCTTAAGACACAAAGCAAGAAGTTATTACAAGTCCAGTGTATATTTATGTTCCTGTCCTATCGCTTCCATCCTCACCATGTCTAAAATCTAAAGCCTTTCTGGATGGATGGTGTTGGCTTGTTCCTCATGTGATCAGTCACTTGTAGCATGTTCACTGTCCCTGAAACTATCCTAGCATCAGGACTTTATATAGATGAGGCTGGGCCTGGGAAATGCCTCAGCTGCAAGGAAAGAGGCCAGTGGAGAGGGAAGGGGGGAGGCATTGTTAGATTGATAATTGAAATAGTCTCAAAAGAGAAACAAGGAGCCCCCTAAAGGAAGAGGAATGCTGTTGTGTGAATCTGGAGTGTCACAAGCTTGGTCCCTATCTGCTGATGCTATTTTGGGAGCTTGTGAAACCTTTTGGAGGCAAGGGTTAGCTGGAAATAATAGGCCACTGGGGTACTGACATGGGTCTTTGGGGGCGTATTCTCCCTGGCTCCTTCCTGCTGCCCTCCCTTCCTCCTGGTCTCCAAAACTGAGGAACAGCCTCCACGTACACTTCTGTGCCTGGATGCTCTTCCACAGCTCTTGGGCCAAGTGATTGTGCAATGAACCCTCAGGAACTATAAGCCAAAATCAGTCATTCCTCCCTCTAGGCATTTCCATCAGAGCTTTGGGGACAGTGATGACAAAAGTGATGAACACAACTGCTTTACAGGACATCTTTTCCAATGCCACAGAGCAAAGGGAGACCAAACTGAATCTGAGGGGCTGGACAGATGACCCAGTGGGTAAAGCTTTTGGCATGCAAGTGTGATAAAGACTTTCAAAGCCTGAGAACCCATCTACACTCCAATGTGGCAGTCCATATCTTTATTCTCAGTGCCCCTACAGTAGTATGTGAGGTGGAGGCAGGAGGATCCTCAAAAGCTCATGGGTCAGCTAGCCTGGTGTATGCAGACCTTACATCAACAAAAAGTGCAGGTAAGGACCGATCCTCTAACCTTGACACACGTGCTGTGGCACTCTTATCCCTGCAAACTCTGAACAAATGTTCCCGGGAAGACACTGCTTCTCCCACTGGCCCTTCTACAAGGCTGATTAACTGATCAAAACTTCGGTGGTTCTGATGGAGAGACTGGAATGCTGCAGGTCCAGAGCCCAGTTACAATATCTCGGCCTATGTTTGGTCTCCTAAGTAATCTTTCCTTGCCCACCAACTCCATGACTGAGCTAACATCCTGTGACTAACTGGAAAAACAAACAAACAACAACAAAGCCCAAACTAACAAACCTCAAAACACTTCAGAATGTATTAACAAAACCTTAGTTTCTAACAACAAAGAAGCTAAGAGCATAATCAGATAGCATCCAAGGCCCGTGCTGGGTTTTCCCTGTCTTGCTGTAACTGCTTACATGTTTCCATCAATGCACTTGACATGGGCTTTGATTTTTTTTCTTTCTGGGTTCTGTTGCTGTCATACATGCACATTAAGTATACATTCTACACAAGGTTGGTGCTGGGATCACAAATGCATGCCAACACACCCCCTGACTTCTTTTGGGGGGGGGCAGCATTGGGGATTGAAGTCCTTCAGCATTCAGGTCCTTACGCTTCCAAGACAAGCACTTTGCTGACTGATCCATAATCCCAGCCCTGTAACCATATTATAAAGTGTAGATTTTAATGTCATATCAATGTTAAATTTCCTGAACTTGATAACTATATTGTAGTTACATACAGTGGTAGCCTTATTCTCAAGCAAACTCTGATATGTTCAGTGGTTAAAAAAAAAGAGTCATATATGTAGCTTATTCTCAAATGGTTTAGAGGTATATATATATTAAAAATCTATCCATCCATCTATTCATCCATCCATCTATCCATTCATCCATCCATCATCTCTCATTTCCATAGTCAAGCACTCTACCACTGAGCTATATCCCCAGCCCTCCCAGTAACTGTTTGCAGAGGAATAGGGTGACTAGGGTTGAATGTCAATAATAAGTTTTTAATTTATAGCTTAGACCAGAGGTTCTCAATCTCTGGGTCACCGCTCCTTTGGGAGTCAAATGACCCTTTCACCAGGGTCACATATCAGATATCCTGCATCATGTCATATGTTTACATTACGATTAATAACAGTAACAAAATTACAGTTATGAAGTAGCAACAAAATAAGTTTTGTTTTGGTTGGGGGTCACCACAACATGAGGAACTATTTTAAAGGGTCACAGCATTAGCAAGGTTGAGAACCACTGGCCTACTCTTTCTCTCTCTGAACTCTTTGACACTGACATAGATGCTCTCTTTTCTAAACTCTGGTCAGGCTCCCTTGGCCCTCCTAGGCCCTCAACATTGAGTCTTGATTCCTATTCTATTTTTATTTATTTCTTTATTAAAATATAATGACATAATTTCCTTCCATTCCTTTTCCCTTTCCATCTTCTCTTCTCCCATGTCCCCCTCCCTCTTACTCTCTCTCTCAAAGTCTTAGCTTCCTCTTCTTTAATTGTCTTACATATACATTAAATATATAGTACAGCCTTGGGGCTGCTCAATGTGGCTTGCATGTACATGATTTCAGGGCTGACTGGTATTGAATAACCAATTGGGGCCCCCCTTCTCCTGGGAAAGACTGCTCCTCCTGCTCTTGGCATCTTTTAGTTGCATGTAGTTCTTTGTCTATGGATAGAAGCCCCATGAGATTCCCCCTACTGTGGTAGTGTGTCTACTAGTGATGTTCTTATTTGGTCTTGTTTAACAGCCACATTATTGAAGTACCATGGGTGTAGCTTCCCTGTCATTTCTAGAAGACACAATCTTATAGCAGATTTCCTGGTCCTTTGATTCTCACAATATTCCCACCTCTTCTCCTGTATGTTTACTGAGTCTTAGGTGCAGGGGTAGTGTTGTAGACAGTTCCCTTGGGGTTGCACACCCCATGACCAGTTGTTCTCTGCATTTTGACCAGTTGTAGCTTGCTATAATGATGTCTGTCTGTTGCAAAGAGAAACTTCTCACTGTTCTTAACCTTGACCTTCCAAGCCCAGGCTTAACAGAGGGTCCTACTAAGGAAGATCCACAAGAATACCTGCCCCTGATGTCTCATTTCAGTAATTTTCCATTCACTGGCCCTTTACTGTTCCTTGAATGTGTGAATCTTCCACCACCTGTGCTACATTTGGAGTTGAGTCCAGTCTCTGCCTCTACTGTGACAGTCGTACTGCAACGATCTTCCTACTGCAACGATCTTCCTACTGCAACGATCTTCCTACTGCAACGATCTTCCTACAGCAACGATCTTCCTTACTTTAGCAGGTGTCAGAATGAGTTTATCCACAACAATACCTAGGAGGGTCATTGTGTTATTTTCACAGAACCAGTAACACAGATGAAGGTGTGAACATAATAAAGACTAAACAAAGAGGCATGTACCATGGGAAAACAGGCATGCAAACAAATACACTTAAAAAAATAATGCCAAAAGAAAAGAAGGGAAGGAGAGAAGCAAGTAGAGAAAGAGGAAGGAAGAGAAGGAGGGAGGGAAGAAGGTACAAAGAGAACTTTACTCCAACTAGGAAAGAACAGCAGCTCATATATTTGCTTAGCTATGAAAGGAATTTGACATCTTGCCATTCCCTATATTTGAGAGCATTGCTCACACCTGGTTACACAGGGCTGGGCTACTGAAGCAGTGCCCCCCCCCCCCCCAGGGCTTAATGGTTCTGTGGGCCCAGACCTCCTTGGTATAGAAGTCTTTCCTGCTTAACCAGGAAGTGATTTCCAAGCCGAGTTAAGTAGGGCTGTTGTTCCAAGAATATAGATGCCAAGTTTCCCTGAGCATGTATCTTCTGGGCTGTGATAAGGTCTCTATCTGGGGTGCCCCCCAAGGCCCACGTGTTGAATGCTTGGCCACCTGTGTGTAGTATTTACTAGGGATGCCGGAGCCTTTAAGAGATGGAGCCAACTACGTAGAAGTTAGGTCACTAGGTTTACCCTTGAGGGGATTTGAGACCCAGGCCTCTTGCTGTCACTGCTTCTTGAGTGCCACAGGGTAAGCATTCCCTCTATGGCGTGCTCCGGCCATACCATTCTGTGTCATCATAGGCACAAAGCAACAGGACCAACAAACCAATGGCTGAAACCTCTGAAACTGAAGCCTTGAGCCTAAACAACCCTTCCCTGTTATGAAGGTGATTTACCTCAGTAATTTGTTATAGTAATGGAAATCTGTGTAAGTCAAGCTATATGATCAGGAGAAGATTTATGCCTTATAAAGAAATAGAGGACCAGATGCTCTGGAAGATTCCAATAGAGAGCAACCTATGTCTTAGCCCAGATAAGTGATTCCATAAATAGGAGTTCCAGGTATCCTTTTGGGTCACCCGTCAATGTGCTCGCTATGGTCGATAGTTGTTTTGCCCACCTACAGGCGATCGGGTACTTCACTGCAACTGAGGGCTCTGTTCCAAAGGTGGAGCGTTTTAATTCTGCACATGCAAAAGCATGTTTAGTCAATAGCCTTTGCTCTTGGAGCTTATCAAGTCAGGGGAATGTTTTGATTCTCTTTTGCAATAAAGTTGTCCTTTTGATTCTATAAAACTGACTGGTGAGACCGAAGTGGTTGAAATGGTGGAAGAAGATTGAGAAGACAAACATTGGCACCACTGCCTGGAAAATGATTCCCTGGGGGTGGAAAATACTTCAGTCATTTCTCTGAGGCGAGACTGAGAGCAGAGAAACCATGCAGAAAAGCACACGGAAAATCCAGGCAAGAATATTTTTAGCTGACTGACCTTTTAGTGAGAGTATTATCTCCTTAAAGATGAAAAATCAGCAAAACAGTGCTCTGTTACTAACTGAGGCAGGAGGTGGGGACAAGCTGGAGGCTGAAACACCTAAGCCTGTGCTGTACATTGTGGGGTTTCGGTGCCAGCAGCTTGTCTTCCCATCTGAGTGAGACATGGGCTTTGTTCTTGTGTCCCCATGTCCCCACTAGGCAGAGTGTGTGTTGAAATACTAGATTCCCATGGCATCTTCCCTCCCCTTTCTTTCTTTCTCCTCCCTTCTCTCTTCTGTCCTTGTTGCTCTTCCCAGCTCTCTTCCTATTCCCTTTCATCCCATTTTACCTTCCTTTCCAGACTTATTCTTCTGTAATTGGGTGGCTTGCTTTGCCACAATAATTCTAAATTGTCCGCATTTTGAGTTCTGTAGATTTCATTGATATTAACTTTGTTTTCAGAATTCTCTACTGTCTTCCATGTCAAATCAGTTCTCAATAACATTTTAGGGTAGAACAGGTTTGGTTCTGGTTGGCAGTTTTCTAACTCTTTTTGTGTAGACTTCTCAGTTCTACTTCTTCTCCCTGTCACCCTAAAACCCCAAGAACCCAAGGGTCTCATAACCTGCAGGTTCATATTATAGAAATGTAGTTCTTGTGGCTTTGCCTTCTTCATTTTTCAAAATGACCAATTTCCAGTGACCTTTCGTGGCTTTCATTCCTTGGCATAGTTGCTCTTGGCTATTTTCTTAGGAATGAGTGGAGGTGAAGCCAGTCTACACATGACTACAATAGCTGATGTCACTTTCCAATTCTTCTGCAAGCATGATTGAGGAATACTTAGCAAATAGAGACTGAATATACTTAGCATGAGGATATGTAATGGTTGTCATAAAGTTCACCTGTCTGCCATCCATTTCTTCCATTTTGATTTTGAAGGCCCATTTATAATAATGAGTCAAACAGTCCTTCCATTGTTAAGCTTCTGACCTTTATCACATCCATCCCCACTGTCCCTTTCATTGGAGCAGCCTCCAGCCATGCTCAGGCTTGTGACCCCTAAGAGACACGGCTACAAGGTATGAATAGTTGGCCCTGGATGATAGCTGACAGCTTGACTGCACTGAGAAATACTCAGGACACAATTGCTCCTGTGTGTATGTGGGGACATTTCTAGAGAAGACTGAGTTGTTAAAGAGGGACTGGGATGGAAAGACCTGCCTCCAGTAGAGATGACATCTTCTAGGGTTGGGAGCAGATTAAAAAAGAAGTTCAAGGTAAGGTCAGTGTGCATACACCTGACTTCACTTCTTTCTGAGCATGTGTGTCTGTCCTGCTGCACTCATAGCTCACTCATATCACACTCCAAGTTCTGCAGCTTTTCCAGGTGAACTCAATACCAGAGACTCTCTAGGAACCTTCATGTTTTCAGGGCTAGATTGGGACTACTGAGATATCCATCTTCTTGGACTACAAAACTATTGGGTTCTTTGCCTCACCCACATGCAGATAGCCATTGTTGGATTATCCAGCCCCTATGATGTAAACCAATCTAGAAATCCCTTTAATTACTTTATTATTATTTATATCATCTATATTTTTTGTCAACTGTCTATCATCCATCCATCTATCTATCATCTATCTATCTATCTATCTATCTATCTATCTATCTATCTATCTATCTATCTATCATCTATCTTCTATCATCTATCTATCTATCTATCTATCTATCTATCTATCTATCTATCTATCATCTATCTACCTACCTATCTAGTTCTGCTCTACTAGAGAACCTTGCCTAATACAAGGTGGACTAGAGTATTAAAAGCCAGATAGAAGCAGGTCTGTTAGGTCACCAAGGAGAGGTGGAGAAGGAAGTGGCTGTCCCCTGCAGGGAGCAATTTGATGGCCCAATGTTTCAAACAATTTGTATACTGGACAGAAAATCTTTCCCTGTTTTGGAGAGTCTTGTTGAGCTCACTCAACCCTGGACACTTGAGGCTAGAATTTTAAAACTAGTAAAGCTCCAGGGCTTATGGGTTATTAAGGGGTCCAGATGTCCTGTGTATAGCAATATCTTTCCTGATGAACCAGAAACTATTTTCAAAGCCTTTTTCATGCTTGTCCAGCATCTCACCTGGCTCTACACATCCCGACTCTCCACTTGGCAAATTACCTAGCTCATCCAAAGGTATGAGGAACTTCTCTGTCCATCTCAAGCATCTGCTGCTGTCTTTACCTGCTTTTTCCTCCCCCATTCTTCAAGGAACAATGTGTTCTTTTCCTCTTGGAAACCAATGACTCCTTGACCTCTGACTTTAACTCTGAATCTGTCTATCATCTCCGCTGATCTTGTCCTCACACTCTTTCTTGTATGCATGCTCCTTGACTTATGATGGATGGGATTTTCTCCCAATAAATCCCCTTTCAATTGAAAATGTTACGAGTTAAAAATGCATGAGTGACCCCTCAGTCATTCTTGTCTAGGAGCACAATACATGGTAGAGTGACAGCTATTTTCCCCTTGTGATCATGGGGCTGCCAGGGAGCTGCAATTTGCTACCACTGTCCAACAGAGAAACCAAAGATCATATTACACAGTGTCAGGGAAATATGGATTCAAATTCAAAATGGATTCAAATTCAAAATCCATAGTATAATTCCCACTCAATATCCTTGCTTTCATAGGAGCATGAGGTCAAAAATTAAGTCAAATCATTGCAAAGTGGGACCACTTAGACTATGAATCTTTCCTGACCGGTGAGGCATGGTTTCATAGCCCTCTAGATTCCTAAGCTGGAAAAAGAAGTCTAATTCCCGTTCTTCCTCTGAGCTGCTACCAAGTCCTCTTCCCTCCTTTATTTCAGAAGTGGACTGTCCACTCAGAATCCACACTTGGAAGACTCTCACCTCTTTTACTCACCTTGGCTCCTACCACCTCAGCTGCCTTGCATGACCAAACCAAACATGTTCTCTGGATTATAGACCAGTGCTTTCATAACATCCCCTTCTAGAAGCTTCCTGTTTCCCGAATGCTGGTGGCACTTCTCTGTCTTTATATTCTTGATATCATCCTGTTTACTGTGCCCTCTTATCCCCTTCCTTCTCCTGCTCACAGACTAAATTCCATTTTCTCTGTCACATTTTCCCTTTATTTTTCTGACCTCATGTCACCTGTGAATAAACTCTAAATGAGTATGTTCTTATTATACAATTCTTATCTCTCCTCGTCCAAGCTCCAAACATTCTTTTCTTTTTTATTTTATTTATTTTTTATTTCTTCAAGTTACATCTCAATCACAATCCCCTCCCTACTCAACCCTCTCGTCCCACCCTCCCACCATCTTCCCTCTTAACCACCCCCATACACTTTCTTTTTTTTTAAGTTTAAGGTATATCTTTTCCCCCCAACAGCTCCCCCTTTCAGTCCAACAAATGGCTCTTTCTCTTATAACAACAAATATAATCCAAACCACAGATATAATTAGGCCACAATTATGAGAATTATAAAGCTTAGCATACATTCCCAGTGTCCAGTCCATACATATTTGGCAACTGACTTTAACATTCTACCATCTCACCATCTCCATGAGTTTAAAGTTCTATATCCAACTCAGCTTTCATCCTAACCTGCATCACAATTTTAAAAACATCTTCTTAGATCCAGAACACCCTCTTAATTCCTAAACAACTCAAAATTTAATTTTGAGACTCTAGCTATCTAGTCTTCAACAACATCAGAGACCTGAGAGGATAAATATGTCTGATTATACAGGAAATATAGGCCTGCAGCTTCCAAAACTAAGAAATGACATACCAGTGGCTGCCTGGACAGTTCCCAATTTCTCTCCATACATTACAGCATCAATTTTCAGCCATTTGGCCCTGTTTCTCTGATAGACATTGATTGTAAAGCAGGAAATATGAAGGACTTGCCTGCCCTGTCTTGGCAGAGCTAGGCTATCGACTTACCTGCTTCCAAGTTTTGTCCTTTTTTGGACAACATTCTACAGTTGAAGCAAGGGAATTTTTTTGCCAAGTGACAGGCTTGCCACTAATTCAACCATCTCCCACTGGAGATTCTTCAATGCTTATCTTCTGCTTGGAGTAGAATAGGGGGTGCTGTCAGGAGCTGACATGTCTCAATTTCAAAAAAATCTTAAGAAAAGATCTTTGATTGTCATACTCTGCAGATCTCTTGAGGTTTGGAAGACCACCTATCTATCTCCTTATATTTGGATAAGCAAATGTTGCTTGTCTCTTAGCAACTTGATTTCTGATTAACTTAGAAGATAACTGTGATAGACTGCCCTAGTACCTAACAAAATGACATGCTTGAATGACTATTAGTTTGCATTTCTTAATTATCCTCAACAGTTTATTACAGTTGCTAACAAAAGGCCAAACCTCACATTTCATCTTTAAGTGTTACCTAGGTACAATACCTTAAAAAGAGTTAACCTTAATTTTGTATCAATATACAAAAATCAATACCAATGTGGCCAAATATAATCTTAATTTTGTATCCATATACAAAGGTATAAGAGCATATTCAATAAGCTGTCCTTTTTTCTTTATCATTCCTATATTAGGTCTATATCCCATTGTTTCTCAAGTCTTTTCACACCTACATAGGAGAGAAAGAAGGATACAGAAAAGAAAAAGAGAGAAATCCCTGGATCTAACTTCCAAAACCTATTGAACAAGACCATTTAACAGCTTGTAATCTTTCCCTCTAAATAACAAGAAGTATCTTTAACCCATCAAATGACCAAAGGGGGTAAAATCACCCACCCCACCTTCTGGAGATGGGACGTCACTTCTTAAAATGACTTCCTACTGATTTGGGACGTAGTAAACCTGTTTGGGGCCCAAATATGAATGGAAAAATGGTTAAGCATGTTAATAGAATCATTTGATGTTCAGTCCTTTTGTGCTCAGTTATTTAAGTGTCCTAAGAAATTTGTAGACAGAAGCTGAACTTCAGGGCTTTACTGAATTTCTGGCTGGAGCAGTCTGAGGAGCTGAACAATCTTAGCGATTTTGAGTTGTTGTGTTTGTACACTTTTGAGGAAACAGCTATTGAGGAAGTCTGCCAGACTGGATCATCTGGGCTACTTATCTTCTTTGGTGTCTGATCTCTTTTCTTATGAGGTTTCAATTGTCCAGTTGTCCCTGGATTCCTTAGATGGATGCTTTAAATCTCCTGGAAAGATGAGAACAGAGCCCTGCCCTAATCCTAACTCTGGGACACTACTTTTTTTTGGGGGGGGGCTGGTAATATTTTACCTGGAGAAAATTCGCTTTTTTGACAATATAAAAATGTTATCTTTCAATTGAGATTAAAAAAGAAATTATTTTGATATTTTGGAACTAAACAATATGAGAAGTATTATCTTTCAATTGAGATTAAAAAATTATTTTGATATTTTGGAACTAAACAAACCTTTAAGTGTATATTTTGAGATCTTAAAGGACAATTCACTTTGAATTTCAGCATGCCTTTTGTGAGTAGCTTTTAAACTTAAATCCTTCCAAATCCTATGTGCCTGTCTCTGCATTCTAAGTATTGGGATCAAAGGCATGTGCTTCCCAACTGATG
The DNA here is from genome assembly GCA_907164525.1 of Lophiomys imhausi. Classification (NCBI taxonomy): domain Eukaryota; kingdom Metazoa; phylum Chordata; class Mammalia; order Rodentia; family Muridae; genus Lophiomys; species Lophiomys imhausi. The sequence goes on along the minus strand of CAJQZJ010004381.1, from coordinate 16,357,491 downwards.
GGATTAAAGATGTGCACCACCACCCCTGGTTGAAGTTTTAGAGCTTGCTTTGTGTCAGGCTGGCCTTGAACTCTGAGATGTATAGGTTTCTGTCTCTAGTGTGTTGGGATTAAGGGTGTATTCTTCTCAAATGATGGGATTAAGCATCTGCACCATCACCACCCTGTTCCTTGTAACTCTAGAATTTATAAGACAACTAATTGTATAGTGATCCTCCTGCCTCTGCTGGAGTTAAAGGCATGGGCTAACACCATGTTTTTCATTTATTTTACCTTAGCTCCAATTTTTTTTTAACTCTTCGAGGTTTAGAAAACCAGGTTGAACTTTAGTAACCCTTAATTTATTTACAGCATTTTAAACCTCTTACCTGCTTTTTAATGCCAAACCATGAAAATAGCCTTTATATCTACAAAAAAAAAAAAAAAAAAAAACCTTTTAAGCTGCTATCAAGTTTGTGTAAGCTATGTGGCCACCTGCAGTCTAACATTCCAATCTGAAATTAAGGCCATTTTTCCTTTCATACCGGTAAAGCAAGTATACCTTTGGTAAATTATAGTTTGAAATTTTTATATTGTATTTTTATTATATTTTTAAGCTTATTAACTCTTTTCTGAAAATAGTATTATTTTGTTTTTTCAAGTTACTTCTAGAACATAATTGCCTCCCTCCTCTCCTCCTGGCCCCTCCCTCACTCCCTCCCTCCTTATTCCTCTACGTGGTAGTCTCCTTCTCCTCATATGAGGTGGACCCTCACATATCATACTCCCTCAGTTCTTCAGTCATGTGAGGGCCAAGAGCTTCCTTTTGTACTGGAGCTTGATATGGCACACCATCTAGGGTAAGGTGTTCCACTAACTTGCAGCAGATTCCATGACTTACTGCTGGGTGAAATTTTTCCTAGGATAGATATGCTAGGTTCCTATCTATTTGGGTCTGTGGGTTATAAGATGGTTATCCTGTGATGTATGGTTAATATCCATTTATAAGAGAGTACATACCATGTTTGTCTTTCTGGGACTGAGTCAGCTCACTTAGCTTTCCTAGATCCATCCATTTGGTTTCGAATTGCATGATTTCCTCATTTCTGATAGCTATGTAGTATTCCATTGTATAAATACACCACAGTTTTTTTTTTTATCCATTCTTCAGTTGAAGGATAGCTGGGTTGTTTCCAGTTTCTGGCTATTACAAATAAAGCTGCTATGAACATTGTTGAGGCAATGACCTTGTGGTTTCATTTTGAATCTTTTGGATATATGCCCAACAGGGGTATGGCTGGGTCTTGAGGTAGAACTAGTCCCAATTTTCTAAGATATCTCCAGATTGATTTCCAAAGTGGTTGTACAAGTTTGCACTCCCACCCAGCAATGGGGAAGTGTTCCCCTTTCTCCACATCCTTGCCAGCATGTGCTGTCATTTGAGTTTTTGATCTTAGCCATTCTGATGGGTGTGAGATGGAATCTCAGAGTTGCTTTAAGTTGCATTTCCCTGATGACCAAAGATGTTGAACATTTCTTCAAGTGCCTCTCAGCCTTTAGAGATTCCTCTTCTGTGAATTCCTGTGTTTCTCATTTTTTGATGGGGTTATTTTATTTTTTGGTGTTTAATTTCTTCAGTTCTTTATATATTTTGGATATTAGCCCACTGTCGGATGTTGGTTGGTGAAGATCCTTTCCCAGTCTTTAGACTGCCGTTTTGTTCTAAGGACAGTGTCCTTTGCCTTACAGAAGCTTTTCAAGGTCCCATTTATTGATTGCTTGTATTAGTGCCTGAGCTATTGGTCTTCTGTTCAGAAAGTTGCTACCAGTGCCAATGAGTTCCAGGCTTTTCCCCACTTTCTCTTCTATTGACGTTAGTGTGTCTGGATTTATGTTGAAGTCTTTGATCCACTTAGACTTAAGTTTTTGTACAGGGTGGTAAGTATGGATCTATTTGCATTCTTCTACATGTTGACATCCAGTTAGACCAGCACCATTTATTGAAGATGTTTTCCTTTTTCCAGTGTATAGTTTTGGCTTCTTTGTCTAAAATTAAGTGACTGTAGGTATGTAGGTTTATTTCTGGGTCTTCGATTCGATTCCATTGGTCAGCTGGTCTGTTTCTATACCAGTACCATGCTCTTTTTATTACTATTGCCCTGTAGTATAGCTTGAAATTCTGAATGGTGATACCTCCAGATGTTCTGTTATTGTACATGATTGATTTACCTATTCTGGGTTTTTTGTTATTCCATATGAAGTTGAGAATTGTTTTTTTCCAGGTCAGTAAAGTATTGAGTTGGTATTTGTATAGGAATTGCGTTGAATCTGTATATTGCTTTTGGTAAGATGGCCATTTTGGTTACATTGATCCTACCTATCCATGAGCAAGGGAGATCTTTCCATCTTCTGACATCTTTTTCAATTTCTTTCTTCAGGGACTTGAAGTTCTTATCATACAGGTCTTTCACTTGCTTGGTTAGAGTTACTCCCAGGTATTTTATATTATTTGTGGCTATTGTGAAGGGTGTTGATTCCCTTATTTATTTCTCAGCCCATTTATCTTTTGTGTAAAAAAGGGCTACTGATTTTTTGAATTGATTTTGTATCCAGCCACCTTGCTGAAGGAGTTTATCAGCTGTAGGAGTTCTCTGGTGGACTTATTGGGGTCACTTATGTATGTATGTATGTTATCATATCATCTGCAAATAGGGATACTTTGACTTCTTCCTTTCCAATTTGTATCCCCTTGATCTCCTTTAGTTGTCTTACTGCTCTAGCTAAAACTTCAAGTACTATGTTGAAGAGATATGGAAAGAGTGGGCAGCCTTGCTTTGTCCCTGATTTTAGAGGAAATGTTTTAAGTTTCTCTCCATTTAGTTTGATGTTGGCTATTGGCTTGTTGTAAATTGCTTTTATTATGTTTAAGCATGGTTCTTGTATGCCTGATCTCTCCAAGACTTTTAACATGAAGGGGTGCTGTATTTTGTCAAAAGCTTTTTCAGCATCCAATGAGATGATCATGTGGTTCTTTTCTTTCAGCTTGTTTATGTGGTGGATTACATTGATGGATTTTCTAATGTTGAACCACCCCTGCATCCCTGGGAGGAAGCCTACTTGATCATGGTGTATGATACTTTTGATGTGATCTTGGATCCAGTCTGCAAGTATTTTACTAAGTATTTTTGCATCCATGTTCACAAGGGAAATTGGTCTGAAATTTTCTTTCTCCGTTGGGTCTTTGTGAGGTTTAGGTGTCAGGGTGACTGTGGCCTCACAGAATGTGTTTGGCAGTGTTCCTTCTGTTTCTATGTTGTGGAAGAGTTTGAAGAATATTGGGGTTAGCTCTTCTTTGAATGTCTGGTAGAATTCTGTGCTGAAACCATCTGGCCCTGGGCTTTTTTTTTTTGGTTGGAAGATTTCCAATGACTTCTATTTCCTTAAGGGTTATAGGACTGTTTAATTTGTTTACCTGTTCTTGTTTTAACCTTGGTAGGTGGATCTATCAAGAAAATTGTCCATTTCATTTAGATTTTCCAATTTTGTGGAGTACATGTTTTTGAAGTAGGACCTAACGATTCTTTGGATTTCCTCAGTGTCTGTTGTTATTTCCCCCTTTTCATTTCTGATTTTGTTGATTTGGGTATTTTCCCTTTGCCTTTTAGGTAGTTTAGCTAAGGGCTTTTCTATTTTGTTGATTTTCTCAAAGAACCAGCTCTTGGTTTTGTCGATTCTTTGTATTGTTCTTTTTGTCTCTAAGTTGTTGATTTCAGCCCTGAGTTTGATAATTTCCTCTTGTCTGCTCTTCTTGGAAGTGTTTGCTTCTTTTTGTTCTATCTCTTTCAGGTGTGCTTTTAGGTGGCTAGTATGGGAACTCTCCAGTTTCCTTTTGAAGGCACTTAGTGCTATAAACTTTCCTCTTAGCACTGCTTTCAATGTGTCCCATAAGTTTGGGTATGTTGTGCCTTCATTTTCATTGAGTTCTAAGAAGACTTTAATTTCTTTTTTTATTTCTTCCCTGACCCAGAGGTCATTGAGTAGAGAGTTGTTCAGTTTCCATGTTTTTACAGACTTTCTATTGTTTTTGTTATTGTTGAATTCTAACTTTATTCCACGATGGTCTGATAAGTTACAAGGGGTAATTTCAATTTTTCTGTATATGTTGAGGCTTGCTTTGTGACCAACTATATGGTCGACTTTGGAGAAGGTTCCATGAGGTGCTGAGAAGAAAGTGTATTCTTTTGTTTTGGGGTGAAATGTTCTGTAGATATCAATTAGGTCCATTTGATTCATGGCATCTGTGAGGTTCATTATTTCTCTGTTTGGTTTCTGCATCGTTGATCTGTCCAGTGGTGAGAGTGGTGTGTTGAAGTCTCCCACTATTAATGCATGAGGTTCAATGTGGGATTTGAGCTTCAGTAGTGTTTCTTTAATGAATGTGGGTGGTCTTACATTTGGGGCATAGATGTTCAATATTGAGATTTCATCTTGGTGGATTTTTCCTTTGATGAGTATGTAGTGTCCTTCCCCATCTCTTGTGATTAATTTTGGTTTAAAGTCTAATTTATTGGATACTAGAATGGCCATTCCAGCTTTCTTCTTAGGTCCATTTGCTTGGTATATCTTTTTCCAGCCATTTACTTGGAGATAATGCCTATCCTTTTTGCTGAGGTGTGTTTCTTGTAAGCAGTTGAATGTGGGATTCTGTTTTCCCATCCATTCTGCTAGCCTGTGTCTTTTTATTGGGGAATTGAATCAATTGATGTTGAGAGATATTAATGACCAGTGATTATTACTTCCTGCCATCTTGATGTTGGTGGAAATAGTGTGTGAGTGAGCTTCTCTTCCTTTGGTTTTGCTGCAGGCATCTTATTTGCTTCCTGTGCTTTCTTGTGTGTAGTTAACCTCTTTGGGTTGGAGTTCTCCTTGTAACATCTTCTGTAGACCTGGATTTGTGTATAGATATTGTTTGAATTTAGCTTTTTCATGGAATATCTTGTTTTCTCCATCTATGTTGATTGACAGTTTTACTGGGAATAGTAGTCTGGCCTGGCAATTGCGGTTTTTTTTAGGGTCTGCAAGGCATCTGTCCAGGCCTTTCTGGCTTTTAGCATCTCTTATGAAAAGTCAGGTGTGATTCTGATAGGTTTGCCATTATATGTTACTTGATCCTTTTCCCTAGCAGCTTTTAATATTCTTTCTTTGTTCTACACATTTAGTGTTTTGATTATTACGTGGTGGGAGGATTTTCTTTTCTGGTCTAATCTATTTGGAGTTCTGTAAGCTTCTTGTACAGTCATAGGCATCTCTTTTTTTAGATTTAGGAAATTCTCTTCAATGATTTTGATGAAGATATTTTCTGGTCCATGGAGCTTGGAATCTTCTCTTTCTTCTATTCCCATTATTCTGAGATTCCATCTTTTCATATTGTCCTTGATTTCCTGAAGGTTTTGTGTCAGGACTTTTTTTAGATTTTACATTTTCTTTGACAGATGTATCAATTTCTTCAATTTTATCCTCTGTGCCTGAAATTCTTTCTTCCATCTCTTGTATTCTGTTGGTGATGCTAGTGTCTCTAGTTCTTTTTCTTTTCTTAAGGTTTTCCAATTCTATGGATGTCTCGGATTGGATTTTCTTTATTGCTTCAACTTCCCTTTTCAGGTCTTCCATTCCTTTAAGCACTTTATTCATTTCTATCACCTCTTTTGCAGTATTTTGTTGTTGCTTTCTGAGATATTTTATTTCTTCCCTTAGGCCTTCTATTATTAATATAAGCATAGGATTAAGGTCATTTTCCTTTGCTTCAGTTGTGTTAGGATGCCCAGAGTTGTCTGTAGCATTATTGCTAGGATCTGGAGACATCCTATTGTTTTGTTTTTTTTTTTACCATGTTCTTGTGTGCTGACCTTTTGTCATCTGATTGACCCTGGTGTTGTCTGTTTGTTTTCTTTTGTCAATTGACCTTGGTGCTCAGGAAAACTCCCTGCCCCTGGGTTGGCTGATCCTGAGATCCTGGTGTTTACCTCCAGATGGTGGGCAGGTTCCTGTAATAGACTGGCTCTCAGAGAGAAGAGTGGCTGCCATTCTCCTCAACTGGTTGTGACCCAATTGGACCAATATACAGGGAATTGGAGTGGGGAAGGGGTTATCCTCTGAGGACCTGAGAGCTGGCAGGTCTCCTCAGAAAGGCAGGTAGAGTTGTGATTGGGCCTTTGTTCTCCCCTCACTGACCCAGTCATTCTGGTTCAGCAGCTAGGCTGACCATGTAGGCAGGGAGCTCCACCCAAGACGGGTGCCAGCTTCAGTGTGCCTGTTGCTGACTGTCTCAAACGCTTGGGTGCTAGGGTGAGTGACCGGCCCCAATATTTGTGGAGAACACACAGTCGCCAGCTCTGTTTGCAGTCAGTCTTAGCTCCTAATTGCTTTGCTGTGACTGGGTTAGGTCTCTGCATCTCAGCTACAGTGCACACTGTGCCACCATGTTGGGAACTCCGGAAAGAAAAACTTACCTTTGTTCATGTGGTCTGGCTGTTTTTCCCTTTTGGGTGTATAGGTCCTCATGCAGGCTGGATATCAGGCAGATAGGGTCAACTGCTGATCTGTGGCTGGAGCCATGGGCTGGATCCTCTTGTGGGCTAGACCTGCTCTAGCCGGTGCTCCTCTCCAGACGGGTGACAGAGCTTGCTGATCTCAGGGTGGTGTTCCTGGGAGCTGCATGAGCTGTTTTGTGTGGTGACCAGACTCAGTGTTCACTGCAGAAATTCAGACATCATCCGTGTTTCACAGTCGATTATGGAACCTCACATTCACTCTACAGTGACTAATCTCATTCACCTACTACTCAGATACAATGCTCTATGGTGGGCGCCATCCTGGATCCTCCCATTCTTTTCTTCTATATTTAAAAAATGTTTCTATAAAAATAAATATGGAAATATCTCTCGAGTCTCTGTGTTCAGTTCTTCAGGCATAAACCTAGAGGCAGTTTTCCTAGATTACACAGTAATCCTGTTTTTAATTTTCAAAAATAATTTCTAGACTCTTTTCATTTTTTTTTTTTTTTTGGTTTTTCAAGACAGGGTTTCTCTGTGTAGCCCTGGCTGTCCTGGACTTACTTTGTAGACCAGGCTGGCCTTGAACTCACAGAGATCCGCCTGCCTCTGCCTCCCAGGTGCTGGGATTAAAGGCGTGCACCACCACCGCCTGGCTAGACTCTTTTCCATAACAGTTAAACCACATTCATTCCCAACAGTGTGCAGAAGGTTCAGCTGCCTTTAATCCTTACTGATGTGTGTTACTTCTTTTATCTTCCAGCAACCACCTCAATGTATTGAGGTGTTTCCACACTCTCCTTTTCAGATCTCCATATTCTTTTAAAAGAATTCACAACGATTTCTGTTTCTTTATTACATATAACAGAAACAAGGCATTCCTGTCACAGCACATTCAAGAATCCCCTTAATAATAACCAGGCACTGCAGTTGTATCACATCGTTATGTCTGATCCCACTCCCCAAACCTGTCCTGTTCTGTGAATCTCTTTGATGCTCTCCTTCCCAGGCTGCACCCTTGGAAGTGGGGGTGTTAATGGGATCCACAGCTCAGCTATGACAGTTGCTCACAGGGAATCCATTCCCATGGACTATGCCTATGCCTTGCTGCTATGTTTCACACAGAATATCAAATCTTCCTGGAAGTCATTCCCCCTAGACAGTCCCCTACCTGTAACAGAGCAGAAGAGGTGAGCTTCTCAGCATCCTGTGGGCTGGTTACGGAAGTTCAGCTGTGAGTTACCCAATGAGTTTAGCTGTGGGTTGCCCAATCCTGCCAGTTTCCAGGGAGTCTTGTAGACAAAGATCCAGCCCTGCAGAGCTGGGGCAGAGCCCCGCAGCTGTGAGAGATGGCAAATATGAAGTGAGAGCGAGACGGAATAGAAAAACCGAGAAGTTGCCCTCTGGTATTGAAGCAGGAATGAGCCAACTAATCTGAAGAGTGTCAAGGGAAAACTCACAATGTAGGTAGATGGAAAGGCATGTATGTAAACACAACAAAGCTTTAGTCAGTTATGGGATACTTGGAAACATTACTCCATGGTCAAGACAGCCCATACAGGTGAGGCATGTGGTTTTTCATGGGGAAGCATGGAGGTTGTTATTTGTGGTGAGACATTGAATCTCCTGGGGGAGAGCAACAGCCCCAGGATGGGTCCAAGTTGGGAGGGGAATCCAGAGCTGGTGACAAGAGAGGACATGTGACTTGGCAGTGGCAATGGGTGCTTCGCTTGATCTTTGTCTCCACTGTAAGGCATTCCTGGCCTCCTTTTGCTGTACCCTCCCTAGCAGGGCTTGCCTTCCCATGAACGTCAAAGGCTACCTGGAAGAATATAGTTTCGAATCCTGTTCTGCCTTTGAGGCTAAAAAGTAACATTTTGTCAGTTTCCAGAAACTTCCATGCTTTGTAGTCTGCAATGCAAGGCACTGTTTGATTTTAGGGTCTTGGAAGGGGTGACAGAAGACAAAGAATGTGGCAGTGAGGCTTCCTAATGAATGGGGAAGTTACACTTCAAATTACACCCACCCAGCCCCCAGGGAAACCTGTAAACTGAACAAAACAGGAGCCACTGTTGAACATTCCAGTCAGGAATCAACTTGTGCCCTTGACCTGGCTGGCCCAGGGTAGGGTACAGGGACGCCATGGGAACACTGGAGAAGAAGGAAAAGAGAACTATAACACTACTTGTTTTGTCTCTCCTAGCACCCTCCTTCCTCCTCACTCAAGCTTGGGCACTCATGAGCACTATTTGTTCTAAAACAAAGGAAAAAATATATCTGTTATGAATTCCCTCCCTGCCTGACTCAGATACCTGATTTGGGACCTGGTTTGTTTTCTGGGATGCCTGGGGATATATATATATATATATATTTTTCCCCCTTTTCTGGGGTGAATGTCTTTAAGTAGGGTAGACACAAGCAGCCTGGGCTGCAAAGAATGAACGGGTGTAGCTGTTTCTTCTGTCTTAGGAGCTCCATTCCCATGAGATAAGCATACAGAAAGACAGTCAGTGTATAAAGGAAGAAGGATATGGATATGGCGTCTCAGCAGGAGGCTGTGGTGAGAATAAAGGGGTAATGTGTAGAACCTGAAAATAGCACCTGAAGCCGTCAGAGCTGGGGAGAAAGGCAGAGCCCCAGAAACAATCTCTAAAGAAAACCCAAACCTCCCAGGAAAACAAGTTGAGTCGAGGTGGAGAAACTGAGTCTCAAAAGTCCATTTTGGGATTTTTTTTTTTTTTTTGTCTCTAATATCACTGAAAAGACTCCATTACTAACAAGACATTTAAACCTGGCATTTTTTTTTACCTCTCCAAAGAGCTGCATTAAATGTAATGGTGGGATGCAGTATTGCTGGGGCAGGGTGGGAGTGGGAAATTGTGTTGAAATAAAGCCACCCTGACCTTTTCAACAGAAGGGCTGTGAGAGGGATGGGAGGGGGCGTGTGTTCCTAAGACAAAGTCTGGGGTATTCATTTTACACTTAAGTGTCTTCTTCCAAAGCAGGTGTTCTCCCTAAGTCCTTCTGACATTTTTGGCAAGCTTGCTAAGACCCAATCAACCAAGTCCAGCCCTCCTGTTAGCCCCGAGTGACTTTATCTTCTGCAGTATCTCTTCCTGTGCGCATTAAACATCTAATACAAACCATGCTGGGGGAAGGTTATTTCTTGTTTTAGATTCTACTTTAATGGGTAGTTAACGTGTGAGTCACTGCCTCTAAATTCATGTTCAGCTTCCTCCCCCTTGAAGGCTCTTCCACGCATCACATCTCATTTCATTAGGGTACATCTTGTTTACAGAGCACCAAGCTGGTTGGAGATCCAGCTGGCCATTTTCCATTTTGTAACCTAAAGCCCGCTGAACTGTGGGAAGAACAGGTTGGCTGTGGATAAAGTGGGGGGGGAGGGGGGAGGCAGGGCGTAGAAAACCTTAAGGGAAGGAAGCTGCCCTTTAGAGGCCTTGACCTTCTGATTAAAGTCATAATTAAGCCATTATGTCTGTTTAGAAGGTCTCTGGGCTGGCCTGGTAGCTTTCCAAACAAAAGTTTTCAGCTACAGACTCCAGTCCAGGACATCATCATCCAGGTGGCAGGGTTGTGTGGGATCGGCACTTACCATAAACCAAATGGATTCAACTTCAGATGCTTGTCACAGCCACCTGCTTCTGCTTAACATTAAACTTCAAGATGAAAAAAATGTCTGAAATGCAACTCCAGTTATCCAATGTTTCTTTGTCCACCTTACAGTTTTGGAAGGGAACTGCAAGATGAGTTGCGTTTGTTATTGGTGCTGAGGGATTGTCATCCGAACATGTGCTTTCCTGTATGTGTCTAACTGAAGCATAGTGCTACTGATAGGAGCCCGTGGAAGTGTGAGCGAAACCTCTCCATTCTAGCTCTTTACAGGCTGTCTGTGTGGCTCGGGACACTTATCTCCTTCTCCAGCTCACCATGACTGAGGTCTTTTTCATACACTATCAGGAAGTTACAGTCGTGGGAACTCGTGCCCATAAAGGACGGACAGAGAGAAACACAGGAGTTCAAGAAAAAGTAGCCAGGTTCTCAGAAAGTCTCTTTGCGGCTGGCAGGCCTCTTTCAGCTGGCATCATGGAGGTGGGTGCATGCTTTCAGAGAACTGGCTTCAGAAATGTCTGAGGATGAAGGCCCTGAGCTTATGCAGAGGCTTATGTCTCTGTTTTGTTGGAGATGGTTCTGCTGGGCTTTAGACCTGGGACCTGAGCTCCACATTCTCCCAGCATGCCTCAGTCTCTACCTGCTAAAGGGCATGCTGGCACACCCCGCTCCCAGAAGCCCTCTCTGATATAATCCAGACATTTTGGGCTCTCTCTGGCTCCCTCCCTCCCTGTCTCTCTCTCCCCGTCTCTCTCCTTGTCTCTCTCTTTCTCTCTCTCTCTCTCTCTCTCTCTCTCTCTCTCTCTCTCTCTCTCTCTCTCCCTCTCTCTCTCCTTCTCTCTCCACACACTGCTCTTCATCTCTTTCTCTTTCTCCTTCCTCCCTGAAAGAACTGCACCCAATAAACCTGCCTTTATATTTTCTAATTTGGCTTGGATTGGATCATTTTGCCGTCAGAGAATGTACCTTTAACAGAATATTACAATATTCAAGTTCTGTTTGTTCCATGGGAATCTAATTTTATACAGTCTGGACCCTGCTCATGGTACAGTGCCCCCTACAGCCCCCCACCCCCACCCCGCGTTCAGAGTGAGTCCTCAGCTAATTATCTCTAAAAGCATTAACAAACAAACGCGCAGCAAAGGCATACCTCAGGAATGCCCGGAAGTGTTTCTTAATCCATTCATTTTGATGATTACAAATAGCTATCACATGTTATAAACTCTCGTCACAAAGAAGAAAAGGGACGAAGGGACATAAGGTACAAATAACAATAAAGAGCAGATATGTTGCATATGCATTAAAAGTTATAAGTGCAACTGGAAAAAATAGAACAGGAATAAAGGATGCAGAGGCCAGTTGCAATGACAGAGGGAATGTTGCAATGTAAGCTTCAAGTGTAATTTAGATGAAGCAGAGAGAAGGATAGCAGATGAGGGTTTCTATTTCTTCTTATGAAGAACTGATCTTATCAGTCATGGATAGATTTAGGAAATATGTTCGTATATATGTCCCATCCCAATTTGTGTTATACACACATATCTATCATCTCAGTATTTATAGATTAAAACTCAAAAGATATTTATGTATGCAGTAATATTTATTTTGTAATTAGATGCATACATAGTTATGTATGTTTTATGTACATACATATATATTTCATAATTTAAATGAAATTTCTAAAATGAAATAATGTGCCTCAGACGTTTTAATACCTCATTCACATCAGTTAGCTACATGAGACATTTCTAGACTCCCTCCTAACATGACTCAATTACATTGCTCGGTAAAGTGAATCATAGAAGTCTGTCGTTTTGACATGTTACTTTGATCAGGATTCATACCACTGAGTGCGGACCTTAGGTTGAGGTGGTTCTTGGAACAACGAGGGCTCCTGGGATGCCTCCGGTACTGAGAGCTGAGGACAGCTGTTGGAGCAGGGCGCAGCCACCACATCACCCCACATACTTCGCTCCCACTCTCAAGCCCACTGGCAGAGCCCTGGCTTCTGTTTTCTTTGAGAGGTTTTAGTGCACAAATACGCAAATAAGAGACAAGGAATGTCCAGTTATTGTTTGCGGAGTTTCTGGAATTTGGTGCATTGTTAGTTTAGTTGTTTAGGAAAGGCTTTGGTTTGCTGTTTATCAAACAGGGCAGGCTCATGAATAACTTCCTGGGGTACTGGCCCACATTCTCTGTGCCCTTGGCGTCTCTTGCCCAGCAAGGCTCATTCAGGGCGTCTTTCAACATCCTGTCTGGGAATGACCTTCTTTTCTCTGCTTACTAAGCCCCAATGGTCCATATTGAAATGACCTCCTGCCCAGGAAGGCCCGCTGTGGCGCCTGGCTGGAAGCAACCCTGGTTTCTAGGAAGTCACACACACACACACACACACACACACACAGCTTACTGCTGGAAATCTTGTTCAGAAAAGGCAAAATGTTCTTCCTAAGGAACTTTCCTGACATGGGAGCCAGCAGCTGTTACAGCAACATATGAAACAGAGACCAAGGGCAGGGCAGGGCAGGGCAGGGCACACAGATGGAAGATAGCCAGAGCCACAAGCTGCAGCCCTGGTGACTTAGACAAGCTGAGGTGGCATGGGATTTTCCATGGGCGTAAGAGGACACCGTGTGTGTGTGTTTGTGTGTGTATGTACGTGTGTGGAGTGTGTAAGTGTGTATGTGTATGATCATAGGTTCATTCAGATGTAAAATTTACTGAGATGTCTTCAAAGCCAGCAGCCAGCATTTATGAGAAAAAGAGTAGCAGAAATTCACCTAAAAGTAATTTTGACAACTCTAAACATATTCTAAAGCTATTGTGATTCTTTTCTTTTCACATTTTAAAGCAGCAGTTCTCAACCTGTGGGTTCTGATCCCTTTGGAGGTTGAAAAAGCCTTTCATAAGGGTGGCCTAAGACCATGGGAAAACACAGATATTTACACTATGATTCACAACAGTAGCAAAATTACAGTTATGAAGTAGCAATGAAAATAATTTTATGGTTGCAGTCACCACAGTATAAGAAACTGTATAAAGGGTTGCAGCATTAGGAAGGTTGAGAAACACTGTTTTAACATGTTATCAGTGAGGACAGGGAGACTAAAAGTAAGGAGCATGTATGTCCCTTACTCTCTATCTCCAAAACACCTCATGTCTTGGTTTGGTTTACTGTGACAAAACACCATGATGAAAAGCCATGTGGTGAGAAAGGGTTTATTTCAGCTGACAGGTTAGAGTCTATCATGAAGGAAATCCAAGGCAGGAGCTCAAGGCAGGAACCTGGAAGTAGAAACTGAGGCAGGGACCAGAGAGGAATGCTGCTTACTTGCTCAGCATGCTTTCTTATAGCACCATGACCACCTTTCCCCGGGGTGGCACCACCCACAATGATCTGGACCCTCCCACATCAATCGCTAATCTAGAAAATGCCCAGCCCTGCAGTGTTGCCTACCGGACAGTTTTATGGAGGCATTCCCTAAACTGAAATTCCTTCTTCCTGGGTGACCTAGCTTGCATCAAAGTTGACAAAGTCATCATCATTAGGACAACCTACTTGAACATGGAAAAGAACTCTAAGGGAGTAAAATAGTAAACTTTTAGCAATAATATCTTTGTAATTATCATGCTTAAGACATTCACCTTTTAAGGATTTCAAGGACCAAGAAATTGAATGCCTTGTAGAATCATGATTTCCACTTCAGGATGCTCAGGTACCATGCATGACCTACCTCTCTCTCTTAACAAAGCCCTGGACTCAAAAGAGTTTCTAATCTGGTTTCCTACACAGCTGTTGCCATCTTGAAGTCCTTAGAAGTTTCATCTACCTTGAAAACAATGATAAAACATGGGCCACAGGTGAACTGAATTATGACCAGAAATGCCTCTACTGGCCCTTGATGCTGACTGACATTTAGAATCTGTGATGTCACATGAGCACAGAATTCTACAGAAAGAAAATATGACTGAAGTGTGTCTAGGAGTGAGTGAGGAAGGAAGGACATTGATTTGGTAAGATGGGACCTTGTTTCATTTATGTCAAAACTTGTCTTGAATAAACAAGGAAGATCATGACATGCTAAGAGACACAAACAACTGGGGACCCAACTATGTCCTTTCTGTCTAGTTTTACTTCCTTGACTTAAGCAAAGTAAAGAAACAGGTTAGCAGGGAAAGAGAAAGTAACTAAGAATGCATTTCATCTTGAGTTCCTTAGATTTTGTTAGCGTGTGTGTGTGTGTGTGTGTGTGTGTGTGTGTGTGAATGCAGGAGCCACAAGAAATGAGATATGAACAATGTAATTTCAGTGACTGCATACTTGTTAAATACCTTCATATTTGCATTTTTAAACAAACATTTTACAATTGTAAAGGTCAGCAATAAAACTCATCCCAGACATTTTTAGATTTAATTTTCTTTACCTGGAGTGACATTAAGTAGCAAGAAAAAGATTCAGAGGTGAATATGATGGAAATACATTATATACATGTGTGAAAATGTCACGGTGAAACCCATTACTATGTATAAATAATATAATCTGGGACAAGTCAATGAATGAATTGATAATAAGAAAAAGTTCTTGGACAAGTTGACAGATTGCAAAAGAAAGAAAAATGTTTTAAACTATAGCACTTTCAACAATCATTTCTTCTTGCTTTTAAACAATTTTCATTTTTTCCTTTGAGTGCCATAATATATATAATACATATATACATACATACATACATACATACATATATATATATATATATATATATGTAGCTGACTCTGCTGGTGATGAATCCAAGTTTCTGTGGAGACACTTGGTCACTCTGCATGGCTGGGCATAGCAGATCTACCAGTATTCACTGGGCATTTATTCGGTTCCATTTAAGTGGTTATATTTGGGTTTTTCCTGAAGCACACCTTGAGATACAGAATCAAATCTTGAAAATGATCCCTGCAAGCACGAGCCAGGAGTGTAGAAAGCAAGAAGGTGAGAGAGCCGGTCAACAACATACTGAGAAGAGTAGTTCCCTGTGGGAACCCTGAGCTTATTCCTCCTGCCATCCCTGGGAGGCAGTGTTATCTCACAATCCGGCCAGAGGAAGAACAAGGGAGCCAGAACATTTGTCTATGCTGGTGGGAAGTTATTCCCGGAGGCGTTAATCCTCCATCATTTCTGGCTTGTTCTGCTCCTGGCTATGATGGCCAGGAAAGGAAAAAGGAAAATAGCCCTAAGAAAGAGGGTTGCAGGTGTAGAGATGCTATTATCAACACCTTTCGCATTAGTCAAGCAACAAAAGACAAAAGATGCCTATTAGATTAAAGAGACTCCATGGGGCAGAAAATACTTCAGAGAGACCAAATTGTATGAGCTCTTATGCATCCAGCTTGAATATCTCTGTCATGTTGATTTGGGCAAGTATCAGCTATGAAGTTTCTCACACTGTAGAAAAATGCAGGAGATCAAGGAGGATTCTGAAGATAGCATAGGATAATTGAGGGGAACTTAGGATTGTTCGGGATGCCTGGAAAGAAAACCAGCACATCTTGTCTTATTCATTTCCTAATCTTTCAGGTTATCTAGGAACCAGAAACACACTGCCCACTCTCCAGCACAACCTCACTGGTGCCCAAATAACAGTTACATAAGCAAGTGACCATGGTTCAACACATGGTCAAACACAGGGTATATTTATTTACTCTTCTAACCTGGGATGGAAGTCTTCCACCACGGATGTGAAGTGCCAATCAAAGGTAAGTCAGTTTTGACCAGTCAACACGGAAAAAAGTATGAGGTTTTGATAAACCTCCTAGTCTGTTTTTTGCAAATTATGTACATAATAATTAATATCATTACACATACACTTATAAAATGTCATGTTTATAAAATCATGTCGGCTTAAACAATGGTGTGGAGAGGTGAACACTCTTCTGAATCCATTTGTTTTTAAGTTTATGGTAAATACAAAATGTGAATGGTAGTCTGTGTGCTTATATATGAGTGTGCATGTGCGTGTGTGTGTATTACTGACCTGAGTTCATCTCTTCTTTTTGAAAGCTCAGGGATGTACATACTATTTTTATTCATTTGTTACTATTGTATTCAGCTTCAACTGACTCTTGGATTCATCATGCATAGTAGCCAGTAAGTCAGTCTCTTCCTGTCTCCAGGATGCAGTCAGAAGCCATGGGATTCCTTGGTCCCCATGGAAAGACCTCTGTTAACTACATCAAAACAAGTGTGTTACCTCCCACCGGAGCAACACAGCCTGGCCTCTATGAATGCCACTCCCTCAGTGGGTTTACACTGCAGCTGAGTACCACCGGGTGTGAGGGATTCCATAAGCATAAGCCATAAGAAAGCTCTGGGTTTGTTCACAAAGAATCAAGGCTTCATTTCTCTAGGTGACCTGTAAAGAATGGCTGGGCCTTGCAGTACTGATACGCTAAGCAGGATACTAAAGCATGTGTTGTCAAAACACCCTATATTTTAAGAAGAGAAAAGAAAGCATTCGTACATTAATAAGTAGATGCAGATTAATTATTGAGAAAGGAAGACCGAAATGCCTGTGATAATGCTACAATGGATGACAGCTTATAGCTTGTGGGAAAACACAACCAATGGACTAGAAGGGTTAACAGTGGACTCCATTAAGAAAGAAATGTATCAATGGGAAAAAAAGGCAAAGATGAAGGGAGCATGACTGGGCTGGGAGACATATACAAATAGTGTGTGTGCGCACGTGTGCGGTTAGTGTGCACATGTGTGTGCAGGTGACTATGCAGGCCAGAAGAGGCATGGGATCCCTAGAGCTGGAGTTACTGGCAGCTGTGAACTAGCCTGTTGTAGCTTAATACTGGGAAGAGTTTGGAAGTTCAGCTTGGCGGAACTCGTCCTCTGAGTAGACTTTCGAGTCTACTTTGCTTTGGGTGAATTACTCAATGTCCTGATGTTGACATAAACTCAAGTATAAAATGAGCTTCAAATAGCCTTTGGATTAGAGATGGTATCTGGGATGAGGAGACAATGCAAGCAAAATCTTTAACATGTGGAAACTTCTCAATATACTAGCTCATCTTGTTTTCCACTGATAGTAAAATCCCTCAAGGGCCTGCATCGTATTCCCCTGCATCCTAAAATAAACAGTACCATTGTCAGCCTTTTACTTCAAAGAACCAACTTGTCGGGGGAAATGAAGGCTAATGAGGAAAAATCAGATCCATGAGGAGAATCCTAAGTGTGGAGCATGAGTTGTATGTTTAGATGCCTCCCGTGTTCCATGCACTGAGTTATATGCCTGATGTAGTAACTATCTCATTTTAGCCCTCTGTACAGTTAAAAAGTCTTTACTTAACTTTTGAGGGTGTGAAAAACTCATGTCCGGAACATCCAAAGGACTTTTCCAAAGACTGGAAACAGCAATCTATGAAGCAGAAATCAACCTTAGGTGTGTTGACCCGAAATCCACTTACACGATAACTGTTAGAATAAAATCTTATTCCAGTTACCATCCTGATAGTCTTTTGTGGCAGGAAAGAACCTCTTGCCAATACTATGTTATGTATTAGGAAAACATGACCAAGGAAATACTGAATCATACAAGCAAACATCTAATCTTAGATGATGCAAAGTCAGTTCTTGAATCCTATGAGAGTTTCCACCCTGTTAATCTGTCATTATTTGGATAGTTAGATACTGTAGTGATTTGAATGAGAAGTATTGCCAATAGCGTTGGACATTTGGTTCACAGTTGTTGGTGGTGTTTGGGACTTGAGGTGTGCCCTTGTTGCAAGAAATATGTCACTGGGGAATGGGCTTTGCATGTTTAATGTCTTGCCCTACTCCCAGTTTTCTCTTTCTGGTTTGTGCTTGCAGTTTAAGATGTAAACCTTTACCTTTTGCTCCAGCAGCCTTGCATGCTGCCTGCTGCCATGCTTCCCTGCCAGGATGGACTCTAAACCCATAAGGCAAATAAACTTTTTTCTCCTATAAGTTGCCTTGGGAGTGGTGCTTTATCAAAACAGTAGAAAAGTAACTAATACAGATACTGTTTAGCTAGTCAGATCCTCACTGAGTGACCCTGATGGTGGTATTGTATGGAATGTGGATAGATTCGACTTTTTGAGGGATACTTTAACCAACGGTATGGATACCTATGGCTCTGCTATAAACTGGATGAATGATCTTGACTGTTTCATCATTCTTGGCCATGGGCTTCTCAATTGTGAATCACAGTAATTGTACCTAGTGATTTCCCAAATCTCTAACAAATTGATTCTGTGAAACGGAGCCTCTGCCTGGCCCTAATAAACTCATAAGACACCCAGAGCTATGTGGAGGTCAAAACCTGGCCCTGTGCCCTCTGGCTGACAGCAGACAATGCCTGTTAATGGCTGAAATTATAGGGACACTGTGTCAGAGAAAACATTGTGGGAGGGCAGGGACTTACTGAAGAGTTGGTTACAGGAATGAGTTTACAGGGGACTTAAGGGAACCTAGAAGGCACTCACAGGTTCAGCAAGTACAAACCCCACAAGAACTCGCTGGCCACAGAACAGAGAGTCCCAGAACAAAGCCTGTTTTGATCCTTTGTCTTGGCTGAGGGTGATACCAAGTCTGCAGCGTGGATGGTGCTTGTATTGTTTGCGTGCCAATAATCAAACAGGAAAACACAAGCAAGTGGTTTGGTTAGTTTTGGCATGTACAGTTCAGGGTGAGAAGTGCCCTTGGGTTCTGGCTGATCACCTAGTATTTAATTTTGTTTTTTTTTTTTTTATGTGTGCCTCTTTTGAATACCAGAAGTTCTTGTTGAGGTGTAATCGTAAAGAAGCGAATATCCTGGTATTTGGAACAAACATTCCAGCTGACTGGCATCACAACCATTTCTGTAATGTCAGTGATAACAGCAGTGACCACAGCAAGAGGCAGTGGAAGGTCCCTGGGGATCTCCCAGGGTAAGCCTTTCCATTTATGGGAAAAGACTTTGAAGAAACAGGAAATCAGTGCTGAAATCTAGATAGTCTTTCCTTGAAGGAACACTTCTTGGGCCTCAGAGTAGGAACTACCTGCAGTCTTGGAGGCCCTGGGATCTTGACCATCCTGGTTTCAGAGTTAACTGTGTGACTTTATATACAGCTTTGAGAAATTTCCAGCCTACTGATTTGAAGTTCACAGCATTGTGGAATTTGGTTCTTATATCAGGTAGTGCTGTTGTTTGGATCTTGACTGTCCCTAAGAGTGTTTATGTGTTCAAGGTTGAGTCCACAGTCGGTAGTGCTATAGGGAAGCGCTCAGACCTTTAGGGAGTGGAGACTCGACTCGTGGCAGGAAGTTAGGTTACTGGGGTCATGCCTTGAAAGGGATGTTGGACCCGGACCACCTGTTCTTTGTCTTCTCATTCTCCTTCCAGCCACCACAGCCGAGCAGCTTCCTCCGCAGTATGCTGCCAGTAGTCACGTGCTGCCTCACCACAGCCCAAAGCAGAATGCCCAGATAATCATGGATTTGAAGCTCTGGCTCAAAACAAAACTTTCCTGTTTTCAATCTATGCCAGGCATTTTGTTTCAGTGATGGGACAATGTTTAGCACAGAAACTGTGACTCGTGACTTGATGTGCTGGTCCCAGAGGTTCCATGTGGGTCCATGGGCCACTCAATGAGAGTTTGTGACAAAGCACCCACTTGATGTAAAAATAAGAACCTATATTCAACAGGATAATAGGTGGCTCATTATCATAAATCTCAGCCCTGTGGAAAAACGCTGAAAAGAAGCCATGCTGCCTTTTACATACAGCAGAAGATTAAATCAAATTACAAAAGTCTGGGTGTACAATCTTTCTACGTTATGACCTATTACTAATATTTTTCAAAAGTCAAAAGGAAATATTAATTTTTTCTTTTCTTTCTTTTTTTCCTTTCCTTTCCTTTTCTTCTCTCTCTCTCTCTCTCTCTCTCTCTCTCTCTCTCTGAGACAGGCCTTCATGTCACCCAGGTTGTCTTTGAACTCTACGTAGCTGTAGCTGAGAATGACTGAACACCTGATCCTCCTGCTTCCGCTTCCCATGTTCTGGGATCACAGGTATGTGCCATCGTAGTTAGTTTGTCTGGTCCTTGGACTCGAACCCAAGGCTTTGCTCTTGCCAGGCAATCACTATACCGATGGAACTCCAGCCTCTGTCTCGGATTTCTTTTCTTTAAAAACAATATTTTCAAGAAAAAAAAAATAAGTTGAGACAATTCTCAAAGGTAGAAAAGGATCCTTAATACCAGCATTTAAAACATAAGACTAAACACAGAAACATGAGTCAGGGGCTCCCAGATAGCTTCAGGCCCCACTCACAAAATTACCAGTGAACTGATTGCATTGTATTTTATCCTAAATACCCTTATGCTTGTATACTTAGATTCATATCTGTACATACACATTATGAGCTTGTTTTTAGTAACTGTCTCTCTACATGTTTTCCAAGCTGGTTGTAGTGAATGGTATTGAATGCACTCTCCTGAAAGGGCTCCACCCACAGCCTCTTAAAGGTTCTGTTTGAAAAGCATTTTGCTTAAGGAAAGGGAGCTGAGAAACTCATGCAAAGAAGATGCAAACCAAATGGAAACTCAGATGTCATCAGATGGCCTGCTCCCTCTGCTCTCTTCAGTTCTGTCTGCCAGTTCCATCACAATAGGATACACACGGTACTCCCCTTCTGGAGAACCCTGTCCTCTGGAGTTTATAAATAAGGAAAGGGAGCTGAGAAACTCATGCAAAGAACCGTGTCCTCTGGAGTTTATAAATATAGTTCAAAAGTGGTGGCAAGGGCTGGCAGAGGAGCTGTTCCCAGTGAGGTCAGGAGGGGCTGTCACATTCCTCCTAGGGTAGGGTAATACCTAATGTTTTCTAGTGTCTGAAAAAAATTCTTCATCACTCAAGAGACAGAGGAAGAGTTCAAAGCCATCCTAGTCTACATAGCAAGTTCCAGGCCAGTCATGGCTACATAGGGAGACCTTGTCTCAGAAAACAGAATGAAACAATACAATACAAACAAATTCTTCATGCAGGCTAAGCTGTGTCTATTATTTCTCCTTGGAGAATTAACCTGTAATCCATTTGAAATCCTAATATTTCTCCAATAGTTGAAAAACATACTACTTAACTTCTTTGCTCCACTTATGTGATTTCTTTGAAGTCTTCTAAAAACAAAACAAACAAAACAACAGTGACAACACACATCCTCACCTGAGGCTGGAGTGCCAACATCAAGTGTTTTGTGTATTTAACTTCCCCTTCCTGCTTTTTGCCTTGTATATCCCCTAACCAAAGCTACGTAGGGTCTTAGAAGATTTAGAGCCTTCTTGGTGTCTACTACTTCTCTGCTCTGAAAAACATCATCTGAGGAAGTGGCACAGTCATAGGCCAAGGAAAATATATTCTATCTTCTCATGTAAAGGTTTTAGAGAAAGAAGATTGGTTCATTTCTGGACTCAGGACCCAGATTTCATTGTTTGCCTTTGTTTTCATTTCCTATTGCTATGAAAAATGATGTAGTGGTTTAAAACCCTTTCTGGAAGCCATACGTCTTTAAAAACCTTTCTCGTTGCACTAAGATTCAGGTGTTCCCAAGGCTGGCACCTCTAGAGCAGTGGTTCTCAACTTGTGGGTCACAACCCCTTTGGGGGTTGTATATCAAATATCATGCATATCAGATCTTTAGGCTAGGATTCATAACAGTAGCAAAATTAGAGTTATGAAGTAGTAACAAAATAATTTTATAGTTGAGGGCCACCACAACATGAGGAAGCGTGTTAAAGGGTCTCGGCATTAAGAAGGTTGAGAACCACAGCCCTAGAGGCTGGCCTAGGAGACATCCTGCATTCCTTAGTGCATAGTGGCGTCACTCAACTCCTCCTTCCATTAGCACATCTCCTTTTCTGGTTCTAACTTTCCTGCCCACATCTTGTAAGGACTCTAGTGTTGTCACTGGGCTCCCATCAGGGAAATTTCAATAGTCTAAAGTTTCTTAACTTAGTCACTTATACAAGGCCTCTTTGGTTGTGTGAGGTAACAACCTTGTAGCTGGAGATGAGGATGCAGACATCTTCTATGTATCTCAGCCCAAAAGTGCTGAAGCCGTGGCCCTTCAGTATATTCCACTGGCTACTGGGAGGTTTTTGTTGGTGCCTGAAGGTTGAGGTGCTTGGATATCTACTGTAGAATGATGCCCAGGACCTTTAGAGGAGTGAAGGCAAGATGGTACTTGTGATGGAGCTTCCATACATGTTCTAACATGGAGTTGGCATGAAGCAATATGGAAGCAGCAAATACATTGGTCATCATGACAGCTGTCACTTACTGAAATCCCATGTTCTTTGATCAGTGCCCGGCCCCTTGCATGTGGTATTTCATTTATTAGGCACAAGCCAACTGAACAGTCACTAGTGTCTTTGTTTTAAAAATGACGAGACTGAATTACACAAGTATAACAGGCCCCTGTACATCCTCTGGTCCACATGGACACTCAAGGACCAACATTTGCTTGTACAGGTGATGGTGTTTCCTGAGTGTAGCTTTTAATAACTGGAGTTACAGTCCCTGAAGAAACTATATATGGGCTTCCAGGAACCCTTCTGCTGTTGGTAAACTTGATCTCACCCTATGGCGCCAGTGGTATGAGAACAGCCACCACTGGGAAGAATGGTGCTTGTCCTGTTTTCTGGGCCATCACTCACCACCATCTAATGGGCCAATGGTCTGTTGGATCTGTTTGCTTAGATCTGAACAGAAACCATAGATTGTCTTAATGGTGGCATCCCACACCCTATTAGCAAATGCATTCATTCATATTTGATTAACATTTATCGAATACTTGTCGTGGACTGTTGGCTGAGCTTGGTTCCTGGTCAGACAGTTCAATAGGGTCTGGTGGAAATGGGGCTTCAGTCAGACAGGCTCCTCCAGCAGTCAGCAAGTGAAGCTACACATGCAGACAGGGAGAAAGCAAAGGCCTGGCTCCTCCCATCCTCCGTTAACCTGGCTGAACTCACCTTGGCCTCCAGGAATTTCAACTCTTCACTTTTTGCACCAGTGAAAGTTCAGTTTCAACTTAGGTACTGTCTGTTGGTCAGTGCCCTGACACAGAGAAAATAGAATCGAAAAACAGATGAAGAGTTCAATCAGGTTTCAACTGATCTTGATGTTGCTCAGCTTGTACCTCACCGGTGGTATGTGCAAGCCCACCCGTGCTGGTTGTGAGAGCCAGTTGTGTGTGTCTGTGTCCTCCCCAATCCCCTCTTAAGTCACATCAGGCTCATAGTTGCATGTGGTCATGGGACTATCAATGCCATGAAAATCTGCAGATATTACAAAGTATGATTACTTTTTTTTCTCTAAAGAGTCAATCTATCATTGTCCCATTGCCTTCAACTTGTATTTTATGTGGGTGTTAGCATAATTAATTAAAATGAGTAATTAGAAAAAATGCTGCAGTGTGTTAGCATTTATAGCTAACTATGCTTAAAATAACCTTAAGATGTGGGGAATTGGGAGAGACATTAGACAAGGAAACTGAACAGAACCCAATCTGAAGAGTTTTGCACCTATCTCTTTGTGATCCAGCCCATCCTGAAGGCATTCTTTAGTGTTTCCCCAATATCTTAGTCGTTGGGATTCAAAGGTAGGGCTGTCCTAGGTCAGGGTGCTCTGTCTGCGTTGTGGTAAAGTCGGGGCAGAGGCAGGGTAAGAGCCTAAGTTTAGGAGACTCAGGTCAAGCGTGCCTCTACAGGAACTTATAACGATTAACGAGGAAGTGACTGCTGCTTTCCACAAGTCCTGTGTTCATTCTGCCTTACTTTTCCACTCCAAGCATGGAAATCCTAGGTCTAGAGATGGATTCAGCCTCTGGCCATCCTAGGCCCCTCAGTTACAGAGGCTGCAGTGAGCCGTGCCTGGGTATGGTGTTCCACGACAAACTCAGGGCAGGAAGGGGTGTTTTTATTTGTGCCAGTGTTGTTCAGGAAATCATCCTTCCATGACTAACCAAACCAAACAGACTAATTTGTTGTGAAAATTAACATAAGCAGAAAATCTACCACAAAACAGCCCAAAGGAGGGGTAGGCTTTTTGTAATTAGCATCAGAGATGAACACACGGATTGCTTCTTCTCCCAGCAACGAACCCCCCCACCCCCACCCCAGTGCTTCCTGCACGGCTCTGCTGGCCTCAGCCCCACACTGAGCCTGTTGAAGCATGAGGCTGGGGAGGTCGAGCATCTCATATGGACTAAATCACAATGTCACTTTCCTTCTTCCAGCCCACAAGCCACTGAACCGTGGAGGGCAAAGGTTAGAATTAGTTCTTGGCTGTTCCTCTGTGTCCCAGGGAACAATCTTTTCTCTCCATATCCCTCTGGCCTGCACATGGTACCTCCCACCCCCAGCCTGTCTTAAAACAATTCTTTCTAAAATAAACCAGCAGAAAAGGTCATTTGATTGGTTTGCATATGGACTCTGGTAAGTCCCAGAAGCTGATTTCTCCTATACAACTACCTAAGGTGAATCAGGTAATGTGTACATATGTTCCTCAGTATCTGCAAGGGAAGGGTCCAAGATCCCCAAGGATATCAAATCCATAGGTGCCCAAATCTCTTATGGAAAATGGCACAGCATTTGTATACAGCCTGCATACACATCTTCTCTAAATGGCACTTAAAATCATCTTTACTTATACTATTTAATATTATGAATGATACACACGCCATTATTATAACTGTTATTTAGGGTATCACACAGATGACACGTCTGTGCCTGTGTAATTATAATTGTAAGTTCTTTTTTAGGTTCTGGGGATATCTTGTATATCTACATAAGGGCTTTACCAGCAAGCTACAATATGCAGCCTAGAGGGAAGCATTTGATCTATGGTTGCTTGGGTTTGCGGATGTGGATCTTGAAGGCACAGAGGGCTGGCTGACAGCATGTTTAACAGTAGAAGATGCAACTGGAATTTCTGACCTTGAGTCATCAGCAATGGCCACAGGTGAGTGTGGGATTTTCCTAGAGTGGATTTTATGAGCTTCTCTCTCTCTCTCTCTCTCTCTCTCTCTCTCTCTCTCTCTCTCTCTTTCTCCTTCTGTAAACTTCCCATTCATGACTTTCATGCATAAAATGACAAAGATAAGCCTCCTTTTTTCTTGACATAGGGCCCTCTGAAAGCCTTCCTGAGGCTACACAAAGGAGAGTCTGTGGGTAGAATATCAAACAACGGGGTGGAAAGGTTAGAGATCTGGAGGATCTCTATGCCTTAAGGCCATGACCCTTATGGAGTGCTGAAGACTCAAAGGTGGAGAGGAAAGAGGATAAAATGGGAAGGAATCTGGTAAGGGGGTATGCTGATATAGAGGCTCAAGTATATGGGGGAAATACGTGTGACCCCAAGGCTTTGAGTTGGAGCTACAGAAGGAGGGGACTGAAATCTGGCCATAAAATGGCAATTTCTGTGCCTCTGAAACCTGTTGTTCTGGGCACACTGCTGTTCAGGACTCAGGCAGAGGACCCTGGTATCCTATCTAAAATGATCTTCAGACCCCAGTGGGCCCAAGCATCTCTAAAGTCGCTTGAGCAGAGAGCAGGGCTTTGAGACTTAGATTCCAAGTGAGCAGCATTACCAACAGCTTCAGGGTGGACCCAAGTAACTTGGATGTGTAAGCTGATCATGTGACTTCAACTCACCTAGCTATTTTAAGTGATTTCACTACAGGCTTATCAGGAGAAAAATGTGAGCAAGCCTCTTATCTTCTGGTCAGTGGACAGACAATACAGCTCTTCCTTTTTGCAAAAACTGGTACCATACTCTTGGCTTCATTATGTGTTGGACAATAAGCCCTGGTCCATCTAAGTACTATGATGTTTGGTCTTAGTGGTCAACTTGGCTGGATTGAGAAGCACTTGGGAAATTTGGGAAGAATACACTTCTGGCACTTTCTGTTAAGGTGTACCTAGGACAAATGGCAGGAGGGTTGACAAACTGAGAGAGGAAGAGTGCCCTAAATGTGGTGTATGCCCACCATACAGCCCACTGTGCTATAGGATGGGGGCGTACCCAGAATGAAAGATAGGCAAAGGAAATCATGCCCCATCCATGCCCAGGTCTTTTTGAGTGGGCACATTACTCCCATTCATAGACTCCTGTTATGGACTCAGAGATCACACTTCAGTTCCTTCAAGCTTGAGATGCTCTCTCGCCAGCATCTCTCCAGGGGACTTCCAGGCCTCTGCCCTTGGACTGGGACAGTCTCATTGACCCCACTTATTCTGAAGCTTCTAGCTTTGGGTGCTGAATAGTTACTGATTCTCCTGGCTCTCGGGATGGCCATCGTGGGACTATCCAGCCTCTGATCTTGTGAGCCAATCTGAAAAAAATCACTTATAATTACACATAATCTCTTAGCTCTGCTCCTCTAGAGAACCCTGACTAATACCAGTGCCATTGTTTTCTATAAGAAGACACAAATAAAATAGGACCAGTGCCAGAGCACAGAAGAAAAAAATCTTCATGGGAGCTAGAACAACTACACACGTTCTTGGAGGAAGCAGCTTAAGAGACAATGTCACAATTACCTTCCTGAAAAAAAATAACTGTTCAGCGTTGGCCTGCTTCACACAGCCATGCTTGGGGCTGAAGAAAACAACTCAGAGTGCTTTCTCCCACCTTCCTACCTCTTGGGGACTTGCAGTCATCTGTAGTGCTGTGCGCTTAGGGCATCTTGGAACCTAGCGAGATTCATAGCTATCCAATGAGCCTCTCTTCCAGAGTGAGGTCACGTGAGAAGTTTTAACACCTGGGAGCATCCTGAGTCATTTTCTTACTCCACAAGCACTGAGTATACCATAGGCTAGACCAAGAACTAGGTCTGGGGGTGAAGGATAGACATAGTCACATCATTCTTACGTAGCAGGTTGATGGCTAGTCACCCAGGGCTACTGTACCAAAATATAATGGACTAGGAAGTTTAAATAATAAGAACGTATTTCTTCAGTTTTTGAAGTTAGTAGTCCAAGATGACGGTATGGGTGGACTTTGTTTATTCTGAGATATCCCTGATTTGATGGCTGACTTATCCCTGTACCTTCACATGTCCTTCTGACTGTATGTGTTTGTCTACAAACACCCTACTGATTTTATTGTATTGGGGCCCATCCATGTGATGTTACGGCCTTTTCTATCTCCTTAAAGGCCTCATCTTCAAATACAGTCGTGTTCTTAGGTACTAAGTACGGTGAGGTAGGGCTTCAACATATTAGTTTGAGGGAATGTGTTTCAGCTCATTGGATTTTGTGTCCATTGTCTCTTGACATTTATGGACAGAGTTAGAAGTGATCTATCTATCTATCTATCTATCTATCTATCTATCTATCTATCATCTATCTATCTATCTATCTATCTATCTATCTATCTACCTACCTACCTATCTATCTACCTATCCACCTATCTATCTATCTATCTATCTATCTATCTATCTATCTATCTATCTATC
>CAJQZJ010004381.1:16296486-16323482 GCA_907164525.1 Lophiomys imhausi | reverse complement strand
ATAGCTCTCATCCCTTAGATATAGCCTTCAGTGCTGCCTAAGAGCAGACTCTGGGGCTGGTGAGTCAAGGCAGATCAACACAAAGATCTTAGTCCAGCTTGATTTTTGTTGTTGTTGTTGTTGTTGGACCCTGAAAAAGAGATGAGGAAGCTCCTGGAAAGCCTAGCCCAGAGAGAGCACAGCAGGCTAGGCAGGGTGGCCTCTCTCCTGCCCAAGAAACTGATCTGCCAGGGAATCAGCTAATCACTATGTGTTTGTAGAGTACCTATTGTTGACTAATGAGATAGCGAGCACTAATAATCAGACAAGTCATATCATTTTATCTGAATCTTCAACCTTCTAAATCATCAGTGTGCCCACGGCAGGTGTCTGTACCCAGATTCCCATACTGGGAAGCTGGTAAAAACAAAGCAAGACTCTTTCAACAGAGAGCTAAACTTCACAAAGAGAAAATGTATATCTGGCCTGCTCACCTCCCATACAGACCATGCCTATAATTACCTTCTAAGCCAATTACTGGCCATGCTTGGCCTTATCAGGTGTCAGGTTAACACGTTTCTACATTTTATTTTATCACTGCAATCCATGATTGTCTGCCTGTATAGCAATATTATCTTAATGCTCAGTACAGAGAAAACCCAGTTGTAAATAACCTATAACAGCCTACCTTAGCCCTACCAGCGGCTCCATCAGCCTGTGGGCCTGCTAGTCTATTTTGGGTGCCACCAACACATCTTATTTTTATTTCTTTAAAATTGGAATTAACCCTCCTCTGCAGGGCCTTCACAAGGATTAAATGAAACAATTGGCATTAAGTGGAGAGCTTAGCTCATAGTTAGCACTTGCTATGACACAGTCAATCATGGAATTAAAATTCTGTTTCATACAATTGTAATTAAAATTCCAGCATGCCCAAGGAGGGCACAAGCAGTAGAGGGCCACTGGGGGGAATCTCTGAATTGAAGGTGATTTTCCTGATAGAGCCACATAGAATTGGCCTGCCCATTTCAGAGGTTTCTGGGCACAAAATCAGCTGGCTGCAGAATGACAGGCATGCAGGCCTCTGTTCCATTAGCATATTTATTATCACATCTACCTGTCTACATTTCTATGTGTTTATGTGTATGTGTGGAGGTCAGAAGACAACTGGTAGGGGTTGGCTTTCTTCTCCACCATGGTGTTCCAAGGATTAAATGCATGTTGACAGGCTTTGAAGCCAGTGCCTTTACCCTGCGCCATCTTGCCAACCTTTTTTTTTTTTTAATCTTAGGGTACTACCCCTTGAATGAGGAGGGTGGATTTCTTTTCCTTTTCCTGGAAACTAAGCTGTAGAATGGCTGAACAGGGCTCCCACTCTTCTCCACCCCCCAGCATCCCCAAAGCAAAGGAATCCAAGGGCAGCTGGGGCAAGTACAAGCAGAGCCATGCTGCAGACAAATGCTGACCCGTCCTCGGGCAGGGCCACCCATGATGACCTGGTCTCTCACTGGCTCATGCCCCACACAGCTCTGAGCCTGAGCAAGGAGATCTGTAGCCAGGAGAAACCTGTCTGTACTCGAAGGTGTTGAAGCTGGTGTGAGGGTGGTTTTGAACCTGCCCTTTGGCTATGCTGACGATTCTGGTGTGTCTGTGCCTTTGGTGTCAAATATAGACTATCCCTCTTGCCAGCTCATGCCCCTGTAAATTCAATCAACTGTGGATTAGAAGTATTTGGAGAATAACTGCATCTGCACTAAATGTGTACAGAACACTTCTATCATTATTCCCTAAACAACACTTTATGACAACAGTTTGGGCAACTTGCACAATATGTCACCATGAGTCATCTAGAGATGACCTAAAGTATGTGGGAGGCTATGGATAGGTTATAGGCAAACGCAATGCCATTTCATGCAAGGCAATCCAGAATCCCAGCATTTGGGCATGGGCAGGGGTGTGTGTTGGGGGGAGGGGGAGGCACTAACTCCTTGTGGAACTAAATCCTTGTGGCTACTGAGGTACTCATGTACATGTTTATAAACAATGAAGCAGAGGGCAGTTTAGTTAAAGCCTAACATCTAGCAAATCTGGCCACCCCCCTCCAATTAACCTAATTTGTGAACTATTAATTGCAATACCAATATTCTCATGATCTAATTTCTCCATTATTCTTATAGGAATTAACATCACTATTACAGCTCCATACTCACTATACATCATCATTACCACTCAACGAGGGAAATTTACCAATCACATCATTAACCTCCAATCATCACATACACGAAAACTAGCACTCATATCACTTCATATCGTTCCCCTTATTCTACTCACCCTGAACCCTAAACTTATTTTAGGGCCCACAGTATGTAAATATAGTTTATTCAAAACACCAGACTGTGAATCTGACAATAGGAAATCAACCCCCTTATGAAGACCTTGTGTCTTCATTAGAAACAAAGATGGAAAGAGAAGATGGGACATTCTTCTAGCCACAGCTGTGGCAACTAAGCCACCTAGGCTGCCTTGACTGATCTAGACAGATGTGTGGGGCATGTGAATTACTGAATAGAACATCTTGTTGCTTCATTTTATCTGTTCCTCTGTTATTTTTCCCACTAGCATCTATTCATTGCCCACTGTGTGCCAGGCCCTAAGGTAGGTACCAGGGAGTGCTGGGCCCTGTGACCTCCTTCAGAGAGCCAGAGCTCATTGACTGGGCTCAGGCGTCCCTGCTACCCTGAGCATCTCGTATATCTGAAAAGATGCTTCCAGGCCCTTGGTTCTTTGTTTCCTTTAAATCCTCATTGTGAAGATGCCATGAAAGAAGGAATTGGTTTTATGTGTGGCTGTTTAAAATAGTCACAAAGAAATGTCTCCAAAGTCCAGTATGTCTTACCATGCATGTTATCCTAGTAGCTGGGAAGCTGAGGCAAGAGAATTAGGCTTCTCAGGGCAAACCTGGGCTACCTAATGAGATGCTGTCTGAAAAAAAATCAAACAAACTTCTTTAAGAACAATTCCAAAAGCAATAGGAACCTATAAACTTCAAAGGATGACTTTTTTGCAGTATGTGTTTTGTTGGAGACAGGCATTCTGGTGTGTTTGTGAATATGCAAGAAATAAGCAGAAAGCATTCCTTGTCCAGGTCAAATCTTACCCCCCTACATGGCCTGGCAGGCTCCTTGACTGCTGCAGGATCCTTTTGTGAGATCATGTTTCGGTCTGTAATGTGCTGCTTCTTAGCAGGTGCCAAGCCATTTTGGCAACACACCTTTCCATGGTGGTCATATTTTAATATCAGGTTTGCACCTCCACTTAACTCATTGAACTGTCTTCAGTGTATTCTTCTTTTTCTTTCTCTCTTGAATTGTAAGGGATTTCCTAATCTTACTCATATGCAAGTACTGAATACAGTGTCTGCAAGTGAGATAGACACCAATGCTGTTGAGTGAATGCATGAGTCAGGGCTGTCCATCTAACTCCCTTTTCATGACTTTGAAAATGACACACAACAGGTGAGATGTCTCAGCAGGTGAAGGTTTTTGCTCATAAGCCTGAAAACCTGAGATAGATCCCAAGACCCAAATTGTGAAAAATGTGAATCAACTTCTGAAAGTTGTCCTCTGACCTCCATACGTGCTGTGACATACCCACCCTTCCCCAATCCAATAAAAGTAAATGTAACAAAAAATTTTAAGATGGCATACTTGTTTTTATTATTCAAGTTGAATTAGCCATTCATATGAACTTTGTGAAACTTTCAGACGGATAGATAAGCAAAGAGACAGAAAAAACATACAATGCTCCCTCTCTACTGTTTTCCTGTGACACATACTTGCATTTGTGAGTTTCTATCTAGCCCAGCATGTCTATGTGCTTATTTGGGATGGGGGGGAGGATGTTCCGGTACCATTTTAGAGATACTTAGATGTGACTGGCTGATGGAGGTGGTTGAAGCTTGCTAGATACCTGACTGTACTAGGACCAGAGCAGATGTGTGCAGGGAGCTCACAATGAGTATCGAGGACAGGTCCAAGTTTGCATTTGACCTGGCAATGTCTCATTGGCCTTGATGAGGCTGTTGGCTTTGGGTACAAGGTCCTCTATACCTTCAGCAACCCCCTGCCTCTTTCTCATTGGCCTCACGCTCATGGTCTCCAGAGGGGCAATTAGGACCAGTGTCCCGTTGGTGAGCAACAAGGAAGGAACTGAGGATCTCTAAACATGCGAGGGCTATTTGGAGATCACCAAAGAGATGCAGATCTCATAGTAGCAGAGGGAAACACAGGCAGAAATTGTATTTCCTATCATTAAAGTGACTCCATTTCCTCTTGGTGGCTGGGATAACTTAGGAAAATTCAAGTCTTTTGTATACAAAGCAAAAATTTGATCGTTTTGTACACACACACACACACACACACACACACACACACACACTTGAATGAGAATGTATAAGTATTTATATGTTGGCTTTTTTTTTAAAGGTTTTTCAAGACAGGGTTTCTCTGTGTAGTCCTAGATATCCTGTAATTCACTCTGTAGACCAGACTGGCTTGAACTCAAAGATCCAACTGCCTCTGCCTCCTCAGTACTGGGATTAAAGGCCTGTGCCACCACCACCAGGCCTGCATATTGGCTTTTTAAGTAAATGAGTTGAATGTGTATTTTACCTGGTAGCCAGCTTTGACTGTGGGCTGCCACATTCTTGCATGGCTCCAGGAATTGAATTAACTAGGGTGACAAAGGAATGAAGAAAACACAAATGCACAGAGAAGCTGAGATTGAGTGGTCTGGGCTCTCTGATAGAGAAACCTCAGCATCTAGAAGCTCAGTGTGTTTGTTATCCACGATTGAACGGGGAGGCGGCGTTACTGTAAACAGCTGAAAAGGAGGCAGGGTTTATGATATACAGCTGAACAAGGAGGCAGGTTTATGATACGAAGCTGAACAAGGAGGCAGGTTTAGCTAATCTTGGTAGGAGCAGCCTTTGTAAAAGAACAGTCTTCAGGCTGTGATCATGTGAAGGCTGAGGAGAGAGCTATGGTGGACATTTTCTGAACACAGTGTCGTCATCTGCACCTGGACTAGATGAATGCTTTGCCTTGGGCCTGAGGCATCAGGGTCCTAGATATGGCTGTGCGCACATTGATAGCACACATTCATCCAGAGCTTCATTCACTCAGACTTCCTCTGCTCCCTTCTATTCCTCAGTCCCACTCCTAATTTTGAAAGTGTCATGGTTGCTTAAGAGCCAGGAATCCCACAGTGGCCACTGTGGTGTTTCACCCTGCTAAGTGTCAACTCTCTTACTGAGTAGAAAAACTTGCAATAATTTTTCTCTGAGTCCTACTTCCACTGCAAAGTTCCCCTACCCCTGCCCATCCTCGTGCTGTTCTCTGCGTACCAGTGATGCACCCTCGGCTCACCCCCTGACATTCCTCCCTGGAACCGCAGGGAAAGGGAGAATAGCCAAATATCTTGGAGGTCTGCTCCCCCGCAAAGAATGAAAATAGGGTGTTGTTGAGAAAGAGAGAAAGAGAGGAGGAGAGGAAAGTAATTAAAGCTAATTATGGAAAGAAGTTAGAAAGATATAGTAAGAAGAGAAAAATGCAGCCCCCGTTGCTTGGTGGGTGAAATTCATTCTGGCTTGAAGTCCAAGTTCCCTTGAGGGTTGGGAGATGACCAGGGATTTTGGGGTCAGGGAGCAGAAGGCTATTTATCAACTGTTTGGAGGACGGAGGATCAGAGTAGAAAAATATTTATAAAGTCAGCTAAGCAAAGTCCACTATGGCGCCTCCTTCCTCCTACACCATGACTACTTGTAGGATTCTCATTGCTGTAAGTAGGAAGTGAAGTGGCTGGGTTTTATTCCAGTCATAACTGAATTAAAATTACATTTGACATGGCCTACTGGAGCATATCGAATGGTTGAAGTATTTTTTTCAAAGACTTATTTTTATTCATGTGTGTGTGTGTGTGTGTGTGTGTGTGTGTGTGTGTGTGTGTGTATACACGTGTGCAGACCAGACATCAGATGTCTTCCTCAGTCTCCCTCCATCATATTTTTGAAGCAAGGTCTATCACTAAACCTAGAGATCTCCAATTTGGCCACACTAGCTGGCCAGTGAGATCTGTGATTCTTCTGTCTGCCTCCCTGGTGCTGTGGTTATAGTCATGTGATGCTGTGCCTAGATTCGTATGTATGTGCCGGGGATCCTCAAGATTATGTGGCAAACACTTTACAGACAGAGCGGTCTCCCCAGCCCAAGAACTATTTTAAGAATGGGATGATTTAGCAAGTACCTTGTTGAAATTTTTTTCTTTACACGAAACAAAATATCTGTGGCCACAGGAACACAGAAGCACCTGCTGCGTTAGCCCAGCCTACACTTCCCGTAGACCAAGGCCCACAGCATCTCTGGGCAAACATTTGACTTTGATAAGGTTTCATTTTAAAACTGCTCATGGAGTCTGATCCTCTCACTCAGTCCAGAGTGTAAGTGGAGCACCAATAGCATGCTATATTTATTGCATAAAAGAAAACCGAATGTGGAGGGTCAGCCAATCCTTTTGTCTTCACATAGAGATATGTGTGTGCATGTCCGAAGACACCATTGCCTCATGATGGCCCCTGGGGGATGAAGGAAAAGGCTCTCAACCCCATTTGCTGATATCTATGGCGGCTGCCCTCAGAGGTAGCGTGAACCTCATCTTCCCACTCGCCTTTCTCCCATCCCCATCACAGTCCTACTGATGGACGGTCTCTGGATGGTTTCTCATCTGCTCATAACTGGACCCCCTGCTGTCAGAATCTCTGTGGTTTCAGACTCTGTGGAATCAGACTGGTTTCAGAGCTGAGTCAAGCAACCTGCTTCTCTGTCCAGCTGAGCCAGGTAGGAAGCGCTGTCTCCGAAAAGGTCTGCTGAGTTTCCTAGGGTCTGAGTCTAGAATGAATTCTCCATGGATGAGTCTACTGAGACCCCCAAGCAGGAGCCTGAGCGAAATGAATGGGTGGATGTCCTTTGAGTTCCTGCAACTGGAAACGTGACAGCTGTTCCCAGAAGAGTCCATGAGCCCACTGCAGACCCTGGGCCATGAAGGAGATACATGTCTCCCAGTCCAGGGGATTAATGTGGTCTGGCTCACTGGACAGTCATCTGTGAGATTTCCTTTCTGTGCTCATGATCTAAGTCGGGATTGTTTTCATTGTCTCCTAGGAGAAAGAGGGCCTCAGACCCTTCACTGGCTTCTTTGCCTCACCTGACTCCAGCGCCATCTCACACCACTGTTGCCAAAGGCCCACAGAGGGTGAGATACAAGCCTGTAGTCCACAAAATGATACCGCTGTTTACTTAGGGAGACAGAAAGGAGGGGGAAATGGGGAGGAGCCTGGAGAAAGGGAGAGGAAAGGCAGAGGCACGATTCCTTCCTAGTACTAAATTGCTGGTGCCACGAGCTAAAATAGGCATGGTCAGGTGGTGTCCTTCAAAATACAACTCACGCTTTAGCATCAACTCCATGAGACCAGGAGCTGTTCACAGAAAACCTGTGATGTTACTCACGCTCCTCCCTCTGTTGTTGCTGCCCTTCTAGCTTCTTGAGTGAGCCTTCTCATCTTTTTAGGCTCAGCACACATAGTTTCCCATTGATGGACTCTTCCCTGGCTTCTGCAGGTTGCGCCAGCCATTCCCTCAACTGCGTCTGCATTCACAGCGTTCAGATTCTTCCTCCACTGTAAGCATGGCTTTACCTCCGTCTGTGCCCAGCCTGCTCACCAGGCACGGCTGTGTCAAAAGCCCAGGAGAGAGTCCTGTGAGCCACCCTGACACAGCCTACAACAGGGAAGATGTCCGTTGAAAAGGGATTTGCCAAATAAATGGATTGCCAAGTCTTACAGGAAGCCAACAGAGATATAGTCAGGGAACTCCGGATTTAAAAGTCCCTCAGAGTCATGCCACCTTAAAGAGCTTTGCTGCTGCCACACAGTGTAGTGAAGGGGAGATCATTGTGGTCAAAGGGCAAAAGGAAGCCATGGAATATGTCTATGGTAATGGCAGCCCATTGGCTATGAACATGTGTGAATGTGTATGGATATCTATGGGTCTGTCTGTCTATCTCTCTGCCTATCATCTATCTATCTATCTATCTATCTATCTATCATCTATCATTTATCTATCTGTCTATCTATCTATCTGTCTGTCTGTCTGTCTGTCTATCTATCTATCTATCATGTATCTGTCTATCTATCTTTCTAGCCAGCTAGTTAGCTATCATCTATCATCTTTGCTTTTTTTTTTTTGAGACAGCTGTGTAGCCCTGGCTGTCCTGGAACTTATTCTGTAGACCAGACTGGCCTTGAACTCACAGATATTCTCTTGCCTCTGCCTGCCGAGTGCTTCAATTAGAGGGGTGTGCCACTGCCACCTGGCCTATGGGCTTATTTATACAGGTGCATACAAAAATGTGTATGTATGCCTTCTATTGCCTGGGAATGTTTTTTTGTTTTGGTTTGGTTGTTTTTTTTTTTTGTTTGTTTGTTTTGTTTTAAAGATCCTCTTATCTAAGGATAACTGTGGAGCGCTCAACTCAAAGTGGGACATCATCATCACTAGCCCTCACACCTGCCATCTGCCTAGGCTCAGGTAATACTGAGCAAAAGAAGGTGAAATAAGTAAGAGATGGAGGATGGAGAACAGTGCTGTGAAATGCTGTCTTCTGAGTATACTATGGCTGGTGTTCATATGAACTCCCAGTAGCTGGCTTACCTGTACTAGCCCTGTACAAGATTAAGCCAGTTAAAATTCCAGCCCAGAAAGGGGAGGAGCTTACAAGGGCCCACCCCTTATTGAAGAGCTATTGGCAATTGATAGCAGCCAGGGGAGGGATAGTGGTTTTTCTTTGGGGATGTGGCTACTTACTAGTAGGGGCAGGGTGCTCATGCTCCGATGGATGGCTACACATCCAGGCATAGCCAGGCAGCACTAA
Source organism: Lophiomys imhausi (assembly GCA_907164525.1). Lineage (NCBI taxonomy): Eukaryota > Metazoa > Chordata > Mammalia > Rodentia > Muridae > Lophiomys > Lophiomys imhausi. Next base: position 16,314,518 of record CAJQZJ010004381.1, on the reverse strand, counting down.
TTGGACCCAGGGGAATAGATAGAAATGCAGAGGAGCTGCAGCTTGGAGGGGGCATGTTTGGGGGCATTTGGAGAAGCTGGAAGGAAATGGAGCTGGATATGAGTGTAATCGTAATACATTGTGCACATGTCTGAAGTTCTCAAAAAACACATTAAAACCAAGTCCCTATGGCTTTGTCTCCTCCTGGCCCCTTCCCTTAAATGTCTCCAGTAGAAGCAACTTCTATTTCCTCTATGCTTGGCCTTCTCTTTCCCATGCAGAGTGTCCTCCAAACCATTATAAACTAGGTCATTGGCAGTGAGCTTTTCCTAACCAATTTCAACTCATAGCTAGGTATAAAGAATTCTAAATTCCACAAGCATTTTTTTTTAAAGTATGAAATCTTAACACTCTGTTAAACCTGAGAATTTAGAGGAAAAAAAAAAGACCAGTTCCACAATTTTTGAATCAAATTTGATGCAAGCTTTAATTAAATACTGGCCAGCCTAATGGACTGTAGCCAGGACCATTTCGGGGTTCCCAGAAAATGGCTATGAGTCACATTTAGCAGCAGCTTTAAAAGGCAAACCCATAAAGCCACCATACTTCCAAATCAGGGGCAAGCGAAGATCCTGAGACATTTCCTGCCTACTATCTCCTGCCTACATGTGATCAAGCACATCCTGTTTTGTGGGGTCGAACAAACTTTTAGGGGAGCAAAAACATGTAGCTTCTTATCTCATAAGAACCACAGCCGTCAGCATTCCAGGAAGTTATCTATCCTTGGGCAAGTGGGGCTTAGAGGTTAACTTGGGCCCTTCCACCCCTTCTAACCCTTCCTGTGGAGGTACACAACCATCCACTTGGTATAAATGAAAAATTGTGGCTTGTTCTCAGGAAATGTGGAAGAGGAAGTGCTGTTTTTTTGTTTTGTTTTTGTCACTCCAGGTTGCTTTTCACCAGAAATGGGTATGTGCAGGACTGAGAGTGAAGAATGGAATTGTGGACCGAAAAAGAATTTTGTGGATTTGTTTGTGATAATAGCTCTGGAAGAGGACGGCATGAATGTCAGCTGTGTCTCGGGGCAGAGCAGTGAGTGAAAGTGATATCGGTTCCCTGAGAAGCATGCCCACAAGTATACTGGGTTCCCTCTAGAAGAACAGCCCACAAGTTTAATAAGATAAGATCCCAGGGATCAGAAAATAGACCCAGGAAGGGCATCTAGGCAGAGCAAAGGCCGAATGGCCTCTAGGCCGGGCTCAGGTTTCTGCAGCTAACTCCCTCCAGCTGCTCCCTTGGCCTTGATCAGACTCATGGGCTAAAGGAACAAACTGACAATTGTTACTTTGTTCACCAATTATCAGCCCAGCATAGGAGCAGTCTCCAGGTGTTGGCAACCCTCTCCTCTGACTTCCTGAAGTCCACAGTTAAAGACGCAGTAGAGGACCTGGCTGGAGTGACCGCTTAGGGGTTAAGAGCCTTGGTTGCTTTTCTAGAGGACCAGAACTTAATTTCCAGCACACACATGGCTGCTCACAACCATCTGTAACTCCAGTTCCAAGGGGATCTGATGCCCTCTTCTGGCCTCTTCTAGCATTCTTCACATATGATACACAAATACTCTGGTGGTAAAGTTATGTTTTAAGTTTAAAGTATTATGTTCTAAGAGATCTATAAAGTAAAAATGCCTCTAACCTGTATCCCTACTTGCCCAAGGACAGATAATTTTCTGGAATGCTGGGGTCTGTTGTTTATGCAAGACAAAAAGCCACATCTTTTCACTTCTGTAAACAAGCTTGATTGCATAGGATGTGTTTGATCCCACGTAGGTGGGAGGTACATAGGCAGGAAATACGCCAGGATGTATGCTTGCCCGTGATGGGTAAAGGTTGGAAGTACATAACCTTGTGGTTTTTGGCTTTCTAAGCCCTTGACTAATGTAATTTGGTGCCATTTCCTGGAAATACAGGTATGAGCCTGGCCATTGTCCATCACTGTGGCCAGTATTTAATAAAGCTTGCTTCAAAGTTGCCTCATAAATTGTGGTAAGTGGCCTTTATTCTCTCTCAGTGTCATTAATAAAACAGATAAAATTAAAAACAAACAAGTCTTTAAAGAAAGAGGCGGCAGGGGGGCGGGGGGGGGGGTTTGAAGATGGCAGCGGCCTGCATGGATGTATTTTGATTTCAGGGTCAACAGTCACAAGGCGGTAAGGTTGCAGGATGCTGTACAAAGGGCATGACCCCTTCTAAATCTCACCCAGCTACACAGGGACCACGGAAGATCCCTGGGCAGGACAGGACACCCCTTCCCACTCTCGGACACGCTAGGAAGCCGCTGGACCTGGGAATCTGGATCACCTATCCCCCAACAGGAGAGACTCCTGGTAAGTTCCAACCTAATACCCAGCCAGCAGATTCAGAACCCACGCAGAGATAACCCCCACCCTGCTGGGCACTCCCAGGTCTCACACAGATGATCCAATTATCTGGCGAAAGGTTGCGACCCTTGGAAGTGAGCGCAGCTCCACTGCAAAGTGCCTTCAAACCGCAGATCGCAGTCTGTGACGTCACTGGCCAGTTTCCAAGCCATGGGAGCAACAAGGCTATTGGAGCTGAACTGCAGATTTACCCGCTACAGGAACCAACCCCGGGCAAACTGAGAGATATTTGAAACTGTCGTATATCAGACTTTTGTACTAGTAAGGGCCCTTCCGGCAGGGCACCAGAGCTTACTTGTAAACAGCTCCGCCACCTGGATTAGTTAGGTCTCCACCTGGGAGGCGGGGCTGAATGACTCACCTTATAGGGGTGGAGTAAGGCAACGCTACTCCTACACCAAAGCGCCCCCTTTGGACCCAAGTCCAGAAGACAGCAAAAAAATTCCACATGGCCAGAGGCCGCAGACAAAAAAAAAAAAAAAAAACAGAGCGAAATGTCTCCAACAAAAGAAAGCAACGCTATTCCATCCAGCCCGAACCACCTCACCACAACTGAAACACACGAAAATGATGGCAATTCTACATTATGGAAAGTGATAGAGTCCCTTCAAGAAGAACTTAAAACTATGAAGGAATTCAAAGAAGCCACAATTTTACAAGTCAAAACAACAAATAACACCATTAAAGAGCTCCAAGCCAAGGTGACCCAACTGGAACAGGAAAAGGATAAAGCAATGAAAGATCTCCAGGCAAAAACAAGCAAACTGGAGAAGGAAATGTACAAAATGAACAATACCATTCAAGACATGAAAATAGAAATAGAAACAATAAAGAAAACACAGTCAGAGTTAAAAGAGGAAATGGATAATCAAGAGAAGAGAACAGGAACTACGGATGTGAGTATGAAAAATAGGATGCAAGAGATGGAAGACAGGATGTCAGGCATGGTAGATTCGATGGAAGAAATCAGTACAACATCCAAAGAAAATGAGAAAGCTAAAAAATCTCTCACCCACAACATCCAAGAAATCAAGGACTCAATGAAAAGACGGAACCTAAGAATTATAGGCATAGAGGAAAGAGAAGACTCCCGACTCCATGGTCCAGGAAATATCTTCAACAAAATTATAGAAGAAAACTTCCCAAACCTAAAGAAAGAGATGCCAGTAAAAATCCAAGAGGCTTACAGAACACCAAACAGATTAGACCAGAAAAGACACTCCTCTCGCCACATAATAATAGAAACTCCAAATGTAGAGAACAAAGAAAGGATATTAAAAGCTGTAAGAGAAAAAGGCCAAGTCACATACAATGGCAGACCCATTAGAATCACACCTGACTTCTCCTCAGAAACTTTAAAAGCTAGAAGGGCCTGGACAGATGTCTTACAAGCCCTGAGAGAACATAGGTGCCCAGCCAGGCTACTATACCCAGCAAAACTCTCTATCAACATAGAAGGAGAAAACAAGATATTCCATGACAAAATCAAATTCAAACAATATCTCCTCACAAACCCAGCCCTACAGAAGATCCTAGAAGGAAAATTCCAACACAGAGAAGATAACTATACCCAAGAAAACAGAGGAAATAGAAACCTCCACAGCAACTAAACAAAAAGAAAGACGAGACAGCCAGCTATACCAAAATAATGGGAAATAAAAACCCCTAGTCACTAATATCCATCAACATCAATGGACTCAATTTGCCAATAAAAAGACACAGACTTACAGACTGGATCCATAAACAAGACCCATCTTTTTGCTGTATACAAGAAACACACCTCACTATTGAAGATAAACACTACCTCAGAGTAAAGGGCTGGGAAAAGGTTTTGCAAGCAAATGGACCCAGGAAACAAGCTGGAGTAGCCACCCTAATATCAAACAAAATAGACTTCCAATTGAGTTAATAAAAAAAGACAGATAAGGGCATTACATACTCATTAACGGAAATATACACCAAGAGGTCATCTCAATACTGAACATCTATGCCCCAAATACAAAGGCACCTACATTTATAAAAGAAACGCTTGTAAAACTTAAATCGCACCTTGATCCAAACACTTTAATAGTGGGAGACTTCAACACCCCACTCACAACTATGGACAGATCATCAAGACAGAAGCCAAACAGAGAAATAATGAGTCTAACAGAGATCATGAACCAAATGGACCTAACAGATATCTACAGATCGTTTCACCCAAACACAAAAGAATACACCTTCTTCTGAGCACCTCACAGAACCTTCTCCAAAATCGATCATATAGTTGGACACAAAGATAGCCTCAACAGATACAAGAAAATTGAAATAACCCCTTGTATCTTATCAGACCACCATGGAATAAAGCTGGACTTCAATAGCAAAAGAATCAACAGAAAGTCTACACTCACATGGAAACTGAACAACTTTTTACTAGAGGACCACTGCGTCAGGGAAGAAATAAAGAAGGAAATCAAAGACTTCTTAAAATCCAAAGAAAATGAAGACACAACATACCCAAACCTATGGGACACAATGAAAGCTGTGCTACGAGGAAAGTTCATAGCACTAAGTGCCTTCAAAAAGAAAATTGTGACAGCTCATATTAGCAAATTAACAGCTTAAACTGGGGGAATTGGGAAAAAAAGAAGCAAACACTCCCAAGAGGAGCAGAAGGCAGGAGATCATCAAACTTAGGGCTGAAATCAACAACTTAGAAACAAAAAGAACTATACAAAGAATCAACGAAACCAAGAGTTGGTTCTTCAAGAAAATCAACAAAATAGACAGACCCTTAGCCAAATTAACTAAAAGACAGAGGGAGAAAACACAAATCAACAAAATCTGAAATGAAAAGGGAGAAATAAGAACAGACATTGAGGAAATCCAGAGAATATTTGGATCCTACTTTAAAAATCTATACTCCACCAAATTTGAAAATTTAAGTGAAATGGACAATTTTCTTGATAGATTCCACCTACCGAAGCTAAATCAAGATCAGACAAACAGATTAAACAGCCTTATAACCCCTAAGGAAATAGAAACAGTCATCAAAAATCTCCCAACCAAAAAAAGCCCAGGGCCAGATGGCTTTAGCACAGAATTCTACCGGACCTTCAAAGAGGAGCTAACACCAATACTTTTCAAACTCTTTCACCAAATAGAATCTAAAAGAACATTGCCAAACTCATTCTATGAGGACACAGTCACCCTGATTCCTAAACCATACAAAGACCCAACAAAGAAAGAGAACTTCAGACCAATCTCCCTCATGAACATAGATGCAAAAATACTTAATAAAATACTAGCAAACCGAATTCAAGAACACATCAAAAGTATCATACACCATGATCAAGTAGGCTTCATCCCAGGAATGCAGGGATGGTTCAACATACGAAAATCTATCAACGTCATTCACCATATAAACAAGATGAAAGAAAAAAACCACCTGATAATCTCGCTAGATGGAGAAAAAGCATTTGACAAAATCCACACCCCTCATGCTAAAAGTTCTGGAGACAACGGGCATACAAGGGCCGTACCTAGAAATAATAAAGGCAAAATACAGCAGGCCAGTGGCCAACATCAAAATAAATGGAGAGAAACTTGAAGCATTTCCTCTAAACTCAGGGACAAGACAAGGATGTCCACTTTCACCATATCTCTTCAATATAGTACTTGAAGTTCTTGCTAGAGAAATAAGACAACTAAAGGAGATGAAGGGGATAAACATCGGAAATGAAGAAGTCAAATTATCCCTATTTGCAGATGATATGATAGTATACATAAGTGACCCCAAAAATTCCACCAGAGAACTCTTACAGCTGATAAACACCTTCAGCAAAGTGGCTGGATACAAAATTAATTCAAAAAATCCGAAGCCCTTCTTTATACAACAAACAAATGGGCTGAGAAAGAAATAAGGGAAACAACCCCCTTCACAATAGCCACAAACAACATAAAATACCTGGGGGTAACTCTAACCAAGTAAGTAAAGGACCAGTAGAACAAGAACTTCAAGCCCTTGAAGAAAGAAATGGAAGAGGCCTTTAGAAGATGGAAAGATCTCCCATGCTCATGGATAGGTAGGATCAACATAATAAAAATGGCCATCCTACCGAAAGCAATATATAGATTCAATGCAATTCCTATCAAAATACCAACACAATTTTTTATAGACTTGGAAAGAGCTATTCTCAATTTCATATGGAACAACAAAAAGCCCAGAATAGCTAAATCAATCCTGTACAATAAAAAAACATCTGGAAGTATTACCATCCCAGATTTCAAGCTGTACTACAGAGCAATAGTTGTAAAAACAGCATGGTATTGGTATAGAAACAGACCAGTAGATCAATGGAATCGAATTGAAGATCCAGAAATAGACCCACACACTTATGTTCACCTAATTTTTGACAAAGAAGCCAAAACAGCACATTGGAAGGACAGCATCTTCAACAAATGATGCTGGTCCAACTGGATGTCCACTTGTAAAAGAATGAAATTAGACCCATACTTATCACCTTGTACAAAACTTAAGTCCAAGTGGATCAAAGACCTTAACATAAGGCCGGTCACACTAAATCTACTAGAAGAAAAAGTGGGAGAAACCCTCGAACTAAATGGCACAGGCGACAACTTTCTGAACAGAACACCAACAGCTCAGGACTTGAGATCAACAATCAATAAATGGGACTTCATGAAACTGAAAAGCTTCTGTAAGGCAAAAGACACTGTCATTCGAACAAAACGGCAGCCTACAGACTGGGAGAAAATCTTCACCAACCCCACATCTGACAGAGGGCTAATATTCAAAATCTACAAAGAACTCAAGAAATTAAATGCCAAGAAACCAAATACTCCAATCAAAAAATGGGGGACAGAGCTAAATAGAGAATTCACAAAGGAGGAATCCCTAATGGCTGAGAGACACTTGAAGAAATGTTCAACATCCTTAATCATCAGAGAAATGCAACTCAAGAAGACTCTGAGATTCCATCTCACACCTGTCAGAATGGCTAAGATCAAAAACTCAAATGACAGTGAGGGTGTGGAGAAAGGGGTACCCTACTCCATTGCTGGTGGGAATACAGGCTTGTGCAACCACTATGGAGGTCAGTCTGGCGATATCTTAGAAAACTTGGAAAAGCTCTGCCTCAGGACCCAGCCATAGCACTTCTGGGTATACATCCAAATGCCTCTTCACAGAATCATAAGGAAGTTCCTCATCTATTGGGAATGTACGTTAAGCCATATAACCCTCATAACTGTGGCCTAATTACCTCTGTTGTACTGTATTGTATTTATTATTATAAGAGAAAGAGCCATTTGTTGGACTGAAAGGGGAAACTGTAGGGGGAAATAAGATATTCCTTAAACTTAAAAGAAAAAAAAAAGGGAAGAGGATGGGAGTTGAGGGTGGGAGGGTAGGACTGGAGGGGGAATACAGAGGGGACTGAGATTGAGATGTAACTTGAAGAAATAAAAAATAAAGGAAAAAAAAAAAGAAAGAGGCAGGGAAGGCTAGACATGATGAAGAAGGTACAGGGCAGATGCATGCCAAAGCTAGTTGCCACAGACCAGGAGTTTTCCCTGCTTTTCTTAGGTCTAGAGGGCAAGTATAACTTGACTGTATACAAACAAGGGCCCAAATTGTTGACTCAGATCTCCTTCAATTCAGATGTATTCCATCTGTAAAAACATATTTATATTCATTCCCTTTCAGAGCCAGACTGAATTGAACAGAGATTCCCAAGGGGTGGTGGGGAATTGCTCCTGTGTGAAAGATTTGCAAGGCTGATTAGCTGATTCCAACTTCAGGGACTATGGAGAGTTGGAATGTTGCAGATCTGGACCCAAAGTATCTTGGGACATCTTTAGCCCCCTTAGTAGTCATTCATTACCCACCCGTGTTCCTTTTGGAATGTATGAACAGACTGCTCAGCATCCAGCCAAACCCAAAAAAACTAAGAATGTCATCAGAAACATACAGCAGAGAGTTCCCTGTTTTGTATAGTCTCCCTACAATATGTTCTCACCAGTCTGTGTGTGTATGTATGTGTTTGCAGGGACTCACTGGGACTTGGAACTGGCCAATTAGGTTGGATTGGCTTGGCAGTGAGCTCCAGGGACCCACCTGTCTCCCCTCCCAGCCCTGAGGTTAGAAGTGTGAGCCACCACACCGGGTATTTTATGTGGACGCTGGCATTGAACTCAGATCTTCGCACTTGCAAGAAGAGCACTTTACCCACTGAGCCATTTCCCCATCCCCTGCCAATATATTTGAGAAATTTCTTGATTTATGACTTTCTTTTGTTCCATGACTATAAAAATCTTGCGAAACTGTGTCCATGTCGGAATGTGGTATTTAGGGCAACTTGAATCCATGTTCTTGGGCATGGCCACACGTATTTGGCTCCAGGTTAAACTATCATATTCTATTTGAGGTGAGGACTGTTTTTATGTCAACAAGGTAGACTAGCCAATTTGCCTACCACTGGATCTGGGCTGCTAAAAGGAATCTGATCCCATAGGTTCCCAGCCTTTCCCCCTCATTGCCCCCTCCCCCACCGGAGCCCTAGAGTGAGTGCACCCAGCTGCCATAGCAGCCCACCAAATCTCTCCCAAAGTCTCCACTCCCACCCTCCAGGATCCAGCAGGGCTAAAGAAAGGTGGTGTGCTCAGTGGGAACACTCTGCAGATTTATAATGCTCTTTGTAAAATCCCTGTCCTTGGGGTAAAAGGCTGGTTTCCTTTGATGTAGTTTCTCTTGATAGGATTGTGGAAGGTCATGACTGGAAGACACCTTAGAAAACCAGCAAACCCCTCATTTACAAATGAGGAAACCTGAGAATGGAGAGGTCAACCCCAAGGTCACTGAGCTAATTAGTGGACCCTGGAGAGATGGAAGAGTTGGTTTTGTTTTCTAAGGCCGCCCTGATGGCCTCATGTTCTGGGTGCACATCACAAACGCCTTTGCAGGAGAGACACCAAGATGCCTCGTAGAAGAAGGATTCTTTGAAATGTGAAGCTAATTTCCTCTCTGCCAAGAAACTTAAAAAAAAAAAGTCACAGCAATGAGTTAGGACATCTGTCTGTCATTTGGAATTCGGGAGGCAAATATTTTCACAGAACCTAAGTGTTCAAACAAACATGAACAGCAAATATAGTCTCCACTCCAACTGAGCCATTAAAACTTGGACAGAAAATGGGGGTGGGGATTGAAAGAGAGGGTGGGTTAGGAAACCCAGGCTCCAGTATTCTTTCATAGATTACATGGAAAATGAAGTTCATGCAGATGATGGTGTTTTTAAAAAACATGAAGCTTTTGCGCCATCACCCCATGACTGCTGGGCTTTAAAAAAGCATGCAATCCTGTCAATGCCCTCTTTGGACTGCAGGTTCATGAATGAGGAATATGCAGAGCTGGTCACATGCTTACAGGACAACCAACCTGAGCCAGGAAACAGCTGCTTCTCTCCTTCTGGTGGGCTCAGCGTTGCCAGGGTTCATGAGCTGGACCGGCTGGCTCCTTAGCTATTGTAGAGACAGCATTTGATCAGGCAAGAGGGACCTTGGTCAAACAGAGGGCATGGATAAGAAAGATAGCAGCAATGGAACAAGTCCATCGAGAAGCAGGCCATTAGTCCCACATCTGAAGGGACGGGGTGTGAGGCCTGGGTCTTGGTGTACTCTTGGGGGTGAGTGGGAAAGGGTTGGCTTGAGGCAGGTAAGTTGTGCTCTTGACTTCGTGTCTTCCAAACTTCTCAGGGTAGTAGTGGTTAGAGGGGAAATTATCCTAGTCCAACCCCCTGCAATGCACCATGAGCTGGAGTCATGAGGAGGGGTGTCTGATGCTCCCAAGTGGATGGGAGAGGAAGCCCTTGTAACCCACATCACATGACACTGAGCTTCTGAGATTCGAGACATTGAGTAAGCCCCAGTTTCTCCTTTCAGGAAAAGCTGCTTTTCAGATATTTTTATTCCCTCCTTCAAATACTATTGTCTGGATACAAGAGGATCATCCACAGCCCGTTAAAGTTTAAACTTTGTCTTTTGGCTGCTAAGGAATGCAGGGATACCTATAACTTGTTTGAAATGGCCAGAAACAGAGCTTCCCCAGATTGGTGGGGTTGGTCTTAAGAATCTACCATAGAAATGTGTCCCCTTGCATTCACTGTAGCCTAAGCAGACAGCTTCTTTCTAAATGAGAAATACTGGTGCCAACAAATGACACATTAAATCACTACCACTTCAGTGGGAATTCATTAGCTGGGGACTTCAGACCGTAGGACAGCTCCAAGTCAGTCTGAAGATTAAAAAAAAAAAACAACAACAGACAAAAAACTGAGCTAGTGAAAGTAGGTGCCTAACATTTGAGAGGGGACAACAATGCTCAAAACAAGAGGTAGTGATTTTCTGTCATGGCAGAAGACAGCCCTGGGAGATGGTGTAACTTCTCTGGTTTTGATAAGACACAGAAGGACAAGAATGGACTGGTAATCAGGGGAAGTCTGATGGGCAATTGTGAGTTGTATTTATTAAAGGCACCATTGTGCATTCATGTAACAGCCCACAGTCTCGAGTGTGAATGCATAGTTCATGTCTCCCTATCCCCCTGCCTGTTGGGATGGAGGAAGATAGAGAGCCATAGAAGATAAAATCAACTGCTCTGAGGCTTTAGCTGATTTTCCTCATAATACTCAGAGTATCCTGAATAGATATTAAAAGGAGGTTTATTAGATTGGCCTACAGGTTATGGTATAGGAAGTCAAATATGGCCATCTGCACATTGCAGGGAATGAGAAGTGGTAGCTGGTCAGCCCATAAGGCTGGATGCCTTAGTATTCCCAATCAGGTGCTCAGGGCCTGGAGGATGCCTGGAGAGAAACTGATCCCCAGGTCAAGTTGAAAGGATGAAGAAGCTGGGTTCTGGTGGCAGCCGTGGTAACAGCAGCTGCAGTGGAAGCAACGGGGTATATGAGCTCTTCAGTGAGGCATGAATGAAGGCAAGCAGGCAAAGGGCAAAAGCTGTATCCTGGGAGGTCTATATCTGGGCCACCACTGAAAGATATCACCCACAGTTAGAGTATATCTCCTCACTTCAGTTAACATAATCAAGATACAGTCAGGCAATCCATGAAGGTCTGATCTGAGTTATTGATGAAGGGACCCCAGCTAGGAAGGAATAAAAACAATGGAAAGAAGTCCCTTCACCCAATGGAAGAACTAGAGAAAGAAGGTGATGGTGCTGCCATTTCTTCCTTGAGGACATCCTTCCTCACCCTGAGCAATCTTCTACCTGGATTATAAGCAGAACATGAACAGAGTGTTTAGGAGAACATTCTACTTCTCTTTCAGACATCTGTGGGAGGATCACAGCATTTGGGGTGTCTTGTGACACCAGTTTTGTGGATGACATCTTTGCAGATGTTCCCCAAGCTCCATTTTGAGTGAAGCCAATGACTTGAGTTCATTCCATGCCTGTTGTGGCTGTGCTAGGCATGGAGGGAGATAGCAGAGAAACATTAGCCTCATTCTTACTTTAGCAACCAGTGGAAGATGCTGATTTCACAGGTGTGTTAACCCGGGTTCTCTAAAGGAACCGCACTGAGAGACTATGGATACAATTGACAGAGTGAATACATATTCACATCCACTCAAATGTATTTATATCTATCAATAAATGGATTTTTTTTTCCGAGACAGGGTTTCTCTGCGTAGCCCTGGCTGTTCTGGAAGTCACTCCATTGACGAAGCTGGCCTCGGACTCATATATACACACCTGCCTCTGCCTCCTGAGTACTGGGATTAAAGGTGTATACTGCCTGGCTAATAGATGGAAGTTTTAAGAGTGGCTTACAGGCTGTGATCTGGGAGGTCTATCTGTGGACTCAGTCTGCAACAGACCGGATATCTCTTCAGTCCCAGTCTGGTGCTAGAGCATCAGAGAACTCCTAGAGAGCTTCCTGGCTTCAGTATATATTGGAATCTCCAAGAAGTATGTTTTTATACCAGTGAAGGAATGCCTCAGCAGCAGGTTAGATGAACTTGCCAGCGAGAGTGGAGACGAGCAGGCAAAAAGCTTCCTTCTTTTTTGTCTCTATATGTGGATTGCTACCAGATAGTGTGACCCAGATTTAGGGTTCCCACCTCAAATGGTCCAATCAAGAAAATCTGGGATGCACCCAGATCTTCAGGCCTTAGATGGTTACAGATATAATCAAGCAGAAATGAAGATTACCCATCACAGCAAGAGTTAAACAACTGACCACTGATGGTAGTGTCTTATGTTTATGATCATTGCTGTGGTTTGAATGTGTCCCCTCAAATCTCATGTATCAGACACTCAGTCCTCAAATTCATTTGCTGATGGTGTTTGGGGAGGTAATTAGGAGTTGATGACATCATGAGGGGGAAATCCCTCCAGATAGCGTTAGTGGCCTTAAGAGAGATCTGAACCGACACAATTGGCTTGGTCATGTGATGCACTTTGCCATGCTTCAGGGATGCAGTGGCCAGACACCAGCACCATATTCTAGACTTTCCATGCTCCGGGACATGAACCAAGTGAATTCTCATTCTTTATAAATTATTTGGCTTCAAGTATTTTGTTATAGCAACAAAAAAAGAGACTGAAGTGATCATTGTTATAGCAAGATTTAGAAAAAGGGGAATTGGTGTAGGTAACATGAAGCCTTTGAGGAAAGATGGGATCATTATGAAGCTGTAGTTTAAGTAATAGATACTTGTTCTGAGGGGAAAAAGAGGATCTCTGGTGTAGATCTGGTGTAGGGCTGGAGGGCACTAGGGAAGAGAGAAAGCAATAGTCTGCTCACACTCATAAACATGGGGGCTTAGAGACCAGCTCTGAACACCTTCCATGCATCCTTGGCTAACGTGTGTTACACACACATGTGAATCTTACCTGAAAACTTGGGAGACACAATGCCCTCCACCCACCACCACCAAGCCCTCAAAAGTCTATGACAATGAATCTCACCCCCAGAAAATGTAAGACTCTTTAGTGGATTCAGTCACAGGGCAAAATTAATGTGCAGGCTGCTGACAGGCACCACTCTCCAGGGCACTGAGGAACAAGATTTGGCATGGGTTCAGGTGCGGAGACCAGAGGAGACTCCTACATCTGCTTAGAGTGAGTACGAAGGGGCTTTGAAGGCCAAACCCAGGCTCCATAGGGCCCACTTCCAAGCGGACAAAGTCACCACCCCACCACCCACTTCAGCACACAGAAAAGGCTACTGTCAGACTAATTTAAAACACGTTGCTTTCATTGAAATCAAACACAATTAACTTATTATTTTAACCACCCAGTGGAGCCTTTGATGGGATCTTGAAAACTAAAGAAAAGGCTGTGATAACTTCTGGAGGGTTCAAAGAACAGTCAGGCACACTTTATCAGCACAATTGTTTCAGAGGTCAGTGGTTTTTGAAGAAATTAAGGGTGGGAAGGTCCTCAGAGAGTGTCTGTCCACCTTCATCACTTGACAGGTAGGAACACAGCAGCTGATCTAAAGGGACTTGTCTTAGCTCTTTCAAGTGGGGTCAGTGTGGGGACAAGACTGTGAGATTCTTGGTTTGAGTCCCAGCACTGTCTAAGTGAAATCTCCCAGCAAATTCAATTAACCTCACAGTATACACAAATCCAGCATATTCAATGGATAGTCAGTCTCACAGTTTGTATGACGTAAAATTTGCCCATTTAAAGAACACAGAATAGAGGATTTTAATACACAACAGTGTATTATTTTAGCGTGAAAGCCTGTAGTAGCCCTTAGCTGTCAGCCTCCTACATTCTCACTAGCCCATTTCTGCCCCTTCTTTGCAGACACATCTATTCAGGATGCTTGTTCTTTTAGCCCGAGGCCACAGTGAGCCTACTTTCTGCCTCCATAGTCTGCCAATTCTGGGCATTGTACAGAATGACATCATTCTTTATGACTGGATTCCTTCCCTTAGTAAACTCCCAAGGCCTGACCAGGCTATAGTATGCATTACTACTTTATTTCCTTTTGTTATTGGATAGTAATATATTGAGTGAATAGATCATATTTTTATTAGATATCTGTCACTTGATGGGCATTACTCTCAAACAGGCTGTGATGAAAACTGCTTCTGTGTGCATTCATGGGCAGCTTTTGTGTGGCATATATTTTCATATCTCTTGACTATATACCTAGCAGCAGGATCACTTGCACATGTGGTGATCCTGTATCTAACCTCTTCGGGAATTTCTAAAGTTGCTGCTGCATTTATATCCCCATTAGGTGCATTAATGCCCTGATTCTGCTACTTTCTCAAGCATGCTTGTTACTATCTGTCTGTTTTATTACAGCCATCTTTGAGAAAGTGAAGTGGCATCTTGTTATTGTTTCATCTAGTATGTTCTTGGTGGCTAATGGCACTGAACAACTTTACAAATATGGGTTGACCATCTGCTCCCCTTTTGGAGTGTATCTAGAGCCTTTCATAGGCTGTGATGGCTCCCCACCTACTTTATATACAAGTCATTTATGAGATGCATGATTTGGAAAAACTATCTCCACTTCTGTGGACTGTCTTTTTACTTTGGTTTTGATGTTTTGAGAGAAAAAAAAAAAACCTCACTTTGTAGTCTAGCTTGGACTAGAATGTAGCCCAAGCTGACCTCGAATTCACACTTTTACCACACTCTGTATTGGCTCCCAAATGCTGGAATTATAGGCGTGAGCCTCCAAACCCAGCTTATCTTTTCATTTCTTGATGGCATCTTGTAAAGTGCATATTTTTAAAATCTAAATAACCTCACTAGATTTTTACATGGTGAGTTTATTTTATTTTTTTCCTTTTAGTCATTGACAAGTTGGCAACTGTGTGTGTGTGTGTGTGTGTGTGTGTGAGAGAGAGAGAGAGAGAGAGAGAGAGAGAGAGAGATCTAGGAGTAATGGTGACTTATCTAAATAATTGAGAAGAGATAAGCGTGGTAGGAAAGTGTAGCACTGAAGGAAACAGTACAAAATAAAAATCAGGTTGCTGTTGGACGGCCGGTGAAGGGCCCTCAGTCCTATGTAATCTAGGAATTGCCCTGGCCACTTAATACCAGAGAGTCTGTGAGAAGGAAACAACAGCCTGAAGAAACAGCCTGTGACAACTGCAGAGATTATAGTTTCTGTAAATAATAAGAGAGAGAGTAAGCAGAATGCCCTTTGCAATCATTTTGTTAATAGGGGGATCCATGCATGCTTATTCCTTGACTAGCTACTTTAATCACACATATGCATCAAGGCATTTTTGGAGGTGTGTGTGTGTGTTTATGCATGCATGTGTGTGTGTGTGTTTATGCATGAGTGTGCATGCCCATTACACATGTGAGTGAAGTCACAGCTGTCAGTTGTTACCGTGGTGACAGCATGGGGACAGACAAAGTTGTTTTCCTTATTATTTCCCTTGTCTTTCTGCCCTTACCTCCCCCAGCCCTGCCACTTCCCACCCAAACGCAGGAATATACTAATCAGGCAACTATGCACTGCTGTTAGGAAAGGGGTCAAATCCATTTGGATGGAATTCCAGACCCAACACGCTAACAATGGCAGGAAACTGGGTCTTCGAACTGGCTGGAGATCTCGGCTGTTGAAGGATAGATTGTTGAAAGAGCTGGCCCTGGGGTAGGCTGTTTTGGCTTGCTTTGTGTTTGGAATGCCACGATTGTTCCAGACACAATGATCTGTCTGTCCATGCAGAAGAAATTGTGATTGCAGGAACAGAACCAACCTTGCTGCTCTCAATTGTAAATGATTCTTTAGTGGTCCACATACGGCTCCATAGGGACATCCAGGATTTTTAATTTTACGTTTCAAGTAATCGTGATGGGAGACCTTCTACCCACCTCCCATATCTCCCGGTAATTCCCTGCAGGAGACACTCTAGTCTCTTCTACTTCCAGTTCATAACCCTCTGGACTACTTGTCTTCCTGATGTTGATGACAAACTTGTAGGTGGGGCCATCTCTGCAGAAACTACTGTACATTTGATGAACTCTCAGCCCGGTTGCTGATTTTCTGTGGGAATCCTAAGTTCTTGATGTGTGGTCTCTTCATATAGATGACATAGAGGGGCAATTTCCTAATTAGGGGAAAGATTACATTTGGCCTGGCATCTTGTTCTGGTGAAGGCAGATATTACCGATGAGACTTTGTAGCTAAGCATTGCACCAAATAGACCTCCTTTTACTAAGGATTTGGGATCTCTGGTCCTTTGATAGCACACAAAGCACAGTGAAAAAGTCACCCTGGTGGGTAGCTTACACCATCCTTCGTTCTTTCTATCACTCACCCATTCAACAAATGTGTTTGGAAGGTCTACTTACTGTCTGCTAGGTATTGCATTGGGTCAGGGTTAAAGGATAGCAAAGGTCTATTCTCTGAGCTTGCAGAGTGGAGGACGAATATATATATTTGAATAAAAGGGCATATGTTATGTGCAGGTTAGGGTATGGGAACTATTTCCAGAAATAGCCACAGCCTTTCATTGCCCATCACTGTACAGGCCAGAAACAATGGTCCCTGGCAAGGGGTATGGTCTAACTCAGATCCACGAGATCAGATCCAAGAAGAGGTGGGTAAAGATAGTTCTTGAAGCATTAGTATAGGAGGGAGTGCTGGGCACTTGGGAAAAAAAATTTGGCATCTGTTTGAAAGAAGAGTGAATGACACTGGAGACAACTAGTGAGTTATGAGCCTTAGACTGACATATGGGTGATACTAAAGTGGCAATGTGAGGATAGTTAGGGATAAGGGGGGGAGGCCACTAGGAAGTGCTGAAGGATTCCAGGAAAGCTAACAAGGCACCAGACAGAAGAGAAGGAAGTTACCAAAGACAGCTTGAAACAGTTCAGAGAGCTGTGGGGGGTAAGGACTGACCACCCCATGAAACTGATCCTGGGGGTTTTACAATCAGGGTCAAGCTTGTAGCTTTGCTTCATGATTGTCAGTGTAACTTAAAGGCCAGAACTCTGGCTGGTCAACCCTTGGCATGGGCTAGTTTTGGTTCAGGTGAACACCCAAGATTTCTTCAAGCCAGAAGTGTTTACTACATGCCATAGTACACATTGCCACAGTGGACACCAATCTGAGACTCTTCACATAGTTGGGAACACTGGTATAGTAGACAGGGGCTCATTGTCAGTCTTTGGAAATGTCAGCTGTAAGATTCGAGCTTAGATTTGTCTGAGTCATGACACTGTGGACCTTTCTTGGGAGTAGGTGTGACTGGGTTTGGTCCACAGATGAATACCTCTGATTGCTAGCTTTTTCTCCGCATCCCTTGGTGGCTTCCGTTTGCATAGCTGAAGCCAGGACTTTACCACCTCACGTCTGACAATCTGGGGGAGCTGACAGCAGACTATTCAAGGTCATTTCCTGCTCATGATCTCAGCAAAGATCACATTCCTTAAGGATGTGTCCATAGGGGTGGGGGTTGGGGTGGAAACAGACCATATTCTGAAGCAAAGAGATTCCTAAGGCAGCTGTAATGGTTACTATGACCCCATCACTGCTCGTGTGTATGTGTGTGTGTGTGTGTGTGTGTGTGTGTGTGTGTGTGTGTGTGTATGTGTGTGTGTGTGTGTGTGTGTGTG
>CAJQZJ010004381.1:16266169-16288148 GCA_907164525.1 Lophiomys imhausi | reverse complement strand
ACACACACACAGACCCACAGACATACACACACAGACACAGACAGACAGACACACACACACACAGACCCACAGACATACACACATAGACACAGACAGACAGATAGACACACACACACATACACACAAAGCCGGCACTCTCTTTTGTGTACTTTGTGATAGTCTTAGCTTGGAGCCAATATAAAAATATTTCCAAAAACTGAGTATTTTCCTGTCCCCAAGATAATGACTTATGCAAATGAACAGAAGTACCTTTAGGGACAGCCACTATGAAAAGTCATAATACGTACCTTAAAAAGTAAAGCCTTACACGCTTCCTTTCTCCTTCATTAAGGAGATGTGGGCATGTGAATTGACCAAGGTTTAGACATAATTCCTCTGGCCACTGTAAATTGAGCATCCTGCATCTGAGAATCTGAAATAGGAAATCAAAACACTTTCCCATCACCGGTACAACACCACATGTATTAAGTTCCATGTTGTTCCTTGTATAAAATTGTCTAAAGCATTGTATAACTTTAACATAGGTGTACAGTATATAAGGCACCTATGAGACAATGGATTATACACTTGGGCCTCAGCCTCAGTACTCAAATATTTTGCTAAATACCTGTAAATGGTTCATAGTTTTAAAAATATCCAGAATCTAATTTTTATTGTCTTAAGCATGCTGGATAAGGAATATTGTTATGCCTTGAAATAAAACATGTCCTATGAGTACATTTGGTGTGATGATTCATTTTAATTGCTTTAATTGTCTACTTGACACAAAAGAGTATCACAAAGGAAAAGAGTGTCAAGGAGGGATTGCCTAGGTCAGGTCAGCCTGTAGGTATGACTGTAGGGGATTGTCTCCATCATCTCAATGAACTTGAAAGGACACAGCCGACTGGACTGTGAGTTACACCATTCCTAGGCAGGGGAGCCTAAGCTGCCCAAGTGTCAAGAGTACTAAGCATGAGTAGGCATGCATGCATGAACTCACTGTCTCTGCTCTTGACTGTGGATGTGATAAACTGCATCAACTTCCTCCCTTGACTTTACCTCAGCAATGTCTTGTAACCTGCAACCGAAAGCAAACTAAAGCCTTTTTCCCTTAAAGTTGCTTTTGTCAGGGGGTTTATCCTAGCGACAGCAAAGAAACTAGGACATATGATAAATACTTGGTCCGCAGCTGGTGATCTTACAGCAAGATACTTAGGATTGTTCCTTCAACTTTGAGTGTTTCGGTGTATCCCATGCTCCTCTGGTCCTTGGCTTTCTCATCCCATCACGAGGGTTCACATTAGCCCTGTCTTCTCCTACAGTTCCAGCTTTTGCTTTCGTACACTGAAGTGCCATCAGGAGACTTGGGGATACCCTTAATGTAGAACAAGGCTCCTTGCACTGAGTCCTGATAACCTGTTAGTGCTAAAATTATGGAATGAAGCAGGCATGAGATTGCCTCTGGAGCTCACATCCACACAAATGGTGAGTTCAGGGCTGACCATCACCAGTTCACAGCACACATTGACACAAACTGTTTGTGACTCGGGAGAGCAGAGTCCAGGCTCTCTCTATGATGAGGAGGAAAGAATCAGAAGGGAGGGGAGAGAGTCGCACAGCTCCTCCTCTGTGGCCAACCCAGTTTACTTAGCTAGGGCCATTACCTCAGTGTGAATCAGAATGGCACTGAAATACAATTTGGAGCCAGGCATAGTGGCACATGTTTGGAATCCCTATACTTTAGAGGCTGAGGCAGGGGGATCAAAAGTTTGAGCTCTGGTCTATATAATGACATATTATGTCTAAAAACATGGTTTTAAAAATAGCTATTCAGAATTTAGGAAGAAATAGACGATCAGTGTCAATTACTGAAAACACACAATTATTCTTATCACTTAAACTATATGTATGTGTGTGTGTATGTATAAACTTGAGAAGAAATATAGTTTGGTGGGGAAGATCAGGTATACTGAGAGATGACCTGAGTTTTCAGAAAATTAAGACTCAGAGTTTCTGCCTCCATGGTCCATACCTTCCTTCCTTTTGGACCAACTTAACTGAGTTGTAACTTAAGCTGCATAGAATGCACCCATTTTTAAGGTCCAGTTGGTAAACTTTACTGAGTACCTGAATCAAGATGCTCAACTTTCCCACCGATCTCCACGCTCTGCTCTTGCCCCGCTGTCTGTCAGTCTTCATTCCCCAGCCCTAGGCACAAAGGTCTGTTTCCTGTCACTCCAGATCAGATTAGCCTATTTCATAAATCCATGTAAGCAGAACTGTACAGTATGAATTCTCTTAGGTCTGATTTGTTTTATTTAGCACACCTTTGAGATTTATCCACGCTCTCGTATGCACCATACTTCATTTTTATTACCATGTAGAGTTTCATTATATGGTGAGCCCACTGTTTATTCATTCACCTTTTGCAGGGCCTTTGGTGCTGCTCTCTTAGGCACTGTGAATGTTCATGTAACTGTATTTTTTTTTTTGTGGACATGCATGCTCCCTCCTCAAACCCTTGCGCAAAATCCTGGGAGAGGGATTGCTGATTTGTAAGAATAACTGTCTTAGCTTGTTTTCTGTTGCTGTGATGAAACACTGTTCAGAACCAACTTGAAAGGGTTTCTTCCACCTTAAAAATTACAGTACATCATTAAGGAAGAGTATGGCAGGAAATCAAGGCAGAAGCTTGAAACAAAACCACAGAGTAGACCTGCTTACTGGCTTTCTCCTAGGCCACATGCACCAACCTTCTTATACAATCCAGGCCCACGTGCCCAAGGATGGCCCTGCCAGAGGGATAGAGAGCAATTTCCCCCACTGTTTTGCTTAAAGACCAATTTACTGGTGGCAATTCCTCACTCAGCCTTCTTCCCAGATGTGTCAAGCTGACAAGCAAGATTAGTCATTACAGTCCATGTGACCCAGACTCCCCAACTTTACTGTTTTCTGAGCATTCTGCCAACACTGGTTAGTGTCAATCATTTAGATGTCAGCCATACAACTGGGATATGGAAGGTTGAACCTCGTGTTCATTGCGATTCTGGTTTTGAAGTCAAAACTAACATGGCAAGTCACAGTTACTTAGTGATGAGTGTCAGGGCCACCTTTGCCTCCCCAGGACAAACACTACTTAGTCACAAATTATTTCTGGTTTGACTTGCTCTTTGTTAAGAATGTTTCCCTCTGTGAGCTGAAGGATGCTGGCATGCAGTTTTCATTTCCTTTCTCTCATTTGTGGTGAGGACAATGTTGCTTTCGTATAGTAAACTAGGAAACTTTCTGAAAAATTTATGTTTAAGATAAAACACACACACACATAAATTCAATTTTTTATGTAGTAGGCGGCGATATGGGAGTTATTTATTCTTAAAGTATTTGCTTATGGAGATAAGTGTGTGTAGAATATAGATTTAATGCTGAGGTGTTTATTTGTGATAATCGACAGCATCAAAATCAAGCACATGTTGTTGAGAAACCGGCGACTCTGTGACTCATCCTGTTAGCCACAGAGAGAAGGAAGGTGCTTAGAGATCTGCTTCTTGGACTCTCTGTGATCTCACCCATGTTAGCTTCCACACCTTCTATGTGCGTGGCTTTGCTAATTTAATTATTTGTGTGTATGTGTATGTGTGTGTGCAGGTTTACATACCTCTAATGTGCAGATCAGCAAGACAAATACTGCATGTTTTATCATATTCGGGTGTTAACGTTGGATCTTTTGATATGTATATTTCATTAGGAATATCCATAGATGTCAAGAAACTAGTAAGGAGCCATAGGAGAGGAGAGGAGACAGAATATAGTGTAATAAAAGCAGGATGGAGGGAAGTAATGGAATCAGAAGGGTTAAATGGGCTTGGGGTGGAAGCGCAGGGCAGGGTACAGGAGGGAATACGACGAGGGATAACTAGCCCTAAAAGCAATATGGAAACCTACTACTGTAGAAGCTTCCTAAAATATATACATATATTTTAAAAAGTGTAAATGAAACTATAATGGGGGGGGGAGGGATAATATCCCAACTAGACACCACATGATAGTTAATAAAAAAAAAAAAAAAAAACCCCAGTACCAAGAATGGGTTGCCTTTTTATGAGCTGTTTGCCAGCGAGGTCCCATAGATGTCCAAACGTAACTGCTCGTACTTACACCAGAACTTGACAGTAAGTCTATTGCTGAGGCTGAGTGTTGCAGGTACACACTTTTAATCCCAGCACTCAGGAGGCAGAGGCAGCCAGTCTGCTCTACAGACTGAGTACCAGGACAGCCATGGCTACACAGAGAAACCTTGTCTTGGAAAAGCAAAAAAAAAAAAAAAAAACAAAAAACAAAAAACAAAAAACAAAAAACACAATACAACACAAAACAAAAAGACTCTTGCTGAGGATCATTCGCGATTTCATGAAACTTCAGCTACACAAAGCACACATATGAAAGCTTGCCGTTGCTTCACAAATAACTAAGCTTTAGCTATTCAAAGTCCCTAGTTAAAATGTAGACTTGCTTTGCCAACACTGCAAGCAAAATGGCTTTGAATAGTTGTCCTTTCTGTTTCTGGAAACTGACTCCAAAGTTCAAATCATTTTATTTAGATCCTAAGCATCACCTCATGGAAACAGATGTGAGTGGAGGGTGGGTTAAATATTGAAGAACATCTTTTTAATAACTGATAACAAAAATCTAGAGCCAATCCCATGGCTACCTTTATCTACAAAGTGAACCACTCCTTCAGTCTGGGAGTCAAAATCTGTACTTTGAATGTCCGGTTAACATACTTGTACAATTTCCCAAACTAGGCAACTTTTGCTTATATTTCTGATTATAATATCTCCAATGCACTTATTGAATACATACTTAAATATCTTCCGTTACCTGGTATGGAGCTACTATGGAAACTGAGATGTTCAGGCCCCTGTCCCTATAAAGTTTGTCCCTGTAGGGATGGCACTAAATGAAATACAAACACACAGTCACGGACTTGTGAACCGTAGGAAGAAGAAGCTGCAGGGAAGGTGGCATCTGCAGGGATGACAAGGTCTGCAGGGGGTGGGGGGTATGAAGGTAGAGCAGTGGCTCCAGGGAGATGTGAGGGGCAGCAGAGCCTCTGGGTCATCACTGTGGTTACGTGAGTATACAGGTATATACATGGGGCTCTGTACATTCACACCAACATTCAATAGCTGGCTTTGATATCTGCTTTCTACAGAAGAAGCTGGAGGGAGACAGAAGCAGGATCAGACACGTGCCGCTACAGTGATGGGGGTCAGTGTAGGGACTCCCCCACCTGCAGGCATTGCATCTTCCACTGTGAGCGCAGTAATACAGGTAAAAGCAGAGAAAATTGAGTGGGCTTTTAGGGAAGTGAGATAAATATATATATATATATATTTACTTATTTATTTTTATTTCACGTGCATTGGTGTTTTGCTTGCATATATGTCTACATGAGGGTGTCGAATCCCCTGGAACTGGAGTTACAGACAGTCGTGAGCTGCCACGACTCTCTGGAAGAGCAGCCAGTGCTCTTAACCAGCCCCGGCACTTTTTTTTTTTTTTTTTTATGATGGTGGATATGTCAGTTACAGTTTTCTTTGCTGGACTCCTGACCTGACAAGAAGCTGTTTAAAGAAGAGGATTATATTTTGGCTGATGGTTGCAGGTGGGGTATCCACAGTGGGCAGCAGCAGTCTTAACAGCTGTCCCATTGCTTCCAGTCAGGCAGCAGAGAAAGGGAGGTGCTGCTAACTTCTTCTCTTTCCTGTTTATTTTTCAGTTCAAGATCTCAACCCCTAGAGAAGAGCTTGTATTTAGGGAAGGTTTTTCCCCGGCTCAATTAATTGTTCCTGGAAATACCCTCACACACCTGCCTAGAGGTGTGTCTCTTGTTGATTCCAAATCTAACCAAGTTGACCATCATCTTTGTGGGAGGGAGTTGGAGGAGGAAGAGTGGATAGATAGGATTCTAATATATTCTATACATAGGTAACATTCTCAAAGAATAAATTGCACAGTGTCTTAAAATTATCGTCACAGTTGGATGTAACCGAACTTTTAAATTATTACTTAACTCTTATTTATTTATTACTAAATTCACTTATAACAAACACCAACAATTTCTTAACTATTAATCCTATAAATTCCTACAACCCCTTTAACCTATCCACTAAACCTATTGATAATTATAACAACTACTTTCATAACCTTTTAGAATGATACAGTCTCTGGGGCAGGTCCTCAGTCGTCAGGAACACAGTCTTTGTTGTAGATTCTTTAACACACTTAGCAGTCCTTCTTCTGGATCTCTCAGATGCAGGTTCGTCAGTGTCAGTTGGTTATTGCAGTCTCATCTTAAATAAGGCTTCATGCTTTCTTCTCTGTGGGAGACCCCAGCCGTCTGCAGGCCAACTTACTTCTTTTGAATCAGGAACTCAGCTGCTCTGCCTCAGTCCTTAAAGCCAGGCACAGTTTCCCCTAGGCCACTGATTGGACAGATCAAACCCCTCCAGGCAAAAACTGAGCCACAGGGTCCAGTCCTTGGCCTTTTGGTGTCTTGCTCAGGCTTTCTTTGCTCACCGGCTTCTTTCTGCTTCAGGGAGAGAGCTGGCCATCAATGGCCAGCCCTTTTTTCAGCAGGACTCTTGGAGCTCTCTAGCATCAGGGGCCTCTTCTTCTTCTGGGCTCCATGCACTGTCCTTAAATAGGAGGAACTCTGTTTCAGCTTAATTTGGGCTCCGCCCACTTAGCAGCTGAAAACAATGTCAGGCCAGATACGTTGTTTCTTCAAGTCTATTGAGTCTTTCCTGTTTTTCCTGACTTCAACCTTGTTTTTCAGTCTATTAAGTCTTTCCTGTTTTTGCTGACTTCATGCTGATAATGATCTTCAGGCCCCGAATTAAGAGACAGTATCAGAAACTCCTATATATTTTCTAAATCTAATTTATCTAACCCCTATAGTTGGATGTGGGATGAAGGAAACGTTGCTAGCAGTAACTAGGCTTTGAGAAGGATATCTGTAAGCATGGTGGTGCTGCTCAGCATCCTGGGGAACCAGGGGAGGTGTGGAAGACACACATGTTTAAAGCCATTGGAGGAGGCTGTGTGGGGAAAGAGTGAGAAGAACTGAGGCCCTAGGATCTAGTCTGAACAAGTTGCTACTCTTAGTATCTGGGAAGGCAAGGATAAGCAGAGTACACCCATGAGCTGTCAGAGAAATCTAAAAAAAGCTGATGTAGATCATATTGGAGGGCTGAGAAAAGAAGTATTTGGAGAGGGATGTGACTTAAGGCCAATGACAACCAACCATGACTATTGGGTTTAGCACTGTAAAGTTATGGGTGGCCTTGTGTGTCTCTTGATGCAGTGGAACAGGGGATTAAAGGGACACTGGAAGAGGAGACAAGGGAGAAAACAAATACACCAAATTTCTCCAGACATTTGGATATGAAGTGATAGAGGAAGCTGGGAAGCCATTTTTCTTGTTTGTTGTCCTTAACTAAAAAAAGACATCAAAATGGGAGAGGGGAGGACCACCAAAGGAAAGGCTGTGATACTGAATATGATCAGCAAAGAGGCCACAGGGTTCGCAGCACACAGAGACACAGCCGGTGATTCTCCAACTAAAGGGAAAAGGGCCTCTCCTCTGGCAATGCCGACATTTTTGTTGCAGTGGTAATTTGCGGCAATTGCTCTTAGTCTGTATTCTCCAAGTGAATGACTTCTGTCACTAAATTACAGCTTGTTAAAGTTTAAAGAGATGCTAGAAATTCCTTATCTCATCTGTCCACTGCAAATTCTAAAAGCAGAGACTTGGAGAGGGTGCGGCTACAATGGTTATGGACTTGGGTCCCTGGGGCCCCTTTTATCTTGGAGCATCATCAGTGGATCACAAAGCATCCTTGAGCCTAGGTTTCTTCATGTAAAATGTGGACCAGAGTTATCATGGAAAGGAATTGTCTGCTTTTGTTGTTGATGGTACCGCTTTGAAAAGACTGTACCTCTTTGGCCACCCTTTATGCCTACACCTTATAGGCCTTAGAGCTCCAACAAGGCAAATAACTTGCTTGTGTTACAAGAGTTGAGGTAATATGCTGTATTTGAAATATAAGCATACAAAGGGGTTTTAGGCAACCATTTTAAAAGGTAGACCAAGGACTGGGGAGATGGCTCAGTGGGCAAGAGTGCTTGCTGTGCAAGTATGAGGTCCTGAGTTCAGATCCCCAGAACCCATGGAAAATGCTGGATGTGGCTGCATGCACTTGTTGCTTCAGCTCTTAGAGGCAGGGCAGAGAAAGGAGGATAGCTAAGACTTACTGGCCTAGCCAAACAAATAGGGTTCCAGGTTCAGTGAGAGACACTGACTTAGGAAAATAAAGTGGAGAGTGTTAGAAGCCATCTGAGGCCCTCCTCCAGCATCTGCATGGCATGCCAATCTGCACACCCACACCTACACACACCAACACCCACAGACACACAGATCCAGGCAGATGCTGCAGACCACAGTACTGATCTCCAGATGTGGATCTTTCCTGTGAGCCTAGGGCTTCTGAGCCCCTCTGCAGGGCACGTGTGTGTTCTGTGCTTCCTGTGGCGCCATCCACCACGTGGTGACAGTTTCTAACTCATTATATAAAGGAGAAACTGGTTTCTATGAGGACTCGTAGGTCAACAAATCAATGCTATTTTCCTCTTGGAATAGAAACCATCTCTCCTTTTAGTTGGCTTAGCAATTTTCTGTTTATTTATTGTATAGTATATATGTTTTAAACACTTTTTTATAATTTCAGATTCATACTGAGTTGTTGAAGTGGTTGAGAGACTTTCTATACAGAAAATCATACTACCCTTGTCCCAGCGTCCACAAAGCAACAAACAGACTGTTTTAAAGGTAGCCATGTGTAAAATTGATGTTTTCTCTGTGGCTTAGGATTCAAATCAATGCTAGGTTCACGTTTAGCTGGGACTCCAACCTGGAAACCACTCTTCCTTTTCCTCAATCTTGACAGTTTTGAGAACTGCCTCTCAGTTTACATTTATCTATGTTTCTTCAAGACTAAATTCAGGTTACACGTCTCTTGTAAACGCTGCATCTTGGGAATTTAGGAGCTGCATTCACCACCAGCCTGTTCCCCTTTTGCAAAGCACACTTCTTTACAGAAGAAAGCCTGCTTCTTGCCCTATGCCTGGAATGGTAATATGTCCTTTCAGTAGCCAATGCAACGCTTATGAATCTGCTTGCAGGGCTTTCACGGAATGGTTTTACAGCACAACGGACTTCAAGTATTATATTATCTAAGACACAACCCTACGTAGCTGCATACCTAGAAGTGTCAGGGGTAAGCTCTCATCTGTCACTGTTAATTAACTAGGAACAGACCTAAATCATCAAAAGTTCGTTCTTAGACCAAGTACTGAAGCGTAGAGTCACCCATAAATAACTTCACCGTATAATGGCTCCACATGCCAAATGAATGGGCAGTCAGGTAGGGACTCCAGGGAGTGGCTTACTCCTCAGAAGACAGTAGACTGGGGACCATCACTAACATCCACAACAGGCAGCCCAAACTACTGGCTTTGAGAAAGTTTCTTCGAAGACTCTTAACTGGGATTGGAAACGTGACTCCATTGGTGCATTCCAAGGAGCGCCACTGATGACTTTTAAGCACAACAGAGAGAAAAATCAGATTTGGATTTCGAAGCTCACTTGCACGCAACAGAGGGACAAGTTAGAGGTAGACATACCATTCTCATGGCAGCTCAGGCCAGGGAGATGCGGGACAGAACAAGCGTGGTGGCGAAGAGACGCCGGAAGAAGGAAGATGATTTAGAGGAAGTGTCAGGGCTTCTGTGGGATCCGGTTCAGACTGCCAGTTTTCACCCTCTTAGCCCTAGCCTTAAAAAGTTCCTTTACTCCTTGTACCTCAGTTTCCTCACCCATAAAAAGGGATATAATAACAAATCCCATCTCGTGGGGCTGTTGAAAAGAATACGATGAGTTTACAGAGCAGAAGCACTTAGAAAAGTACTTGGAATGCATTCTTCCTGGTGCTATGCACATAACCCTTGCTCCACACCCTATATGCATATGGCTTGGAAGCAAAGGGGAACTAGCATGAGAAGAGCTCCGGAGATGTTTAAGAACTAAGTCTGATGGGACCAGGAGGTAAACTGAATGAGGAACAGAAGAAATAGATGTGTATCTGCCAGGTACTCACTTGCAAACAGTAGGTACCAACTGTCTTAAATAGAAAGGAATTGATAAAGAAGGTATTGGCAGGCAGAATTTCCACTTTCCACCAAAATAGGGTAATAGGAATCAGATTTCCATGTGTGCACCAAATTAGATGGAATATACAAAGCAACAGTTTTTTAAGGTGTTGGACAGTAGGCAATGAAGTTCAGTTTTCTCCAATAGATGGAGGCAAAATGAGGCAACCCTTGCAAATTCCCTACCAGGCTGCTTGGGAGTGTTTCCAGATCGAAGTGCAGGTTGGGTGAATCCAGAGGGAGTCTGTTGAAGGCCCTGAAGTTGAATAGATGGAACCTCCAGGGCATTCAAGATAGTTGAGGTTTTCAGAGTTCAATGGCAGAGAGGAGAGGGTTTCAGACTGATTTCACTGCAAGACACACCTAGGGTTGCTCTTGAGAGTTCATCTGAGTGCAAGTATCAACCAAGGGCAGGCAGGGTGTGTCAGAGAGGGTTAGAGAGGGACTGGAGCCATCTGTTAGAGCATGCACAAGACTGAGAATAGTGCCCATGACCAGGCAGACTGGAAAATAGGTCATCAAGTAAATTATTTAGAAGGTCTTGGGGTGGGGGTTAGCCTTTGACTAAATGCTGTTCTGGGTCATCTAATAAATTCTAAAAGCAAACCCCAAAATAATCCAGCAGCTTCAAATAATTTGCTGCCTATAAGCATAACACTCTTTTGCAATTACATATTAAACATATTTATGTATTTATTAATTTATAAACAAATAAGATATCTAGTGTCCAGTGAAGTAAAATTAAATCTAATCAAAAGTATGGGGCATAAGGAGGATCAGGAAAACATGAATACTATTGAACAACAGGAAGATAAAAATCAGTCAATAAAAATGGATAATCGGGCCAGAGATCACAAGAAGTCAGAGCTACAACTAAAGGACATTTTTTTACATCGTATGTGTAGAAAAGCTTGAGTACAGATTCAACACACTAAAATAGCCTACAGTGAAATGGTAGAACCTAAAACGGAAATGCTTCAGACGAGACTACTTTACATGGGATTCATGGTAGTTTAGACAACACAGAAGAAGAAAGAAAGCAGTGATTCTGAAGACACGTCAAGACAAAATATTTAAATGTAACTCAGGGATAACAAAATACTCAAGGGAGAATGAAGAGAAATTTTCTTTGTGTGGGATAATTCCAAGCAGTGCACTTATATGGTGTCCTTGAAGAAGAGACAAAGGAAAAAGAGAAGAAAGCATTTATAAAAATAAAGCTGAGAATTTCCCTAATGTAGCCTATATTTAAAATAAGCTCAGAAAACCTTGAGTGTCACCAAGAATTAAGAAGTACCATGGCTGACTTCCTTTTGCCAGAGTTGTTTGATTTTCTAGGACCATAGTCCATGCTAAAATCATTTTTTTCCTAGACAGAATTATTGTAATGATTATTAGATAACTGATTAGGGTAACCAAACTATACTATAAAACAAATTATTTTGCAGTTTACTAAACAAAAAAGTAAAACTTCACTGTCAATGTTTCTGTTAATGATAAGAACCAAGGTTTCTCTCTTGTTTGTACAGTCACACAGACTGACACGTAATTTAATCCTCCCTGCCATTTTAACAGAAATTAAAGTGCTGAAAGAACTTATTGATGGTGATGAATTGGAATGAAAGTTATTTGAGGTAACAACTTTATCCAAATTCTGTCAGTTTCATGTAAGTTGTGTGCTAAACATCCCCTAGTAATTAATCAACAAGAAGATATTTTAATTTTAAAAATTTTATGAGTATCAGTATGTGCTACTAGCATGCCTGGTGCCCATAGGGAAGAAGGTGTCAGATCCTTGGAACTTAAGTTACAGCTGGTAGTGAGATGCCATGCAGATACTGGGAATTGACGCTGAGTCCTCTAGAAGAGCAGCCAGTGCCACTGACCCAACTCTGCTCCAACAAAAATATTTCTAGCTCCATATCTGCTATAAATTCTCTTACCTTCTTCAGATCCAGGAGTGTTGAACCCCACTTGACAGGCAGAAATTCGAGCATCTCTTTGAACACCTTATTAATAGTTTCAGACTTTCTACCCAGGAGTGTTTTCTAAGATGTCCCATGTAGCTCTTAATGATACCTGTTGTTCGTTCACTTCAAGGTGACTCTTGCAGAGTGAACTTTGGCTCCCCTAGAAACAGATGGAAAGATTCAGCGTTGAATTCAGTAAATTTATCTGAGAGTTGATTTCCTGTGACTGTGACAACTGTCTTCGGGATTGAATATTTGCTGTTATTGTTGCACAATCAGTCAGGAAAACAATGCTCTATTACCAAACAATAATGGCTTGTAGTTTGTTAAACAGAGGTGATAAAATTTCAGTGCGAACACTTCTGTTAGCAAATTACTCCCAGGGGGACAATGAAAGCTGTGGAAGAGGAAAGCTAAAAAACCACAAAAATCCAACCCAAAGTGTGTTATTCAGTGACATCCTGCCTCCCAGGTGTCTTGTGGAACACACCTCAGAACTGTCCCTCAAGCTGGATGTGATGTCGTGTCTGTGGTCCCCACAATTGGGAGACAGAGGCAGAAAGATAGTTACAAGTTTTCAAACCAGCCTGGCTACATGTGAGTTCCAGACCAGTTGATCCTGTGAGATGACAGCCTGTTTCCAAACTTCAAATAAGAAAACATGACAACAATAGAGTGTTCCAGAAAGGACAAGGCGATGGAGACTATCCCTGGACTTCCATCTCTCATCATTTGCCCCTGGGACATTCAGGCTCCTCTGAACAGGGGTGAGGGCCAGAGAAAATGTGCAAGTCCTTCTTTAAGATTAGAAGGTACAGGGCTGGAGAAATGGCTCACAGGGTAAGGCACTTACAGTGTGAGCGTGGAGACCTGAGTTCAAATCCCCAAAATGCCCATTAAGCCTGGTGTGCTAGTATAGTCCCTGTACTCCTACAGAGAGATGGATGGGAGGTAGAGACTGGAGGATCCCCTGTCGCTTACAGACCAGCAAGTCCAACATGTACAACTGCAAACAAAGAGACTGTCTCAAATAAGGTGGGATGTGAGGACCAACATCTGAGGTTGTCCTCTGACCTCTACCTCAGTGTCATGGCAAGTGTGTGCCCTTTCATACATCATATGCAAACACATATCACACACACTCACACACCACCACCAACATCTGGAAAAGAAAAATTGCTAGAAGACACTTGGGAGCTGTTAGGTGAGACACTAGGACATGAAACAGGAACCCAGTAGCCAACAGTATCTGTCACCCCTGGAAAATAAGACATATTGTTAATCTTATATTGATAATTTTGAATCTCATCACATGTTATGAGATACATTTTCACTAAAACTTCAGAGCTGCAGATTTTCTTCACTTATTTGTAAAACTACCTTTCCTATATGGAGAAATTCTGTGCCATTGTCAAATATATCAATGATAAAAACCTTTTATTGGGCAAAAATAGCCCAACTTCATTTTTAATTCAAATAAATATGCTAATACAAGATTAAGAAATGTCATCAAGTATCTCTTGAATTTAATTTGCATTTAATATTGAATAAATACCCAACATTATGAAAACTACTGAGAAATACATGTCAGAATGTGCAGTGCAAAGAGATTTAAATGATGTATATCCAAAAGAATTAATGTATTCACTTTTTAATAGGTTATAAAAAGAAGAAAGTGGGTCATGCAGCTATTTGTGTTATCTAATTTATGAAATAGAGGTACTGTTTAGCTGAAATTGTAAGCTATATCTGAAGTGAGGTGTATGATGAAAACCATGGTGTTTCTTTGGTGAATGTGTATGCTTGTTTATTGATTATATTCTGCCTTGAGGGAAACATGAGTTAGAGTGCAAATATCATCAATAATACTCTAATTTCTCAGCCTCCGCATAAAAACAGTCCTTGGTGCTTGAAGAGAGAGAAAGCCATGGAATGCTAAAATTGATCACCATGAATGAGTTCGTACCTGTGACTTTATTTGTACTTTGTTGTTGTTCCTAGGAATGGAAAGCATTGTATGTTCTACAAATAAAATTAGACAAACGCTAATTTCAGTTAGATTATTCACAGCACACTTTTATAATGAGCATTGTCAGGTTTTATTGAAGGTCGCAGAACAAATTAGAGAGAAGTTATGAGAATCTCCTGTGGATTTTGTCAGACTTCAGGAAACTGGATATTTCTGGCCGCATTTCCAATGATGTGCAGAAAGCCAGCCAGATTTTCATGGTGCTGGTTGTTTCAAGTCACTGGCACTTTCCAGACGCAACACAGAGGGACCTTAGAAGGTGACCTAGAGGTACCTCCAAAGTCCATAGCATATTCAAAATGCTGCTGCCACCTGACTAATGGAGTGTTGTCCCATGGGCTCCTCCTTGCAATGCAGCTCAATTGCTCTGTGCAGCTTGGGAAGAGTTAGCTGCCCAAAGATTCCCACGTCCTAAACAGCCACCAAAGCAGGGGCTTCTTTTGCCATTAGCTGAAGGATTTTCAAACTCAAACAGTATGCCTGATGTTGATGCTGACAGGTGTGGAAAGGGTTTCTGTGAAATAGGAAAGCTTTAGGCTCATCTGGAAAAACTGCTCCTTGCTCATAAGCCTGTCACATGACCCTGCTGGGGAAACTGCCTTATGCTCAGATGTGAACGCACCCAGTCTTACCAGATAGTGCCTGATCTCAGTCCACAATACCACTTTACACCCCCACCATCTGTAGAACATTCCCATCACCTCACCTGTGTGGGTGGGTACTTGACAACAATGCATCTTGAAATGTGGGACCATTTGGCACTATTCAAAATATTTACTATCTAAATTTTACTTTATGTTTTCCATTTCTTTTTGCAGGTCTGGAGTATATTTTTTAATTAATTAATTGAAATGTGTGCTTATATACACTGACTGAGTTTCTGCTGCTGTGAATTGCCATTTGAATCTTTCTCCCATTTCTGGTGTTTTTTTTTTTTTTTTTGGTTTTTTTTCGAGACAGGGTTTCTCTGTGTAGCCCTGGCTGTCCTGGACTCACTTTTGTAGACCAGGCTGGCCTTGAACTCACAAAGATCCACCTGCCTCTGCCTCCCGAGTGCTGGGATTAAAGGCGTGCGCCACCACCGCCCGGCAATTTCTGGTGTTTTTAAAATTAAAATCTGAGCCAGTCACGGTGGTGCATGCCTTTAATCCCAGCACTTGGGAGGCAGAGGCAGGCAGATCTCTGTGAGTATGAGGCCAGCCTGGTCTACAGAGTGAGTCCAGGACAGCCAGGGCTATTACACAGAGAAGCCCTGTCTTGGGGAAAAAAAATCAGAATTTGAAGTTATTTATATATTCTATGTTAATCTTTTAAATATTGTGAAGGTTGTCTACTAGCATATTACTGGTTTATGACTCCAGGTATGGTCCTGTCATTATCACCTAATACTATATTATTTTATACTAACAATGGCAGCATAATTAAGATAGTAGGTATCATTCTAATTCCTTTATTTCTAATAGGAGATCTATTAATTCAGTGTTCATCACATCTCCATTTCGCAGATGAGAAAATTGAGGTGTATAGAAACTTAAAAGAAATTAGTCCAGATTATTCAGGCAGTAGATAGCAAGGGCAAGATCTCAACCTAATCTCATTCCAGAAGACTCAAGCTTACTACTACATTGTCTCATGTAATTTTTTTTAGTACAATATGAACCAAACCGCAATTAAAAAAAAAAAACTTTATCTGGACTTATATAATAGTACATGGCACTGAGTTTTATACCTAAAAGCT
The DNA here is from genome assembly GCA_907164525.1 of Lophiomys imhausi. Taxonomy (NCBI): domain Eukaryota; kingdom Metazoa; phylum Chordata; class Mammalia; order Rodentia; family Muridae; genus Lophiomys; species Lophiomys imhausi. Next base: position 16,272,160 of record CAJQZJ010004381.1, on the reverse strand, counting down.
ATGATATACACCACTTGGCTCATTAAGTTCCAGTGGGAGAATCTATAAGACATGTTTTTTAAAAAATTAAAAATAAAAGAATCCCCAAACAAACAGAAAACCAACAGTTTTTTCCTCCAAGAAGCTTCCAACACCGGAAGGAAGGTACAGAGTCACGCTACTGTATAACCGTGGTGACCACCATAATAGGATGCAATTGAGCTACTGTATAACCGTGGTGACCACCATAATAGGATGCAATTGAGGATACTGACAAAGTACACAGGAAGGCTCCCCAACACATGGCTTTATGGGAAGATACAGGCAGCCATTTCATAGCAATCGTAGGTTTTACTTGCAACCTTCAGTCAGCAAAAATGACCAGTTTTCATCACGTGTGTCAACCCTCATTTCTCCTGCATATTAGTTTGGGTCCAGGGTTTCTAATTAGTTTCTTGTATTTTCCTGCTGAGAATTTGTGTCCCCCGTGTACCCCTGGAATGCATTTAGTTTGCATTCTGATCTTAAAGTTTGCTTATCACATTATGGATATTCATTATTAAGTGAGGTGGGGTGGGTAGAATGGGGTGAGGTGGGTGAACTGGGGGTATGGTGGGGATTTGGGTGGGAGCTACAATGGTAACAGTCTCTTTGTTCTTTCCCTCCCCAATGAAAGCTTGCATAATGTTCTTCAAGAAATAAATGAAGCTTTAAGATTTTGGTTGTGTTGAAAATGCCTGGATGTTGCATAAATTGCTGTCACCTTGGAGTTTTTCCCTTGAAAATTCAAAGATAGTGCCATGGGTCAAGAGTAGGTAATGCTGGCCACTAAATAAAAAGTTCTCAAACCTCACTATGCTTCGGAGGCAATAAAGACTAGGAGTGCAGGTGATCGATCGTCTTGACTTCAATGCTTGTGGTACCAAAGGAGAGGTGCATCCAGAAAAAAATGTCTGGGTGACCTCATACTGGGCAAGCGCCGTCTTATCTGGATTTTTCCCATGATGTCATTCCATACTGGTTATTTTTAAGCACATGGATGAAAACATTTATTTCTTGGCTGCTAGTGTTCTGTCTCACCTCAGTTGCTATTTTAGCAATTGTCCTATAAATGGACAGTGCTGTGATCTCATGGGTGCAGGAAAGAGAGGCAGAGAAGAGAGGCCAGAGGCCTGCCTGCCCGATGACATGGGAAGTGGGCAGAACCTACCAACATGCTGCTTGCAGGACAATGACAGAAGTAAACTCAGTGAAAATGTCAGTCTGTGCTGGGTTTCTAAATGACTGGCTATAAAAACACAGAACTACATAGCATTCTCTCCTACTAGCTTATTTTTCTGCATGTTGCTTTAACTAATTTCTGAAAGGTCCATATTATCAGTTCCACGTGGAAGTCATTGTGATGAATGACTGAGGGTTCTTCTGGATAAGCTTACAGTATGCACGGTGTAGTCCCTTCCTCAAGGGGATCCAATCTTTTCTTGAATCAATGGGGTCTGGGGCTATGAATTAGCTGAGTCATCGTTATATAAGGACGTGGATCTAGCTCTCAGACCTGGAGTTTGTTATATGGATTGGAACATGGGTACATCATGGTCCATGGCCATTTCTGGTCTACCACCTGTCTTTGTAGGGCTGTGAACTAACTATAGCTTGTATATATTAAGTGATTGGAAAAAAGCCAAAAGGAAAAGTGGGTGGCTAATGAAATTTTATGAACAATATTTGTCTTAGCTAGGGTTTCTATTCCTGTGAAGAGACACCATGACCATGGCAACTCTTGTAAAGGAAAACATTTCATTGGGGCTGGCTACAGTTCAGAGGTTTAGTCCATTGTCATCATGGTGGGAAGCATGGTGGCACGCAGGCAGATGTGGTGCTGGAGAAGGATCCTAGAGTTCTGTCTGGATTGGCAGGCAACAGAAGAGAGAATGGCACTGGGCCTGGCTTGAGCTTCTGAAACCTCAAAGCCTGCCTTCAGTGAAACGCTTCCTCTGACAAGACCACATCTACTCCAACAAGACCACACCCACTCCAACAAGGCCACACCCACTCCAACAAGGCCACACCCACTCCAACAAGGCCACTCCTCCTAGTAGTGCTGCTTCCCATGAGCCTATGGGCACCATTTTCATACAAAGCACTACAATATCCATAAAGTTTTATTGGAGAACTTCATACTCAGTTGGTTCATTTGGTCCATGTGATTTCATGACACCAAAGCAGAGTTGCTTGTGTGGATGAACAGAGATGAGACCCAGTGCTTCATACTGACAAGGTAACACAGAACATGCAGCAGATTATTGGGATATATCTGTGATGTATCTACTATGCAACAATGTTTGAGTACCATACATATTACTACACTATGAAGTATTTTTATTGATACTTAATGCAATCAGGTCATGAGCAGAAAACGTGAGAAGAGTGGTATTCGCATGTATGTCTTTAAGGCGTGACAAAGGATGTGTGAGAAACTTGGATCTTCAGGTGTATGATCTTGTCATGTCTTCCAGTCATTAGCAACTTTCTACTCCAAACTTCTAGTTTGGGGTGGGATGGAGTGGTAGCTCAGCAGGCTTCAGCGTTTTCTACTCACCTGTAGCTGGACATAAAATAACTCAAGGGATTTTTTTTTATACTGGAAATTAAGCACCAAGTTTTTATCTCTTACAGTATATATTATGTTTTTATCAAATGAAATAAGGAAAGATTCTATTAATGTTGCAAGGACCCTGTAGCTTCCAAGTGGCTCATTTGCAGTCAGGCATACTAGAAGATCCATGTATTGATGGTGGATTAATTAAACTATGCTTGATCGTAGCAGCTAAAGAAATGTGTCCTCATAAATAAATGTTAGCGTTTTAGCAGGAACAGCTGTTTTTAGGAGTTTAGAATACTGAGAGCAAAATCGATAGTCAATTTAAAAACAAGGCAAGTGATTGTGAGTAGTTTCATTGCCTCTGGATGAGCTGACAAATGTTTACGATACTGTTCAATTATTTATCCAGGGGGTCAATTTTTGACTCGTTTGAAATGACTGAAGATATAGTCTCTGAACACTGGTTCAAAATGGACCCAATCACAGGTCAGTATATGCTTAAAGAAGGTAAGGAATCAGTAATTTACTACAACTTGACGTAGAATCTCCTATGGTGTGTTGCAGCTGAGGATAGTAAAAACACATATGGAGGGGAAAGCCTGAGATAAATCTACAATGCATGCAAAAGCATAAAACTTTTGCAGTTTATCTGTTGAATTATCCTTCACTAGGTACTCTGTAGAAAATCTGAATTGATCATCTGCTATCAAACCAGGAAAGACAACAGACTCCATATTGTAGACTCACCTGCTGGCAATTTAATGAATTTTTCTGTCACATATACAGATATCTGTAAATATTGTTGCTGAATGTCCCTCCCATGGGGAGACTTGAACAACATGTACCTCTCTTCCTTTGAACCCAACATCAAACCAAGACACAATTCCACCAAAATCCTTCTTGGGAACACATGAGTTTATTAGGCTTACTTACAGAAGATGGATGGGCCAGGGGTTCAAGTCTGAAGCATGGGTGACTGAGAAGTCTACAGCCAACATGGATAATGGCTCCCCCATGGCTATGCAGATGCACCCCCTTACCCTAATTTTTCTCCCCTTATAGCCTCTCAGTTTACCCCTTCCCAAAAGCCCTGAAGCCGGTTGCAATTACAGAAGAATTATACACAACTGGTTGGGAGGAGTGGCTGTCCTGGACTCACTTTGTAGACCAGGCTGGCCTCAACCTCATAGAGATCTGCCTGCCTCTGTCTCCCAAGTGCTGGGATTAAAGGCATGTGCTACCATGCCTGGCTTTTAAGTACCTCTGGAAAAATCTTCTTTTTTGCCTCTGAGTTTGCAAAGGGCAAGATATTCCTATATCTAGCTTTGTAGGAAAACTTTGGCAAACCCTAGTGGTGTTCTAGCAGCATGTTCATGGCTAGCCCACTTACTACACTGACAAAAATGGTCCAATGACTGCCTCACCTCTGATGTAGTTTTCTATGAATGTATTTCATCTCATTAATAATCAAGACCCTAAATTGCCTGTGGTATGCTAGGTCCCCACAGTCTCACTAAATCCTCCATGGCACCATTGTGCTACAGAGGGCAGCCATCATAGAACTGCTCAAGGATGTTAGTACCTTTATCACCAAAGACTGCCCCAACTACCTTGGGATGTGGACTGTAAGGCAGTAAATTCAGGAAGCACATTGTGAATATGCTCCAATAACTTTGTGTTTCCAAGAAAAATTAAATAGGTTCCCCAGGCTTTACTATGTACAGAGATAACTCCATTTCAGTAAATATGAGCCATGGTTTGAAAACTGCCAGCAAGCCACTAACACCAAATAGTTGCAGGAGATATAGCTTCAAATCCAGGCTATGTTAATTTCTTTCATATCATTATGTTAAATAAAATCCAATTTCTACTATATTCTATTCATTTTGTCTTTGATCTGGTATCTCTAGAAGAGACCCTCACATTTATTTTTCAGATTCTGCTACTGTGTATTTAATTTACAATATCTTACAATTATTGTAGTGTGTACTTGATTTCCTTCTGGGTCATCTTACTACTTGCCTGTAATAGAAAGTGCTCAGATCTTGTGGTAGTTTGGTTTGAAAGTGATGACCCCCATAGTCTCAGTCATTTGAACATTTGATCCCCAATTGATGTGTTTAGAAGGTTTGGGAGGTATAGCCTATTGGAGGAAGCATGTCACTGTAGACTCTGAGAATTTAAAGACTTGCACAATTTCAAGTTTGCTTTCTCTGCTCTGTGCTTGTGGCTCAAGATGTCATCCTTAAGCTTCCTGATCCAGCCACCATGCTTGCTGCCCTGATACCTCCACTCGGCCATCATAGACTTTAACCCTCTTGATCCATAAGCCCAAATAAACTCTTTCTTCTACAAGTTACCTTGGTCATGATGGCTTATCACAGCAATAGAAAAGTAACTAATGCAGATCTGGTCCTAATTATGGGTATTGTAGCAAAAGGAACCAATGGGGAAGGCCTTAAGGGGAAGAGATATTTCATAGCATGGGCTCTGTTCCATTACAAAAGTTTATTTAAGTAGAGAGGCCAGTATCTCTAGAAATACAAGAAACTTTTGGCAAGGGAGGATCTTGAGCCCCATCTGAACCTATCCAGATGTCTTCACCCTAATCCTAAGGCACTTTATCTTTTCCAGTTCATGCTGGAAAGCATCACTTGTGAAAGCTGAGACTTGGTGAATTTGACCTGTTTTCATTCTGTGATCTGCACACTCAACTTTGGTGACTTACTTTCAGCACGAGAAGAGAGTCTCTTGGGACAAGCCAGCCCATGCTGTAGTCAACGAGGTGATCTATGCTGATGCGATCGGCAAGGGAGGTGGGCCCCTGGTCCTCCTGGGGCTCTTGTTTTAGTTCGTTTCATTTATTTAGTTAATGCCATTAACTGTGTGCTGCTCTGTGCTATTAGTTATTAGAACGCCAGTGAACAATGATAGAGAACTCAGCCCTATTCTACAAAGCTAGGAGGCAGCCAAAACAATCCCCACATTCCATTGTTAAAGGAGCTGCACGGTGTGTTTCCTTGCATCCATTCTGGTATAAATATCAACCAAATAAGTCAGAGTCTAATTAAGGCTGAAAACGGGGTCTGGACCATAGCTCAGTTGGTAAAACGGTTTCTGTGCAAGCTTGAGGACCTGCTTGGAGCCCAACCACCTATGTAAAAAGCCAGGCACATAGTACACAGCGGTAGTCATGGCTCTAGGAAGGTTGAGAAAGGCAGGCTCCTGGACATTGATGGACAATAAGCCTAGACTAATCAGTGATGCCCAGGTATCCGTGAGCGATCCTGATTCAGTAGACAAGGTGTGTGTCTCTGGAGGAAAGACATCTACCTAAGGTTAACCTCTGGCTTCTGCATGCTTACACACACACACACACACACACACACACACACACACACACACACACA
>CAJQZJ010004381.1:16252395-16266159 GCA_907164525.1 Lophiomys imhausi | reverse complement strand
TATATATATATATATATATATAGACTTAATTCATAAGCACCATTGCATTCTGCGTGCATTTACTGTGCAAGAGATCAGCTATAAAGCTGATGACCCACACCTGGTCTCTGTTTTCAAACGCTGACAGTCCAAGGGGGTCACCACTCATGTGGATGATTCAAAAGTGTGGTGAGTGAAATTTGACCCTTTGTTTCACTTCTAGGTACATCTAGGAGAAAAAGAAAACATCCATCTGCCAAAGGACTTGTACAGAAAAAGTTCACAGCAACATTATTTATAATAGCTTGAACTGAAATTGACCTGAATGTCTAACAAGAACATAATCAGTTTGTGATGTACTCATTTGTATGAAAAGCAATAAAAATGATGAAATGTGGATGGCTGAGCCTCGGGAACATCAGGCCTGTGCTGAGATGGAGACGCCAGGTAGCCCATGCATATCTACAGTGTTGTACCTCATACCTGTCCTGAGCTGGAGTGAAGGAAATCAGAATTTAGGCTGCCTGAGGGTAGAGGTGAACCTTAGGGGGAGTCTGAGGAGGCCTTCTGGAGTAACACAGAATACAGAAGGTTTGGCTTCTTGACTAGGGGAAAGTATGCGGGTAGAACATAGGGCACAGTCTATGGAAGATTATCAAACTCACCCTGAAGATCTATGCATTAGCACATATAAATTGTACCACAACACACGTTTTCCAAGTATTTTGTGTGCTTATACCATCACAGTTGTCTTTAATAATCTTATCTCCCAGATGTTTATGTTAACATGTAACAATACATTTGATTTAAAATATTGACCATGTATTTTCTAACACTGATAAGTTCACTAATCAATCCTAGTAGTTTACACACACACAGACAGACCTAGACACTCACTCACACACACAGAGACACACAGAGACACAGACAGACAGACAGACAGACAGACAGACAGACAGACACACACACACACACACACACACACACACACACGGGTCTAACCACACACATTCCTCAGTCTTCTATTCATTTTAACTGCATTTTCCACTTTTTGTCTCTCTCTGTCCTGCAGTTCTAATCCTTTCTTTGGGTCAGTCCTTTAGTCCATGATGGCTTTACTCATTCCCTCCTTACAAACACCTATAGGGCTTTTTAATTGGTGTTTCTTTTAGTTCTGATTCTAGAAGTCTCACTTTGTTCTTTTTTTATATCAGCAAAGTCTTTTCTTCTTTTTACCATTCTCTGCTCGTTTTAGACAATTTTCAGTCTTTGGTTTTTTGTTTTGTTTTGTTTGAGACAGAGTTTCTCTGGGTAGCCCTTGCTGTCTTAGAACTTGCTTTGCAAACCAGGCTGGCCTCAAACCCATAGAGATATATGCCTGCCTCTGCCTCCTGAGTGCTGGTTCTTAAAGGTGAGCACCACCATCATGTGGCCAGTCTATTTCTTTAAATACCGTTTTCTAGAGCTCATCTTCCATACTGAAGTCTTCGGGGTTTGTTTATAGTGTCTGTTATTACTTCTGTCTCTCTGCCCTGATCACTCACTTCCTCCCAGCCACATGTTTGTGTGCTAACCATGGACTGCTCACTCTGAGGAGGCATGCATTTGGTGATGCCTTGTGAGAAGGTGTCCTATCTAGATAGCTATCTTGCCAGCTATTTAGGGGTATTGTCTTTCTATAATCAATTTAAATTTAATTCCTGGCTTAGAGTTTCCTGGACATCCTCTGGTTTTTTAAATTCAGACTATAATTCTACAGAAAGGCTGATCTCTAAGTAAAAGTATGAAGGGGTGTGTGTGTGTGTGTGTGTGTGTGTGTGTGTGTGTATACATTTACTCAGTATTAAAATACCTCTATCTTGGACCTGTCTTAGCAGGGAATTGGTAGTTTTCCCTTTGAGATTTTATGCTAATGTAAAAGGAATCTAACATTGGCCTTCCAACCTGCATGGACTCTGAACTTCACTTCTGTTCTTCTTACTTGTAGGGCCTTCAAAATTGTTAATACTATTTTCCATTCTTGAATCCTCATGGCAAAGATTCTTGTTGCTTTTCTTGCCTTTCTGAGGCCCTAGAGTCTCTTAAAACTTGCCTTGATAATTTCTTACTCTCATAGTTAGCTTCAGATATAAATGCAACAGTCAGTCACCTTGGAAAGGAAATGTCAACTGAAGAATTGCCTATATCAGATTGACCTGTGGTAGCATATGTGAGCCATTATCTTGATTGCAAAATGAAGTAGGAAGGTCCATTCTACTGTGGGTGGTTCAATCCCAAGCAGATGGACTTGGGCTATATCAGACGGTTGAGCTAGCCAGAGGGCGTAAGCCAGTAAGCAGTGTTCCTCTGTGGTTTCTGTTTCAAGTTCCTGGCTTGGCTTCCCTCAGTGGTGGACTATATAATCTTTAAGATGAATCAGTCTTTTTTTCCTCCAACTTAGTACTGGTTAGTGTTTTATCACAGCAAGAAAAGACAAACTAGAGCACATGCCATTTTGTCTTATTTTAGAAAATTATTTTCCTAGTATTTTAGTTGATTTTAGCAGGAAGGTTGTCTCAGTTGGCCTAGTCCTTCATTCTTGGAAGTAGTGACATTTTGGAATACTTCTTTCTATATATCTTTTTCATCATTTCCAAGTAGAAAAGCAATTCCAAGTTGGTGTTTTATTGCATAAAAAGTAAACAAACATCTTCGGGGCAGGCAAAGAAGGAAAAAGAAAAACTATGTACAAAGAAAACCAATAGCCATTCAACAGAAGAAGTGTTTCAAAGTTTTATCAGTAAGCTGAAATGTAAGAAAAAGGACCATTTTTCTCAACATATTGAAAACTCTATACTGACATTAATTAATATATAAAATAAACTAAGCAAAACCAAGCAGTCAAGACCGGCAAGGGTTTTCTTTCTCACAGAATCTGGATGCAGCATGGCTGCATAGTTCTAGAGGAAAAAAGCTCATGAACTCAGAGGACAAACCACTTCTGGGGTCATCTCTGTGAGAAATGACTGGAGGCCCCTGTTGCTGGAGACTTCGGTTACTCCAGACACACAGCTCTTCATGTCTGCTCAACCAGGCCAACTGAGAACCCAAAGCAATGGTTCGAGACAGCCACCGAGATGTAAGCTGGACACTTTTTATAAGCTAATCTTGAAAGTTATATACCTTCATTCTTACTATGCTTTATTGGTCACACATCACATTACAATGTGGGAGGGTAACACATATGTGTGTCAGTACTGGGATCTAGAGGACAGTCTGGGCTCATCTTGGCGGCTACCTGCTAGAAACTGGGGGGCAATAAGAAAGACAGACTCATTCCTTTTGCGGCAACAAGACATCCATCCTAGTCAAAAGTAACTTAGGAAAAGAAAGGGTTTTACTCGGCTTGCCATTCTCGGCCATAGTTCACCACTGTGGGGAAGCCCAGGTAGAAATTTAAAATATCAGGTTCACAGTCAGGAAACTCGATGTAAAAAAAAAAAAAAAAAAATTAATTAAACTACATTGGGTGCCACTTGTAGAAATAATTAATTAAATTGTTCAACCAGTATTTAGATTATTGTTAATTGGTTCGGCAGTTGTTAATCTTTAAGCGGCCATTACAAATGAGTACACAGACACCATGTGGATTTTAACAAGCCTTGGCCTGAATTGTGCAATCCTAGCCCATCTAAGCTAGCTCTTAATTCTATTGCCCAAATATGATCCCATATATACATTCGTCCCCTTGGACTGCCATTTTCCATGCCATACCAATGTTCCTGGCCATGTGGAATGAGGTTCTTTTTCCTAACCCATAGCGTGTGTCTTTCTTCCTGCTTCTCGTGGCTGGAATGCTTTCTTCTTCCTGCTCCTGGCTGGAATGTGTTAATCCTCTGTCTAAAGCACAGGCTTCCTGCTCTAATCCCAGGAAGTCCCACCTTTCTCCGTCTTTGCCCAATCTCAGGTCTCGGCATTTTATTTAACCAATCAGAGTCAATGTAAGTAACAGACAGCAAGCAGAACCAATTAATTAACATTTAGAATGCTTAACACTACCCCAACACCTCGGAGAAAATAAATACATGAGTGTTTTCTCTCCTGCTTAGTTCTCAGATGGTCCTTTCTACTCTCATACAGTCCAGAGTCCAGTCCATGAAATGATCCTGCCCATATTCAGGGTGACCCTTCCCATAGCAATGGACAATCCAGGCAGCCCTCCCCCCTCCCCAGACATGCACACAGGTCAGGCTGACCAAGATGATGCTCCAAGAAGACTGTCTTCTCAGGGGGGTTCTAGGTTATGTAAAGTTGACACTTAAAACTAAGGAGCTAGGGTAGAGAGAGGGAGGGAGAGAGAGAAAGGGAAGGTGGGGGAGAGAGGGAGAGAAGAAGGGGGGATAAGATATGTAGAAAGCTTGTTTACAGAAAATTCATATGGTCTGATGTGTGTAAGTCACTCAATGGCAGAGCTTTTGATATATATATATATTTTTTTTTACTTTATTTTTTTCTTCAAGTTACATCTCAGTAACAAACCCCTCCCTATTCCCCCTTCCTATCCCGCCCTTCCACCCTCTTCCCCCCAGAAGTTTCCCCTTTCAGTCCAACAGCTGGTTCCTTCTCTTATAACAGTAAGTATTATACAAAACAATAGATATAAATATGCCACATTTATGAGAGTTAAATGGCCCAGTATACCTTCCCAATGTCCAGTTTATACATATTTGGCCCCTGACTTTAACATTCTACTATCTAACCAACTCCATGAGTTTAAAGGTCTATATGTGACTCAACATTCATACTAACTTGCAACACACTTTTAAGAGTATCTTCTTAGATCTATAACACCCTCTTGATTCCTAAACAATTCATAATTTAACTATGAGACTCTAGCTGTCTATTCTTCAACCACCTCAGAGACCTGAGAGGGATAAATATATTTGCTTATATAGGAAGTGCAGGGCCTGCAGCTTCCAAAACTAAGAAAGAACATACCAATGACTGCCTGGACAGTTCCCATTTTCTCTCCATACATTCCAGCATCAGTCTTCAGGCTTTGGGTCCTGTTTCTCTGACAGACATTTGTTGTAGAGCAGGGATTATGAAGGACTTACCTACCCTGTCTTGGCAGAGTTAGGCTGTCGACTTCCCTGCTACCAAGTTTTGTCCTTTTTGGACAGCAGTCTGTCTGCAGTTGGTGCAAGGGGTTTTTTCATGCCAAGAGAAAGGCTTGCCACTAATTCAACCATCTTACAGTGGAGATTCTTTCATGCTTATCTTCTACTTGGAGTAGAATAGGGGGTGCTGTCAGGCACTGATATGTCTCGATATCAAAAAAAAAATCTTGATTTAAGATAACATCTTTGAATGCCATATTCTGCAGATCTCTTGGGGTTTTTGAAGATGCCCTCTCCATCTCTTGTATTTAGATAAGCAAATGTTGCTTGTCTCTTAGCAACTTGATTACTGGGTAGTTTACAGAATATCTGTGATAGACTGTCATAGTAGCTAACAAAGTGACATGTTTGCATGACTAGGAGTTTGTTTTACTTAACTATCCTAGACCATTTTAGACGGTTGGTATCAAGAGGTCAGAGCTTCAGATTTTATTTTTAAGTATCTCTAGGTATGATACCATTAGGAAGCGTTACCTTTAAATTTGTATCAATATACAAAGATCTATTCAATTGTGGTTAAATATACTCTTAATTATGTATCAATATACCAAGATCAATGCCTATGTAGCCCAATATAATCTTAATATTATGTCCATATGCAAGGGTCAATACCATTGTGGCCAACTATAATCTTAATTTTGTATCAATATACAAAGATCAATACCGATGTAATCCAATACAATCTTATTTTTGCACACTAAACAATGGTCAATACCACTTTAGCCAAATAAACTACTAATTTTGTATCAATATACAAAGGTATAAGGGCATATTCAATAATCTGCCCCTTCTTCTTGGACCTTCCTGTGCTATGTCTATATCTCATTTTTCTCAAGCCCATGCACTCCTACATAGGTGAGGAAGAAGGATACAGAAAAGGAAAAGTAGGAATTCCCTGGGGCTAACCTCCAAAACCCATTAAGACAGGACCATTTATCAGCTTGTAGTCTCTTCCCCTACATATCAGAGTTCTCAGTTATCCTTCAAATAACCTAAAAGAAGGGTGAAGAAACACCTTCCCCATCCACTGGATATGGGACGTCGCTCTCTTAAAGTGACTTCCTGCTGATTTGGGTCGTAGGAGACCTGTCTGGGGCCTGAACCCAAATGGGAAGAATGGTTAAAAATGTTAGTACACTCCTTTTATGTTCAGTCCTTCTGTTCTCAGCTGTTTCGATGACCTAAGTGGTTTGTAGGCAGAAGCTGATCTTGCAGGCTTCACTGAGGTTCCTGCCGGGGCATTGTGTAGAGCTGAGCGGTCCCAGTGACAATGGATTGCTGTGGTGGTTGCAGGCCCCCGATGGAGACAGCTATTGAGGAAGTCTGCCAGGCAGAATCAACTGGGTCACTCGTCCTCCTTGGTGCCTGATTCTGCTCTCTGCTGAGGATTCCGCTGTCCAGCCATCCCCGGGCTCCCCTAATGGACGCTTCGATTCTCCTGGAACGATAAGAACAGAGCCCTGCCCCAATCCCAACGCTAGGACAATTGCCCTCTTTTTTTTGGGGGGGGTGGGGGGTGGGGGGAGGCTAGGTAGTACTTCTCCTGTAGCAAATTTGGCCTTCTGACAACATACAAAGCGTTATCTTTCAATCCGGGTTAAAGAAGAAATCATTCTGTCACCTTGGAGCTAAACCAACTCTAGTGTATATATTTTGAGATTCCAAAGGACAATCTGCCTGCATCGAGAAGGCCTTTTGTAAGTAGCCTCCAAACCTAGGTCCCTCCAAATCCCATCTGTGTGTCTCTGAACTCTAATTATTGGGATCAGGGACCTGTGTTTCCCATCTGAAGGGATCAAAGATGTGTTCCACCACTCCTGGATCGAAGTCTTTCTCTATTTAGAGTTTGCCCTGCATCAGGCTGACCCTGAGCTCCGGGATCTGCCCGTTTCTGTCTCCAGTGTGCTGGGAGCTGGGACCAAGGGTGTACTCTTCTTGAATGGTGGGACCAAGAGTATGCACCCTCACCACCCCGCTGAAGTCAAAGGCATGGGCCAATACCACAATTCTCTTGTATTTTACCTTAGCTCCACGTCTTCTCTACACCTGGAGGTCTGCAAAACCAGGCCGAATGGCTGTATCCTCTATTCCATTCACAGTGTTTCAGCCCTGCCACCTGCCTTTTTTTTTTTTTTTTTAGTTAATAAATTTATTTGTTTGTTGCTTCAGGTTACATCCTTATCATATTGTCCTCTTTTCCCGCTTCCCAGCCCCAACCTCCCATGCTCTACCCCCTGACCCTTCCGTCTTGTTCCTCTGGGGTGGAGTGTCCCTGCCTAACAGTCTCTCACCACAGATCAGGAGTCATATGAGGGCCAAGAGCCTCTTCATTCACCGGGGGCCTACGAGGCAGTACTGCCAGTGAATGGTGTCTCATTGCTACTGGGGGAATACTAAAAAAAAAGACCAACAAACACACAAACCCACAAAAACAAAGAATATCAACAAAAAAAAGAGAGGAAAAAGAGAAGGGAAAAGGAAAAAGAAAAAAGAAAAAAAGAAGGAAAAAGAAAAAGATAAAAAAAATTATGTCCATGTTCCTTTTGGTGTGTTGGTTGTAGTACAGATATCCTGTACGATATAGTTAAAATCCTACTATAAGTGAATAGATGCCATGTGCATCCGTCTGAGACTGGGTTAGTTCACTCAGGATGAGCTCCTCTAGATCCATCCATTTGGTTGCAAATTGCATGATTTCATTGTTTCTTATAACTGAGTAATATTCCATTGTATAGATGTACCACAATATTTTAATCCATTCTTCAGTTGAGGGACATCTGGGTTGTTTCCAATTTCTAGCTATTACAAATAAGGCTGCTATGAACATAGATGAGGAGACTTCCCTATGTCTCCGTGAGCGGTCTTTTGGGTGTATACCCAGAAGTGGTATGGCTGGGTCCTGAGGCAAGGTTATTCCTAGATTTCTAAATTATCGCCAGACAGACCTCTACAGTGGTTGCACAAGTCTGCACTCCCACCAGCAATGGAGTAGGGTTCCCCTTTCTCCACACCCTCGCCAGCATGTGCTGTCATTTGAGCTCTTTATCTTAGCCATTCTAACAGGTGTTAGGTGGAATCTCAGGGTCGTCTTGAGTTGCATTTCTCTGATGATTAAGGATGTTGAACATTTCTTCAGGTGTCTCTCAGCCCTTAGGGATTCCTCCTTTGTGAATTCTCTATTTAGCTCCATCTCCCATTTTTTGATTGGATTATTTGGTTTCTTGGCATTTAGTTTCTTGAGTTCTTTGTAGATTTTAGATAATAGCCCTCTATCAGATGTGGGGTTGGTGAAGATTTTCTCCCAGTCTGTAGGCTGCCGTTTTGTTCGAATGAGTGTCTTTTGCCTTACAGAAGCTTTTCAGTTTCATGAAGTCCCATTTATTGATTGTTGATCTCAAGTCCTGAGCTGTTGGTGTTCTGTTCAGGAAGTTGTCACCTGTGCCAATGAGTTCGATGGTTTCTCCTACTTTTTCTTCTAGTATCTTTAGTGTGGCTGGCCTTATGTTAAGGTCTTTGATCCACTTGGAATTAAGTTTTGTACAAGGTGATAGGTATGGGTCTAATTTCATTCTTTTGCAAGTGGACATCCAGTTGGACAAGCACCATTTGTTGAAGATGCTGTCCTTCTTCCACTGTGCGTTTTTGGCTTCTTTGTCAAAGATTAGTTGGCCATAGGTGTGTGGATCCATGTTTGGGTCTTCAATTCGATTCCATTGATCCACAGGTCTGTTTCTATACCAGTACCATGCTGTTTTTATTAGTGTTGCTCTGTAGTACAGCTTGAAATCTGGGATGGTGATACCTCCAGATGTTTTTTCATTGGACAGGATTGATTTAGCTATTCTGGGCTTTTTGTTGTTCCATATGAAGTTGAGAATAGCTTTTTCCATGTCTATAAAGAATTGTGTTGGTATTTTGATAGGAACTGCATTAAATCTATATATTGCTTTTGGTAGGATAGCCATTTTTATTATGTTGATGTTACCTATCCATGAGCATGGGAGATCTTTCCATCTTCTAAAGGCCTCTTCCATTTCTTTCTTCAGGGACTTGAAGTTCTTGTTATATAGGTCCTTTACATGCTTGGTTAGAGTTACCCCCAGGTATTTTATGTTGTTTGTGGCTATTGTGAAGGGGGTTGTTTCCCTTATTTCTTTCTCAGTATATTTGTTTGTTGTATAAAGAAGGGCTTCTGATTTTTTTGAGTTAATTTTGTATCCAGCCACCTTGCTGAAGTTGTTTATCAGCTGTAAGAGTTCTTTGGTGGAGTTTTTGGGGTTGCTTATGTATACTAACATATCATCTGCGAATAGGGATAATTTGACTTCTTCATTTCCAATTTTTATCCCTTTGATCTCCTTTAGTTGTCTTATTGCTCTAGCAAGGACTTCAAGTACTATATTGAAGAGATATGGTGAAAGTGGACATCCTTGTCTTGTCCCTGAGCTTACAGGAAATGCTTCAAGCTTCTCTCCATTTAATTTGATATTGGCTACTGGCTTGCTGTATATTGCCTTTATTATTTCTAGGTATGGTCCTTGTATGCCCGTTCTCTCCAGAACTTTTAGCATGAAGGGGTGTTGGATTTTGTCAAATGCTTTTTCTGCATCTAGCGAGATTATCATGTGGTTTTTTTCTTTCATCTTGTTTATGTGGTGAATTACATTGATAGACTTTCGTATATTGAACCATCCCTGCATTCCAGGGATGAAGCCTACTTGATCATGGTGTATGATACTTTTGATGTGTTCTTGAATTCGGTTTGCTAGTATTTTATTAAGTATTTTTGCATGTATGTTCATGAGGGAGATTGGTCTGAAGTTCTCTTTCTTTGTTGGGTCTTTGTGTGGTTTAGGAATCAGAGTGACAGTGGCCTCATAGAATGAGTTTGGCAGTGATCTTTCTGTTTCTATGTGGTAGAAGAGTTTGAAAAGTATTGGTGTTAGTTCCTCTTTGAAGGTCCGGTAGAATTCCGTGCTAAAGCCATCTGGCCCTGGGCTTTTTTTGGTTGGGAGATTATTAATGACTGTTTCTATTTCCTTAGGTGTTATTGGGCTGTTTAAGCTGTTAATCTGATTTTGATTTAGTTTTGGTAGGTGGAATTTATCGAGGAAATTGTTCATTTTGCTTAGGTTTTCAAATTTAGTGGAATATAAATTTTTAAAGTAATGCCCGAATATTTTCTGGATCTCCTCAATGTCTGTTGTTATTTCTCCCTTTTCATTTCTGATTTTGTTGATTTGTGTTCTTTCCCTTTGCCTTTTAGTTAATTTGTCTAGGGGTCTGTCTATTTTGTTGATTTTCTCAAAGAACCAACTCTTGGTTTCATTGATTCTTTGTATAGTTCTTTTTGATTCTAAGTTGTTGATTTCAGCTCTAAGTTTGATGATTTCCTGTCTTCTGCTCTTCTTGGGAGTGTTTGTTTCTTTTTTTTCCAATTCACCCAGCTTAGCTGTTAGTTCACTAATATGAGCTGTCACAATTTTCTATTTGAAAGCACTTAGTGCTATGAACTTTCCTCGTAGCACAGCTTTCAATGTATCCCATAGGTTTGGGTATGTTGTGTCTTCATTGTCATTGGATTTTAAGAAGTCTTTGATTTCCTTCTTTATTTCTTCCCTGACCCAGTGGTCATCCAGCAAGGAGCTGTTCAATTTCCATGTGTGTGTAGGCTTTCTGTTGATTCTTTTGCTGTTGAAGACCAGCTTTATTCCGTGGTGGTCTGATAAGATTCAAGGTGTTATTTCAATTTTCTTGTATCCTTTGAGACTATCCTTGTGACCAATTATGTGGTCGATTTTGGAGAAGGTTCCGTGGGGTGCTGAGAAAAAGGTGTATTCCTTTGTGTTTGGGTGAAACGTTCTGTAGATATCTGTTAGGTCCATTTGTTTCATGATCTCTGTTAGACTCAATATTTCTCTGTTTGTCTTCTGTCTTGATGATCTGTTTTGCTGTGAGTGGGGTGTTGAAGTCTCCCACTACTAATGTGTTGTGATCGACGTGCGCTTTAAGTTTTAGAAGTGTTTCTTTTACTAAAGTAGGTGCCTTTGTATTTGGGGCATAGATGTTCAGTATTGAAATTTCCTCTTGATGAATATTCCCTTTAATGAGTATATAGTGCCCTTCTTTGTCTTTCTTCATTAACTTCAGTTGGAAGTCTGTTTTGTTTGATATTAGGATGGCTACTCCAGCTTGCTTCCTGGGTCCATTTGCTTGGAAAACCTTTTCCCAGCCCTTTACTCTGAGGCAGTGTCTATCTTTCATAGTTAGATGTGTCTCTTGTATACAGCATAAGGAAGGGTCTTGCTTGCGGATCCACTCTGTAAACCTATGTCTTTTTATTGGGGAGTTGAGTCCATTGATGTTGATGGATATTAGTGACCTGGGGTTGTTATTTCCCATTAGTTTGGTATAAGTGGTGGTCCTGTGCCCCTTTTGGTTTAGTTGCTGAGGGGTTTTCTATTCCCTTTGTTTTCTTGGGTGGAGTTTTCTTCTCTGGATTGGGATTTTCCTTCTAGGATTTTCTGTAGGGCTGGGTTTGTGGGTAGATATTGTTTAAATTTGATTTTGTCATGGAATATCTTGTTTTCTCCATCTATGTTGATAGAGAGTTTTGCTGGGTAAAGTAGTCTGGCTGGGCACCTATGATCTCTCAGGACTTGTAGTATATCTGACCAGGCCCTTCTAGCTTTTAACGTTTCTGGGGAGAAGTCAGGTGTAATTCTCATGGGTCTGCCATTGTATGTGACTTGACCTTTTTCTCTTACAGCTTTTAATATTCTTTCTTTGTTCTGTACATTTGGAGTTTCAATTACTATGTGGCGAGAGGAGTTTCTTTTCTGGTCTAATCTGTTTGGTGTTCTGTAAGCCTCTTGGATTTTTATTGGCATCTCTTTTTTCAGGTTTGGGAAGTTTTCCTCTATGATTTTGTTGAAAATATTTAATGAACCTTGGAGTCGGGAGTCCTCTCTTTCTTCTATACCTATAATTCTTAGGTCCCATCTTTTCATTGAGTCCTTGATTTCTTGGATGTTGTGGGTGAGAGATTTTTTAGCCTTCTCATTTTCTTTGGATGTTGTACTGATTTCTTCCACTGAATCTTCCATGCCTGAGATCCTGTCTTCCATCTCTTGCATCCTATTGTTGATACTCACATCCGTAGTTCCTGTTCTCTTCCCTTGGTTCTCCACTTCCTCTTTTAACTCTGACTGTGTTTTCTTTATTGTTTCTATTTCTATTTTCATGTCTTGTATGGTTTTGTTCGTTTTGTACATTCCCTTCTCCAGCTTGCTTGTTTTTGTATGAAAATCTTTCATGGCTTTTTCCTTTTCCTGTTCAAGCTCTGTCACCTTGGCTTGGAGCTCTTTAATGGTGTTGTTCCTTGTTTTGATTTGTAGAATTGTGGCTTCTTTGAATTCCTTCATAGATTTAAGTTCTTCTTGCAGGGACTCTATCACTTTCCATAATGCAGAATTGTCAATGTTTTCATGTGTTTCTGTTGGTGTGTGGTCACCCGAATTGGATGAGCTAGGATGATTCTGCTTTGTTGGAGGAGTCATATTTCCTTGATTTCTATTTTTTTTTTTTTGACCTTTCGCCATTGGATGCGTTTAGCTGTCTGTTTTCTGTGCTTGGAACTACAGTGGATGATTTGGTGCAGGGGACGAGTTACTTGGCTATCTGTCATTGCTTACAAGGGGATTTCAAGGTCACTGTGGTTTTAATCACCTGAGGCACTGTGAGCTGGTGCAGCCTATTCCCAGGTTGTGAGTAATGGACCAGGATTGTTTCACTGCTCCCAATTCAGACTTCCCTATGTTGCACTCTGAGTTATCAGCCTTTAATGGTTCTGATGGTATGAGTCTGTTTGCCCAGGCACAGATTCTGTGGGCTTTGTTTGTTGTCACGGAGGCTGACAGGGTCTGGCTCCATACCTAATATGTCTGGATTTTCCAGGATACAGCTATGGTCCCAATTTCTGGTTTCTCTCTAGGCTTCTTGCCACAGGGCTGGACTCTGTGCCTGGTTCCCTTCCTGTCTGCGCCGCCACGGGTCCCGTGGGTATCCCAAGCCCCGGATCCTCCGGCTGCCTGAGTGATCCTCTTGTCCCAGCAGCTCAGCCGTGGGTGCATGGATCCCTGGCCCCGCCCACGCCTGTCTCTCTCCCCAGATGACCTGCTGTGGGTTCTTGGGGATTTGGCCCTGGCAGCCGTGCTCCCTTCCCAGCTGCGATTCCGTCAGTGGCCGGGATTCGGACCCTCCTGCCCGCCTTTGTGTTCCCAGCTTCCCGTGCTCTCTCAGAACCTCCCGCCCTCTGCTTCATGAGCGGCTGCGGACCACCCGCTGAGCCCCCTGTTTGTTCCTTGCTAAGCCTTCCACTATCTCGCAAAGTTTTTTAAGTGGGTATAAGTTCAACCTGATGTGTGGGGAGCCCAATAGGCCAGCGATCTATGGCCAAGTAGACCCTGATTCTGCCTGCTGTAAGTTGGGATCGATCTTACCAGGCGCCTCTCCAAATGGGAGTTCCCGAATCCCGGGTTTAGTGGCTTCCGTGTCTGTGAGAGATGGGGAGAGCCTTGCCCTGGGACTTTTAACAGTCCCTTGGGAGCTGTGAGCGTTCCCGGGG
>CAJQZJ010004381.1:16231090-16252295 GCA_907164525.1 Lophiomys imhausi | reverse complement strand
GGGGGGGGGGGGGGGGGTCTAGCCCCTCCGGTTTTTCAACAGTGCCCAATAACTCTGTGTTTTTTATAGCTCTTTTTTCCCCACGTTCAAAATGCGTTAGTGTAGGTCGCCGCCATCTTGGCCCACCTCTTGATATATACTTACCTTGTATATGTAAAGCCCTGGATTACATTTCCAGCGCTGCCAAAAATGTTTATAGATAAATATAAAGATATTGCTTATTACATTAAAAATGTCTTTATGTGATGTTTAACTTCACTCAAAATAAGAATAATTTAAGTCAGAACTCTACTGAGATTCTGTTTTCTCCCATAGGGTCAGTAAAGATAAAATGCAAAGTTATTACTCATTGTATTGCTGAAGATTTTAGAAAACAGAACCACACACTCTGTCAGGGAGGGCAGACTCTGATAAAGTGTCTCTGAAGGGTAACTTGGCAGTAACTGTCAAAAGTAAAAATATATATGTATATCCCTCTGATCCAGTAATCCCACTTCTAGGAATCATTCTAAGTATATTCTGGCATGTATACAAAATGATGTCTGTAAGAAGATATTCACTACAGTTCCAACTTGTAATAGTGAACGATTGAAGATGGTCTGAATTTCCACCAACAGGGAACTGATTAAATAAATTATGATAGTATATAATAGACTTCTATGTAGCTATTTAAAAACAATGAAGTAGCCTACTTTACAGCGAATTAGTATATTCAGCAATGTTCATTGAAAGAGAAAAGACCAAGCAGACAGCATGTTACCATTTTTTTTAAAAGAGCCTACTTATATCTCTTTAAGTACAATAAATTCATGTGGACTTATAGTTGCTTAGAAGAAGGAAACTGGGTGGACTAGGGTTTAGAGTAGGGAAAAAATAAAAAGGCCTTTCTAATGTAGTCACTATTACACATTCTGAGTTCTACGCTGTGTGCCTGTACTGACCACAGGGGTCCAGGAGCATGGTGTGAGGTTCTACTCAGCTTCTGGCCAGGATATTTGCTGGGTCACAATGTAGAAGAGTGATAGGGCAAGCAATCCCTTGCCAAGAGGAGGCATGGCTGCAAGACAGAGCAGAGGGAGGCCCATCATCTCCACACAGGAACTAGTGTAGAACCAGTCTCTACAGAAGGACGCCAATCCATGTTTGAGCATTTTATCCCCCATGGCTTTACTTCCCACAAGGCCCCACGTTTTTAATGCCCCATTACTCCTCAGTATCATCAGACAAAGGACATTTCCACCATGTGAGTTTCTGGGAAACAGTTCATTGCAGATACTCAAAACGAATGTCAAACCTCCAAAGTTTTAGGTTTGTATTGGAAGGATGTGGAATGATGGTGCCCTGAGTTAATTACTCTTTTTTTTTAATTTATTTTTTATTTCTTCAAGTTACATCTCAATCACAATCCCCTCCCTACGAGTTAATTAGTCTTATGTCAACAGGGATGCAAGTATGGAGAGTTGCTCATAAATTGTGGATAACTAGATTGGAGAGTAGGAAAATGATGGGAGGCAGAGAGCCTGGAAGCATACCTCTGATAAGAATATTTACTCATTTGATAAAGTAGGTCAGTTTTACAGAAAAACCACATCTTCAAAAACGTCAAGACCGTTCTTTTCTGTCGTCCTCTAACATATGCGACTCATGGTCAGAGGCTACTTAAAATTCCTTGTATGTTCTTCTTCTACCTAGTATGGTGTCAGACTTTTTACAGATGCCCAATAAATATTGTTAGATAAACATCTGGGGCTTTTTATTTTTTAAGAAGGTGCTTTGATTTTTGCCTGAAGGCAAAGGATAGGCATCAAAGAAATCAAAGGTGTGATACCACCACATCACATGTTTACCAAGTAGATTTGCTCATCAAAACAAGACATGGGAATTTCACAACTCAAGAAAATGCATTTCAATGCCTCTAAGAAATGAAGAGTTAATTCGGCCACCAGAGGGCTCTCATCTTCTCACTTAATGGTAGACTTAGAACTAAAAGAAAAGAAAAATACAACTGAAGCCCAGAAAGGGACACACACACACACACACACACACACACACACACACACACACACACAGAGGAAGGTGGATGGGACGACTTTCCTCTTCCTTGTTAAATTTATGCAAGCATTGTAAAGACATCCTGCCAAGCCATCTTATTATAAAATGAGAGATTGAAGCTATACAAATGTGCTTTGAATACTGCACCTCCAAATGGTGAGGTTGTGTGTGTGTGTATGTGTATGCAAGCTCCAGTGGGCTCATGGTGGGGGGTTCTTCGTTTTGTTAGTTGCTGTTTGAATTTGTTTCTGGTGTACTGTGATGCTGGAGCTGCCTGGAAACTTTGTCCATATGCTGGGTGGGAAGAGGAAGGACATGGCAGTGGGCTAATCCACTTTAGGTGAATCTCCTGAAGCTATGTTAATGACTCAACATTTAGTGCTCAGTGGAAACACACCAAAATCTAAGACTGCTGGAGTCCATTGCATTCATAATATTTGTCATTTTCATTGTCCCTTCTTTTTATTCTATTTGAATGCATGATGTGGTGTGCTTTGAGACCCTCTTGCTGATTTGGTGAATTTGTGCCCATACTAAGAGAGCTTTCTTTCCTCCCGTGTGTCCACATCTTACTCCTGGTGTCAACACTGTTCTTTTGTGTGCAGGAACTTAACACCAAATCTACCAGGCTTGCAAGTTACAACCAATAAAATCCCTTATAATGTTGATGGAGCCTCAGGAGAACAGAGAAGGAAAGAACTCTTATTCAATGAGTGATGAGAGTGAAACCATTATTACTGTTATCTATCCCCCTCCCCAGTACCCAACAAAAAGCAGGCATTAATTTGCATAAGAGATTGAACTCTGCAAGGCTGAGCCACCCATGACTGTAAGTGCAGTAGAGAAGGGACTAATTGGATTTAGAGTGCCTAGAGAGTCTACACTCTTTCACCTTGACATTTTAGGAGCCCCATAAAGTGAAATGAACAGTTCTGGCTTTCATTCTTTGTGGACATCACTCTTTCCTCAAGCCACTCAGGGTGTTTGGGACAGTAGCTCTTGGAGAGGTCTCAGGCCCACATGCTCTGCAACAGGGCAGTAACTACTGGGGTTGTACCTCTTTGATGGTTGCTGCACTACAGGGGTTCCTCCTGGTGTTCCAGAGGAAGGGGGGTGTCTGAGTCCCTTGTCTTCAGTGTGTGGATGGCAATGAGAAGCTTGGCCATCTTTTGCAGTAACTGCTGAGCTCTGTCTGTAGCTACGCCTCACCCTTCAGTTACTGATGGCCTCTGAACTGAGCTTCCTGGCTATAAGCAGAGGTGGGGTTCATGGACCCCCAGACATGATTATGTTCCTTGCTTCGAATGTTATGATGTGCTCACACTCAGCTTATCATAGGCCCTGGATCTCCACAGTGAAGCCACCATGATGATGACCCACCATCAAAAGGATGTGCCTTTCTTTGGAGTTTTCACTGACTCTTCCAAATCTTCTCACCCAAGGGTAAGCATTCCTATGAGTAGGAGGATGCTGACAGAAGCTTGCCTTTGCAGCCCATCTTCATACAGGAAGCCAGCCAGGTCGAGGACCATAGGCTTATGAGTGTCATTAGTTACTTGGGAAGATAGGACTCACACAAAGCTGTGGGCAGGGACAAAGTATCTTGTGAAGCAAGCAGCCCCTACTGTGACTTCTTGGAACTCAAAATTCTCCTACGGTCATATGTGAAACAGTCTCAGAAATTAATTTTCAAATAGCACTCATCTATTCGCTTTCTCTTTGTTAACTCTATCACACTGATTGGGTTCATTGTCGGAAGGACAGACTGTTGTTCCCTTGATTGGATGATGTGGGATCTGGGGAGACTCTTGAATGAAGAGAAGAGAGAGCTTGGCAAGCGGAAGCTGGAGGATTATTATAGGCCTATGAGTCACAGGGACTGCAGGCAAATGACAGTGAGTGGGACGAGGGAGGGAGTGTGGGCACAGAGCAGGCTTGAGGCAGACTGAGAGGAAGGAGGTAGGGTGAGAAGCAAAGCTTTGGAGTGTGTTAGTCAGGGCTCCGCAGGGAAACAGGACCAATCAGATTTGTGTGCACATCGAGGCAGTTTCATTCAAGGAATAGGGTCTGGTGATGACAGTGTCGGCTGAAGGCCCAGGGAAGTGCTGATGTTGAAAGGCAGAAGTAATCCCACAGAGCCACCACCACGGCACCCACAGCCTGGTGCTCACTGCTAGGAAAGCACGTTGGTTCATGTCTATAGGGAGGTGTGAGAAGTCCTGACCAAGAATCTCTACAAAGGCCTGCAAACCTCTAGCAGAGCTTGCCTGCACACTATGCCTCAAACTCACCTCTCCTATGCACCCAAAGAGGCCAGGTAGCTAGTTCTGCCACCATTTCTCCCAACTGCTTATCTGACTTGGCACTGGTCGCTGAAGGCAGCTAGGAAAGCAGGTAGTGGCTTGAAGACTTGGTTGCTGCCATTCCATGGATGGTTAAAGAGGGATTCTTATACATCAAGGGGGATTCCAACCTTAGCTGAATATTAGAACTATCTAGAAGGGGTTTAAAACACCTAGCACAGGATTCACAGAGCAGACGAATTCAGAGTCTCTGAATAAGGTAGGTGGGGCATCTGAGAAATTGTATTTCACTAAGCTCCTTGGTGGCTACTCATGTGCAAGCAAGGCTGGGTGGAAGTCTGAGTCACGTGGGCTGCCATAACAAGATAACAGACTGGGTCAGGTATAAAGGAAAATACCTTATTTGGCTCAAGGTTCTGGAGTCTGGGAAGTCTAGAAATGTGGCATTGGTCAGTCTCTGGGGAGGGCCCTGTGCTACATCTTTTTTTTTTTTTTTTTTTTTGGTTTTTCGAGACAGGGTTTCTCTGAATATCCTGGCTGTCCTCCTGTGCTACATCTTAATATGGCGGGGAACATCAAATAGGCTTGGAATGTTCAGTCTTCATCTTTCTAGAAAGTTACCATGAAGGCCTCCCTCTCATGACCTCATCCAGCCTCATTACCTCCCAAAGGGCTACAGTTAGCATGCAAATTTGGGAGTTCATATTTTAACACATGAACTCTTGGAGATACATTCAGACCATAGCCCCCCCTCAGCAGCTCTCAGGGTTTCCTATTCCAGGCTGTCCTCAATGTCTGTTTACCCCACTTTGTTCTCTTTGATGGTGCTGAGGTCTTATACAATACACACAAGATCACTTGTTAAAGTTGCTTGGGTTCAGAAAGCAAGTGTTTCCGAAATGATACTATTTTCTCTAAACTGGCATCTATCACATATTGGCTTAAAAGATTGAAAGAAAAAAAAATGTATAATTACACTGAGCGGAATAGCATCTTCCAGTATTTACAATCTCCTAGACCACTGTAAAGGGAACTTAGTTGGAACTAAGACCTTTACATATGTGAAGTACTAAGCATCCCGAAGTGAATCATGTTGGGCTTGGAGTAGACAACTATATCAATCCAATGACTGGGGTTTTTATGAGAAAAGAGAGGGACATTTGGGCCTGGAGTCCAGATTCTCTATAAGATAAGGAAAAATGCCACAAATAGGAGACAAGGTGGAAGCAAAGATTGTAGTGTTGCTGTGATTAAACACGGGCCACTGGGAGCCATCAGAAGGAACGGTTCTTCCTCACAATCTTACAAGGGGACATAGGGCTGCTATGCTTGACACATAAGACCACTGGTCTCCACACCTGTGAGGGAATACACTTCCATGGTGTTTGTGGTACTCAGCTAGTGGCATTTTGTTACTGCTACTCTAAAGATTTAAAACAATTAACAGCCATGTTCTTCTAAGGTTTTGCGACTGTAAGGAATTCATACTGCAAATATGATTAGATTTATTATTGATAACATTTTAACTAAATACTCTTGGGACTATTCGATGCCAATGTGGGACTACTTGATGCTAATGTAATGACAGCCATCAAGGCCACTGGCTCTTGCATCTTTCAAGAGTGACTGCTTGAGAGCACAGTGAAATGGCAGGCGTTCAATGCAGGCAAAGTAAGAGGCAACAGAGGAGTCGGATGGCCCCCCAAAGCTCCACCCATCAACTACTGAAGGACAGCGACTTGTCCTTTGATTGCATGTAACACAGAAGACCGTGAGTAATTCAGAGTTTCCTGTTGGGGGCCCCTCACTGGAGTTACACTTTCAATCTCTTCCTCAGTAAGCACCCACAGTACCAAGGTTTGTGTGTGTGAGAAATTTCCACTAAGCTCAGCTTAAGGACTGTATAAGTTCCTTTCATCATACCATGCTGGTCTTCTCTTACCTTTTATTTCACTCCTAAAGTTTCATTTCTTTGACTATAACTATCATCCAAACCATGAAACAGAAAGTTCCAGAAATAAACAACCTAGCCTCCAAGTTTTTGATGACTTTTATTATAGCCCCGTTCTACAATTGTCCCGTTTTATCATTATTTATGATGGTTGATCTCTTACTGTGTCTAATTTATTAAACTTCACCATAGATGCACATGCATGAAAGAAAACATAGTGTGTCTATTGTTTAGTAGTACCCTAAATGTTTCAGATATTCACTGCATGACTTGGAATGCATTTCCCCAGAGAGAACAACTGTGCTGTCGGTTGAGGTCCTGGGTGATTCCCCAGTCGACTGAACTTCCTATGTGTGCTCCAAAGCCATTTTGCCATCCTTCTTTCTTTTCTCTTTATTTGATGATTACACCGAAATGCATGCATCTGAGTGGGGAAAGTATGGCAGTCTTGGTGACCTGTGGTTCTCTTGGCCTCTTTCTTTGTAGTTTGGTGGGGCAGTCAAAGGTCGAAGTGGCAGAGAGCATCTGGCAGAGGCAAACACCAATATAATCTATTGCAAAACAAAGAGAATTTGATTTAACCAAGTGATTTTGTAAGTTGGCAAAGTTAAGTTTACATAAAATGACAGCATAATTGCCTTTTAGGTGTACGTAGAAGTTTTTACATGCAAAAGCATGTCTCAGTTGCTTCCCCCCCCCCCCAGAATCACATAGCAGATTCCTAGCCAGGTAAAACTCAAGCAGTTTGTTTTCTTAACTGGTCATCTAATTTCATCATTCATTCTTAACAAAATTTAGTGCTGAATGTAAACAAATCCCTGAAGTGTAATGAAATCTGTTTGCTTGGGCCAGGCTGAGGCCTCAGCAGACAGTCCAGAGGCTCTTGTGTGGAAGCAGTCATGGAGAGTCTGTCAACATCTCAGAGGTGCAGGAGTGGTTGAACAGCTGCAAGTGTGAAGGAGGAAACCGAGGCTGTGCTCTGCCTCTCCTAAGGGGCCACTGGAGGAAATGACATGAACTTTCAATCCAATGCAAATGGCCCAGGGAGAAGACACCAAGTCCCTAAACAACCATGAGATGCAGACAGCCATGGCCATATGTAGAATAGGAATTTCATAGTTATTTGTTGAATGAATGGCTGGGTGAGAGAGCAGTGGAGTGTGCTTCAACACTGAACTGAGTTGAACCCTATCATAACTGTTATTATTAGATTACAGAATACATTATTTCTATAACACTTGATTGGATTAAAATATCAGTCATTGTTACAGAGTTTAAATAACAGAAGATAAAAGACTGATGGAAGATATAGGAACCTCACATATATTTTGCAGTGAATCTGATTTTATGAAAGTTTTATTTCAGTGATGCACACTTTGTTGTATGTGTATATCTTTTAAGCCTGATGACAAAAAAAAAATATTTCTGAGAGTATCTTTCAGGAGAGATTGAATGATGCTAGTGAAGGGGAAAATACTGGAGCACGTGGGCCAGATGGACCTAGAGCCAAATTTTGATGCTCCCATGAGCCACTGAGCATGCTACTTATATCTGACTGGACACCAAACACGTATTTCATGCATGTTACGCACGAGGCTCTATGCTTTGAAGGGGGTTGCGATAAAGAAGACATCTTGCTGCCCTTTCCCACAAGAAGCACAGAGTCCATCCTTCAAGCATGTAAGGACTGCAATTGATCAATAAGATGGATATTTGGGAAGAAGGACTGTGGGAAAGTACAGTGCTGCCGTGGGATCCACAGGACCAATGGGATCCAGCTTTCTCTTGTCTGTCTCTCCTCTTCCTGAGAATGCCGATAACCCAACCCCAATTCTCTGTCTAGGCATGATGTAAGTTTACATTCCTGTAATCCAAGCCAGATCATCAAGACTGGAGACTACCACCAGCCTAAGCGGCTTTGTCTTCTCCATCTACACTTCCAAGGGCATGCACCAATCTGTTGACACATCCTTTGCTAAGGTTACTGGCCAGCTCCATTTTGGGTACTGTAAATATCACTGAGTTCTGTTCTGGAGATGGGGTGTGCATACCCCACTTTCTGTGATGGAAAATTGTAAGATTTGCCCTTGGAATTTCCAGCTTATTTCTTCTGCACCCTCTGAACTCCCCAACCTCCCTCACAAATGGCCATTTTCACTCTCTAAAGTTTTGCTCCCCCCCTGCTACAACTTACTTGCAAACCACCTCACAATTAACTAAGCATTGCTGGTTAATCAAGAGGACATAGTTACAAACTCAAGTTGCTCATAGAGAATGGAAGGCTTTATCTTTGGTAAAGATTTTTATTTTCTTTCCTTAAAATTAGCAAGATATATGGTCTGGCAGTAAGAATAGAAGCCTTTTATCCTCAACTCCTGGAGAATCAGACCATGGCAGGCTGATGAGGTCATGATGGAAATGGTGTAATTAAATCACATTAGACAAGGCCTAAACAATAGCACATCTTTTAGGAAGAAGTGAATAGCTGCCTACAATGAATTGAGCTTTTTGTGTTTGTGTGTGCATGTGTGTGTCTGTGAATGTGTGTGTGGGCCAGGGGTTGACATGAAGAGTCTTCCTCAATCACATGCCTCCTTCCTTTAAGACAGAGTCTCTCACTGAACCTGGAGCTTATAGGTTTGAGAGCTGGGCTGGCCAACATGCTCCAGGGTCTTCCTGTTTCCCTGTCCCCTGGGCTGTGATTCCAGACTTGTACTACCACACTCAGCTTTCTATATGTGTACTAGGGATCTAAATTCAGGTACTTGTGCCTGCACGGCAAGCACTTGACTGAGGCACTTCTCTAGCCCAGTTCTTGTGTAAACAAGATTTGTCTTTGATGCTCTCTTTCCATTTCTTTAAGTAACCTTGCATTCTACAGCATCCTCTGGGCAACCAAGTTCATCCAGTTGTTCTGGTGTGTTCCACTTACAAGCAGTCCTGTTGTGTAGCAGTTTCTTCTGAATTTACACATCAGGAAGTTCTGTATTGAGGAAGGATCATTAAAACTGAGAAGGCAAACAAAACCCACAAGGCTGAGGAGTCGCTGAAATTTACAAGACCCATGAGATCTTTCCTCAGAGTTAAATAAGCTGTAAGAACTGCTGGTGAGAAGACTCTCCACCTTATTGCACTGCCGGCGTGCCATCCAGGGAGCTCCAGAGTTGCAGCTTTCATGAGTTTCTGTGCTTGCTGGGGTGGGCTTTTGTGTGATGAACCTGCCTCTGAGTCACCTATGTTGCTGTAAGTACTCCTTCACCCAGGTGTGACCAACCCCAATAAATACATTGGTTCACTAAACTACATTTAGGTGGAGTTGTTTCTTTGGCCTGTCCTTGGCTCCTTAGCTGGGGGAGAGGACATTTGTTCACATCTCCCCAGAAAAAAAAAGTCCCACAAATCATCCTTATGGGGAGGGTCCTTCATCTTTTTCAAATAAAAATCCATCTTATATACCATCCTGTCCTTGCCATTCTCCCACTTGTAGCCAAGTTGCAAGAAGTTGTAATTTGACCATTGATTTGAAAGGAGTTCTGGAAAGTTACGGGAGAAGAGTATTTTATGTATCTTACATGAGATAATTGTCTGTAATGTCAGGAACTGGTTCAGCTTTGGGGGAAGAATTGGGCAGAGAATGATGAAGAAACTCTGTGTAATCCTCAATTGTAGAGAGCTGCGACGTGCCGCGCCCTAAAGATGGCGCCAGTTTCCGCCTTCCACCAGCCCAATGGTGAGCGCTCT
Source organism: Lophiomys imhausi (assembly GCA_907164525.1). Classification (NCBI taxonomy): domain Eukaryota; kingdom Metazoa; phylum Chordata; class Mammalia; order Rodentia; family Muridae; genus Lophiomys; species Lophiomys imhausi. Next base: position 16,242,248 of record CAJQZJ010004381.1, on the reverse strand, counting down.
TGGTGGTAAACAAGTCCATATTTGGTTAAGACCGCTGATCTGGCTTGCTTCCGCATACGTGGGCCTGTAAGATAGCACCACGTGGCTTTACTTGATTGGCTGTTCATATAGTATTTAGCCTGTGGGTTGGGTCTGCCCGATTATTCAGAAGACTGTTTTCAAGGGACCTGAATAAACTGCTTGAGAAGAGCTTTTGCGAGTTGCGTCGTTCTTGCTGGTCGAGGTCGATGCGACAAGTGGTGGCCCGTACGGGGAACCAGAAAAGACTCAGAACTCCTGCAGTCAGGGGCAGTGCACTGGTAAGTTCCCGGGATAAATTGGGACAATAAAGTTTTGCGGAAATTGCGAACAAAAGGTAAAGTTTCGCGGGAAGTTGCGAACTAAAGGTAAAGTTTCGCAGAAAACTGCGAACCGAAAGTAAATTTTTAATCATGGAATCGTCTCAGTCACATCCAATTTTTCTGGCTCTTCAGGAGCTACTTTTAGCTAGGAATTTTAAACTTAGGAAGTCAACCCTAGAAAGATTTTTGAATGAATGCGACTCTGTGGCTCCGTGGTTTGCGGTGTCCGGGAATCTTATGGTATCCTGCTGGGACAAATTAGGCAGAGACTTGGATTTTGCTTGGGAGCAAGGTACTCTGAAGCATGGAGTAAGACCGGTTTGGAAGATGGTGAGGAGTTGTTTAGAAGATCAGAGATGCTGTAACGCAATCAAGGAGGGAGAATCAGCCTTGGAACTGCTGCAAGGGGAAAGAACTGAGCAGGCAGACAGTGAAAAGGAAAGTAACAAAGGCGAAAGATCTGAGCAGGCAGACAGTGAAAAGGGAAGCAAAAAGAAGGTCCCTCTCTATCCCGATCTTAGAGATTTTAGAGATTTTGAGGACTCAGAGGGCACGGATTCTGAAGGGGAGCTACACGCTCTAATAGAACAGTTGGAGAGGACTGCTATTAGAAAAAGGGAAAAGAAAAAGGTAAAAGAGAAAGACATGTTGGCGGCGGTAGGTGTAAGTGAAGCTGTTGCCACGGTGCCTTCAACTCCCCCTCCATATCCAGAAGCCGTTCAGATAGATCAGCCTGTTCAGTCCCTGAAAGTAGGGAGATCTTTCTGCCCGGGAATGTGGACACAAGTAAGAACAGAATTACAGTTTGCCTATCCGGTATACCAAGACCCACAAGGGAACAGGTACGAGGAGCCGCTTGATTTTAAAGTAATTAAATCCCTTGCAGAGTCGGTTCGTACCTATGGCATTACTGCTTCTTTTACATTGGCTCAAGTAGAAGTATTAAGCAGACATTGTATGACCCCGAATGATTGGAGTGGCCTGGTCCGCGCCTGCTTAAGTCCAGGGCAATACTTAGACTGGAAAGCTTTCTTGATTGAGTATGTCACTGAGCAAGCAGCCATTAATCAGAGAAATGGAAATCCAGCCTGGGATAGAGATATGCTGCTTGGGCAGGGGAGATTTGCCAACCAGCAGACAGGATATCCCAATCAGGTTTATGAACAAATAAACCAGACAGCTATCAAGGCTTGGAAATCCCTTCCTAACAAAGGGGAGGTGAGTGGGAACTTAACTAAGATTCTACAGGGCCCCATGGAGCCCTTTTCAGACTTTGTGGCACGATTGGTGGAAGCGGCAGGGAAGATTTTTGGTGACCCGGATGCTGCTATGCCACTAATAAAACAGTTGGTCTATAAACAATACACCAAAGAGTATAGAGCCGCTCTCACCCCTTACAAGAACAAAGGACTAAAAGCCTAGATAAAAATATAGAGAGAACTTGGAGGGCCGTTAACTAATGCTAGTCTTGCTGCCGCGGTAGTACAGTTGATCAAAAAAGGTAAAAAAAAGTCCAGGAGTTTGTTTTAAGTATGACAAAATGAGACACTTTAAAAGACAATGCCCCCAAAAAAAAAGGAGTACAAAAAGTACAAAAAGTAAACAATGCCCCAGACAGCCAAGGTTATGCCCCCCCCAAAAAAAAAAACCATTGGGCTAATAAGTGCCGTTCGGTGACAGACATCCATGGCCAGCCTTTGACTCAAGGTTATGGTGGCACTCATCCAAAAAACAAACAACGGGGCCCACGACCCTAGGGCCCACAAATACATGGGACAGTAAAAAAATCAAAACAAAAAACAAAATCAAAAAGGGGAAAACCACAACAGCTGAAAACAGACAATGGACCAGCCTATACGGCTCAGTCCTTTGTCTCCTTCTGCAACCAGATGGAGGTACAGCTTAATCACAGATTACCATATAATCCTCAAGGACAAGGAATTGTGGAGCGTGCTCATCGCACCTTGAAAGAATGCTTGCAAAAACAGAAAGGGGGAATAGGCCAAGGCCATACCCCAAGGAGAGAATGTCTTTAGCCTTATTTACTTTAAATTTTTTAAATTTGGATGCTCAAGGCCGCTCAGCAGCGGACAGACATCAGGATTCCCATGGTCCACCTAAAGGCATGGTGAAGTGGAAGGATATTTTGACAGGCTCTTGGCGAGGGCCTGACCCCGTGCTAACATGGGTGAGAGCATCTGTTTGTGTTTTTCCTCAGGATCAACAAGATCCAGTGTGGGTGCCTGAACGCCTTGTGAGGAAGATTCATCATGAAGACCTTCCTAGGGATCCTGGTGATAGTAGCAGTGATGATGTCAGGAATGACCGAGCTGAGATGGGGGATCCTGTCGATATTCCCAAAGCCGATGCCGGTCAGACATGATGCAACTGTGTTTCCACGCTTATTTAGCAGTAATAGAAGCTTAGGCTTACCCTACCTTCCCTTTGATGATCAGAAAAGCCCTATAGAAGGTAATAGAATTGTCAGCTTGAAGGGTAGTCTGTGCTTTTTAATGAGCTTCAATAGGTCAGATGATACAAAATGCATTAAATTGTCTCAGCAGTGAGCATATTTTTTACCACAACTGAGGCTTGGGGGTAGGGGTGGTGGTTTGTTTTTGAGCAATGGTTCTCATCTTGTGGGGTGGTGGCCCACACGAGTCTCTGACCGGGACCCCCCCAGACAGCCACGCTGGGCACCTTTTTGTAGAGGATCCGCAGGAGAGGAAGGACCTTTTCCCTGGACTGGATGTCAGGGGCGCAGAGCAGTTTGGGTTCAACAAGATTATTTTTCCTTTAGTCCCATGATTAGTAATATAGTGAATAAGTCTTGTACAGGAATGCTTGATATATCTACTAGGGATCCTCAGCAGACTGCCACCAATCCTTTTGATTTATGGCTTTTGTGTGGAGCAAATGGTAGCTGTATGGATTTGGGACCTATACTTATGCTTGGGGGAGGAATTTATCAAAGAGGTCGTTTTTCCCTAGGGTCCGCTACCAATATGGATTTTTCTAGCGGTAGTGGCTCTGGTACTTGGAATTCTTCATTTCATTCTTACCGCAATAAGACCTTTTCAGCCTCGCCAGTGTGTCTCTGGCCTCCTTTTCTGTGGATTGTAAGTAATGGGAGTGCATCCTTGGGTGAAGAAAAGTTAGTATGCACTCCGGACACATGCTTTTATGCCCTGTGCTGGAATGCCACAGCCTTTCCTGTGGCTGTGGTGACTAGAATGCCTCGATATGTACCAGTTCCTGTAGAGGCCCCTAATACCATGATGCTATTCAGGCTTAAAAGAAATTTTGGCATCACTGCAGCTATTGTTACTGCCATCACTGTTGCTGCTGTGGGGGCTACTGCCTCAGCTATTGCCTTGTCTAGTTCTATACAGACTGCAAATGCCCTGAATGACATCTCAGCCAATATAGCACAGGCATTGGATACTCAGATCTCTATGAATTCTCATCTCAAAGGAGGCCTTATGATAGTTAATCAACGCATAGATTTAATACAAGAACAGATTGATACTCTTTGGCAACTAGCACAGTTGGGGTGTGAGTGGAAAATGCAGGGTTTGTGTGTTACTTCGGTGCGGTATCAAAATTTAACAAAGGCTGCTAATCTGTCAAAGCAACTGTCAAAGCTCCTTTTACAGGATTGGTCAGCTGATTTTGAAAATAAGATGAGAGAGCTGAGAGCGACAATCGTCCACATCAACTCCACTCGGGTGGATCTGAGTCTGGCTACTGGTTTGACTTCCTGGATACAGACGGCTATGGATCATCTTAAGGAGTGGGCGGGCGTAGGCTCTTTGGCGATACTGATGATACTAGCCTCTCTGGTTTGTCTATGGTGCATCTACAAGATGAGAGCCACATAGAAGCATAATGCAGCCATGATTATACAGGCCCTTGTCGCCATTGAGGTGGGTCAGTCCCCTCAGGCATGGCTTGCTGCCATGAAGCCTTAAATCTTCACTGAGCATAGTCCCTTCCCACTGAGGTATTCGTTCCACGGATATTAGGGTCTGGCAAGTCAGTGACGGAGTGGATGGATAAGTCTTGGCCACCTAAGACAGGGCAGCCCCGAGTGGGGAGGCTGACCCAGAGATGGGTAAGAGTTTGAGCATCGCCCTCCTACAGGCTCAGGCCCACCGTGAGATCCCCAGATATGGGGATTACGAAGCCTTTCCAGGGACTTCTACCAACACTTTCAAAAACAAAAAAAGGGGGAACTGTAGAGAGCTGCGACGTGCCGCGCCCTAAAGATGGTGCCGGTTTCCGCCTTCCACCAGCCCGATGGTGAGCGCTTTCGGTGGTAAACAAGTCCATATTTGGTTAAGACCGCTGATCTGGCTTGCTTCTGCATACATGGGCCTGTAAGATAGCACCACGTGGCTTTACTTGATTGGCTGTTCATATAGTATTTAGCCTGTGGGTTGGGTCTGCCTGATTATTCAGAAAACTGTTTTCAAGGGACCTGAATAAACTGCTTGAGAAGAGCTTTTGCGAGTTGAGTCGTTCTTGCTGGTCGAGGTCGACGAGACACTCAATCTGTTTATATGTCTAATGTTTTTATACTGGTATACAACTAGGTTCTGTTTGGAGGAAAAGTAGATATGAACTTCTGCCTCAGGCATTTGCAATCAAATGGGCAGGATGTGATTCTTGGAGACCAGGAACTTGGACCCACCATTTAAAGCTTACATATACATACACACACAGACACAGACACACACACACACACACACGTATATATGTATATATGTATATACTTTTTGAGAGAAGGTCTCACTATGTAGCCATGGCTGGCCTGGAACTCTCTATGTAGATCAAGCTAAACTTAAACTCATAGAAATCTGCCTATTTATGCCTCCAGTGCTTAGATTAAAGGTGTATACCAGATATTATGATCTTATTTTATGTAATCTTGGAAGTTATCACAATATTATCTGCACAGACAAGGAAAAAGGGTCAGAAAAGCAAACTTTTTCCTTTAGCTTCAGTACAGACTGTGATCATGGAGTCAGAATTTAAACTCAGCTCTTGTCAGGGACTGAGATGGTACTGTTTTCAGTAACCTATCTTATTGTGGAAACAAACACAAAGGACAGAGAGCTATAGAGCACTATATGTGACTGATTGAGACTGTGGGCATTCAGAGGACCAGAAGCCCTAGAGGGTTAATAAAAAAAAAAAAAAAAAAAAAAGAGGCTACTCAGGAGAGCTTGGGAAAGACCCTCTGAAAGATCAATGGTGGCTCCAGAAAGATTAGCAGAAGTGACGGCCTAGGAAGAGACAACTGGAGACTGAAGAGAAGGAGGTGGCTATGACCAGACACCAGACAAAAATTAACAATAGGGAGGAAGGCTTTATTTTGTCTTATAGTATATAAGAAAGTATACAATCCATCATGGCAGGGAAGTGGCCAGGGCCAGAGTGAGGTCCATCTGCAGTCAGGAAACTGATTTCCAACAGGAAGTGGGACTAGACCATCAAACCCCAAAGTCTACCCCCAATGACTCACTTCCTCCAGTAAGCCCCCATCTACGGGTTCCACAGCCTTCTAAAACAGAAGCATCAGCTGGGGACCAAGCATTTAAATGTATGAGCTTATGGGGACATTTGACATGCAAACCAATCAGAAGAAGTGGTCCCTGTGGACTCTCTTGGACTTCATCACTGTTTCAATTGTCAGAGGGAGTCAAATGCAGGACAAGTCTCCTTAAAAGGACAGAAATAAACTCATCCCCCCCCCCCCGCTCCAGTCTTCAGGGCCCCTGATCTGGGGTCTTTCCTCAGAAAGCCTTAGTAACACAGCTGCTTGTAGGCCTCTAGGAGCCCTGGATCCAGGCGGCTCTGCCTTCCCTGTTTTAGAATCCTGGCCAGCTTCAATTTACATAACACAGTTTAATCCACAGAAACCAGAGCTGCAAGGCAGGTTCTTTCTCTCTCTTTTCCTCTCCAAGACACAGAAACCTTTATTTTCTCCATACAGCACAAACCGGTGCTGTTAAATAATATTGGATAATTGCACCTGTCGTACCTCCCATATTGTGCCGAGGAAAAATAATTGCTGGTTTTCTGCTTTGCTGTTTAGCTGTGACTCTGTCATTTGACTCAGAGCATGGCATTTTCTCCCATTTTAGACTGCGTACAGTCAAACTGTGTGAAAGGACTCACAGATAGGGGCCCTGCGTGTGTGAGTGGGCGCAGGCCTCATTCAGCAATGATTTCTAATTTATGCTGCATTGAAAATCTGCAGCTATAAATAAACAGCTGACTGGCTTAGCTGCCTACTCAAAATCCTTTATTAAAAAAAAAAAAAAGGTACCACCAACTACACGAGAGTAAGGAAAACAAGGCTGCCTGACTATGGAATTAGTTGGGTTTCTGAGTCTCTGGGCCTGGGAAGGAGGGTGACGTATCCTGGGATGGGACCGCAGCTGCACAGGTCTCAGGGATTTGGAGGCCACCTGGCCTTCCTACTTCTCCCTCAGCTCACTCACGCTACCCACATGTACCTCAACGTGTCTGAGGATTACTGTATATGAAACTGGCTTCCTGTTATGACAAATACTTCAGGCGAGTAGGTGCAGAGTTGCTTAAAATAGCTCGTGGGACGTATGACCCTTTAGAAGAAAAAGAGGTGAATACCGTTGTTTTAGACTGCAAGGAAAGCATTTACTCAGATTCCGAACTGGTTTCTCTTGCGAGACCTGGGGACAGACAGAGTTTGGGTATGAACCAATCAGGTGTGGGGATGGGGATGAGAGTGTGTCGCTCTTCCCCCAGGCTGGATAAGGGTCTCCAGCTACGCTACGCTGGGGGCACTTGACTACTTCATCCTGCCTAGCATTGGAAGGTGGGGTCGGTTTTCTTTTTAGTAGCACTGTCATTTTGCTCAGCAATAAAAAGCTAAGTAAATGGGCTGGGGAAATCAACTGTCTATGTGAGCTTGGGCTTGCAATCCACCTCTCCTGTCCCACCCAACGCCCTCTGGATCCACAAGTCTGTTGGAAACAGTCTCTCTGGGAACAAAGGGTTGAGCACATCTCTTGCCAACTCTGGTCGCATCTTAGTAGCTTAAAGAAGATCACTGAGGGGAGTGTTTACACCATGGAAAGGAGCCAACATCATGAATCAGGAGCTTAATTTGTTGGTGGTCATTAAAGATTTACCACCACACCACTTCCAGGAGGTCAGTTTAACTCACTGTAAAATGGGACCCGATACATTTTCCACATACGTGGTATTTTGAAGCTAAAATGGGAGTGATTAGGAATCCCACTATTCAAATATGACTGATGGCATCATTCGGCTTCTGTTATTACATTCTAACCAATAAAGCCCTTAACATAGCATTGCAGGCAGCAAACGCTATATGTCTTTTCATGAATGTTTAATCAGCATTCATTATAAGTGTCTTGTTGCTTGTAATTTAACTACACCAGCTCCAAGAAGCACCTGTCTGCTTATTATGTGTGTGCCCACTGGGAGACTCCGGCTGAGGTATTTCTGGTGTCAGAAAAGAATTGTACAGTGGCCAGCCACGCTGCCATTAAGGTTTAATCTGGTTCCAGGAGAGTAAAGCCACAAATCGAAATGGGCTCAACTGGGACAGGAGTGTACAGTTCCATTACAAGAGCACGGGTCATCTTCAGGGTGTGGAAAATTTGGGCAATCCCCAGTAAGCTTCACATTCAGGGAGTTTCCACCCTGACAACTGTTGTCCCTGGGCCTCTGAGGAGACCAGGTGCCCCAGGCAGTTAAGCACAGCAGCAGGTGTGAGCAGGAGGTGGGGCTCCCATTTAAAGGAGGGAGGAGGCTAGAGGCTCATATTCCCACCTCCGTGAGAAAAAAAAATCAGATTATTGGTACTTGCCCTGGGCAGTCTTTCCTTGAGGTATGTGCTCAAAATATCAGATGATTCTGTGCTTCTATACTTCTATAGCCCTGTAAGCATGTTTTTAGTGTCCACTTTTACCCAATCTCTACTATATAAACTTAGGTCGGGAAGTCAAGGGTACACTCCACCATGGTGCCCACACCCCAAGCCCATGATCCTAGAGGACTCAGTCATGTTTTCCCATCACCAGATACTGATCATTGTGCTCTGGGAGAGTGACCCCAGGAGGGCCATGGCAGATAATACACGTAGCTAGAAACACCGAGAGTTAAATGGGACACCGTGCTGACAGCGAGCAGCCATGGTGTGAGGTGGTTGCTGGCAGTGGTGAGAAAACTTTGCAGAACAGAATGAAAGGAGAGAGTCCAGCACCTGTTCAGGAGAGCTGTCCTCTGGGTGGTAACTATGGCTTAAAACAGAGATCACTGGGGACATGGCTCAGTGGCTGGTTAACAGCATGCACTTCCCTTGAAGAGGCTCAAGTTCAGTTTGCAGTACCCAAGTGAGGTGGCTCATGGCCACCTGTAACTCCAACTCCAGAGGACCTCAAGTCCTCTTCAGGGCTCCCTCTTCTACCGCCTCACTTATCTGCATCCAAGATTGCAGGCATGTGCACACAGATACACACACACACACACACACACACACACACTCACACACACACACATTATATACACACATAATTTTAAAAAGTAGAAAGAGAGAACCTCAGAAAACTCAAACCATACTTTCCACAATAGATAAAGACCAGAGGGGGGAGGAGCATGCAGTAGCTATGAGTGTGTGTGTGTATTGGGGGTGGGGGGCGGTTGCTGACAGAACCCTCTCTTCTTGGCACCAGGCAAGAGGTGAGGCAAAATGCCATTTTAAAAATGTACTACGCACCTTTAGAGGTGACAGCCCCTCCCTGTAAGATTTACCTGGGTACTGTCATAGATCTACTGGGACCTGGCCTTCAGGAAACTTATACAGAAGATTTGCATGAGGCAGAAACTTTGCCTTAGCCATAGTCTGGAGTGGCCTCTATAGAGACAAGCCTCAGTCCTCTCACATAAGGGCTAATAGAGGTGGCCCCAGCACCCACATACCCACAAGAGACAATACAGAGGCAGGGTTAGCACTCACTGCCTGCCCTCCTGAGGGATTTCACAGAGCTAAGCTTGGCATGTGTTTTTGATTGGATATTGCTGTATTTTCATATGAGCCTGTCTATCAATTGTGGCTACTTCTGAATATGATAGCATTCTACCTGTGTCTTAGTCAGGACTTCTATTGCTGTAATAAAACACCATGACCAAAGGCAACTTGGGGAGGAAGGGATTTACTTTGCTTCAACTTCCAACTAACTGTCCATTACTGAGGGAAGTCAGGGTAGATCTCAAGGCAGGCCAACAACCTGAAGGCAGAAACTCAAGCAAAGGCCAAGGAGGAATGCTGTTCACTGACTTCACCATCCTACTTTCTTATACAGCCCAGGATAACCTATCCATGGGTGGCACCACCCACAATGGATTGTGCCCTCCCACATCAATCCCTAATTAAGAAAATGCCCTATAGACTGGCCTACAGGCCAATCCCATGAAAATATTTTCTCAGTTAAGATTCCCTCTTGCCAGACATGCATAGGTTTGTGTCAAAAAAAAAAAAAAAAGTTGACAATAACCAAACAGCAGAGCAGAGGAGGGAATCTGCCAGCTTAAGTGCAGGGCTGATGGCTAACTACGAAGATTAGAGAGGAAGAACAACACGGTGATGCAGGCAGAACCCACTCCCACATGAGCATAATAAATATTTCCCCTTAAAGGATATGGGTGATTAAAGCCAAATCCAACCAAGGGCCTTAATCCCAGATGTGCACACCCTAACACAGAAATATATATATATATATATATATATATATATATATATATATATAAGAACTTTATATAAAGCAGTTTTATTCACTCACAAAGAATAAAATTATATCCTTTGCGGGAAAATGAACATACCTGGAGATCATCAAATTAAGGGAAATAAGCCATACTCAAAAAGATGAATTTTTTGTCTCATATGTGGGTCCTAGATTATATATAGATACATGGAAGCTTGCACATATGTGTGTGTGGAGGGGGAATGAAATCAGAAAGGAAGCTGGGGGAAGGAGCAGGAATTGCACAAGGGGGAGAAAGGCGTGGTTCTTGAGAGGTAAAAAATACATGATCTACTCTTAAAAGGAATTGCTTTTAGAAGACCCAGCTCAATGTCAAAAGAAGTATACAGCAATGACAAAAATGGACCTAGAAACCACCAGGAAAATTAAAGGGTTCATGATCTCTTGTGAGTCACCTTACCAGCTGAGTAGTTTGTATAGAAGAAATCTCAGCCCCTTCATGTTTACCCTTCTTCCCAGCTAGATTCTTCTTTGCATATGGTATATACATTGATTTCCCAATAACTCATTCATTCCTCCATTTAAATCTGTATTTGGATGGAAGAGCCATTTGACACCTCCTTAACAGTTCCACGTTAATTGTTAAACCCTGCCCCAAAGATTTGCTCTGAAAAGGGAGGACTTCTCACCATCCTTATACATTATTCTCACTGCCCCAGTGAGTTTGCTGTCAAACTAGGTAGACAGACAACTCTGGGGGCTTTTATTTCCTTACACTTCTGAATCGAGGGAAAATAGGTCAGAAATCACTGAAAACAATTAGCTTATTAAAAATACTTAAGGATTTTTTTTTTTCTCAGAGAAGTTGGGATTATGGTCCAGTACTAGGTATTGGGAGATCTGGGAGTAGAAGCCATTAACTTCATTGTGACAGCAACTTTCTTTCCTTTCTTCTTTCTTTCTTTCTTTCTTTCTTTCCTTCCTTCCTTCTTTCTTTCTTTCTTTCTTTCTTTCTTTCTTTCTTTCTTTCTTTCTTTC
>CAJQZJ010004381.1:16127213-16155897 GCA_907164525.1 Lophiomys imhausi | reverse complement strand
CATTCTGACAGGTGTGAGATGGAATCTCAGAGTCGTCTTGAGTTGCATTTCTCTGATGATTAAGGATGTTGAACATTTCTTCAAGTGTCTCTCAGCCATTAGGGATTCCTCCTTTGTGAATTCTCTATTTAGCTCTGTCCCCCATTTTTTGATTGGATTATTTGGTTTCTTAGCATTTAATTTCTAGAGTTCTTTGTAGATTTTGAATATTAGCCCTCTGTCAGATGTGGGGTTGGTGAAGATTTTCTCCCAGTCTGTAGGCTGCCGTTTTGTTCGAATGACAGTGTCCTTTGCCTTACAGAAGATTTTCAGTTTCATGAGGTCCCATTTATTGATTGTTGATCTCAAGTCCTGAGCTGTTGGTGTTCTGTTCAGAAAGTTGTTGCCTGTGCCAATGAGTTCGAGGGTTTCTCCCACTTTTTCTTCTAGTAGATTTAGTGTGACTGGCCTTATGTTAAGGTCTTTGATCCACTTGGACTTAAGTTTTGTACAAGGTGATAAGTATGGGTCTAATTTCATTCTTTTACAAATGGACATCCAGTTGGACCAGCACCATTTGTTGAAGATGCTGTCCTTCTTCCATTGTGCCGTTTTTGCTTCTTTGTCAAAAATTAGGTGGCCATAAGTGTGTGGGTCTATTTCTGGATCTTCAATTCGATTCCATTGATCTACTGGTCTGTTTCTATACCAATACCATGCTGTTTTTACAACTATTGCTCTGTAGTACAGCTTGAAATCTGGGATGGTGATACCTCCAGATGTTTTTTTATTGAACAGTATTGATTTAGCTATTCTGGGCTTTTTGTTGTTCCATATGAAATTGAGAATAGCTCTTTCCAGGGATATAAAAATTGTGTTGGTATTTTGATAGGAATTGCATTGAATCTATATAGTGCTTTCGGTAGGATGGCCATTTTTATTATGATGATCCTACCCATCCATGAGCATGGGAGATCTTTCTGTCTTCTAAAGGCCTCTTCCATTTCTTTCTTCAAGGGCTGGAAGTTCTTGTTGTATGGGTCCTTTACTTGCTTGGTTAGAGTTACCCCCAGGTATTTTATATTGTTTGTGGCTATTGTGAAGGGGGTTGTTTCCCTTATTTCTTTCTCAGCCCATTTGTTTGTTGTATAAAGAAGGGCTTCTGATTTTTTTTTTGAATTAATTTTGTATCCAGCCACTTTGCTGAAGGTGTTTATCAGCTGTAAGAGTTCTCTGGTGGAATTTTTGGGGTCACTTATACATACTATCAAATCATCTGCAAATGGGGATAATTTGACTTCTTCGTTTCCGATGTTTATCCCCTTGATCTCTTTTAGTTGTCTTATTGCTCTAGCAAGAACTTCAAGTACTATCTATATTGAATAGATATGGTGAAAGTGGACATCCTTGTCTTGTCCCTGAGTTTAGAGGAAATGCTTCAAGTTTCTCTCCATTTATTTTGATGTTGGCCACTGGCCTGCTGTATATTGCCTTTATTATTTCTAGGTACGGCCCTTGTATGCCCGTTCTCTCCAGAACTTTTAGCATGAAGGGGTGTGGATTTTGTCAAATGCTTTTTCTTCATCTAGCGAGATTATCATGTGGTTTTTTTCTTTCATCTTGTTTATATGGTGAATGGTGTTGATAGACTTTCGTATGTTGAACCATCCCTGCATTCCTGGGATGAAGCCTACTTGATCATGGTGTATGATACTTTTGATGTGATCTTGAATTCGGTTTGCTCGTATTTTATTAAGTTTTTTTGCATCTATGTTCATGAGGGAGATTGGACTGAAGTTCTCTTTCTTTGTTGAGTCTTTGTGTGATTTAGGAATCAGGGTGATTGTGGCCTCATAGAATGAGTTTGGCAATGTTCTTTCAGATTCTATTTTGTGAAAGAGTTTGAAAAGTATTGGTGTTAGCTCCTCTTTTTAGGTCCAGTAGAATTCTGTGCTAAAGCCATCTGGCCCTGGGCTTTTTTTGGTTGGGAGATTTTTAATGATTGTTTCTATTTCCTTATGGGTTATAGGGCTGTTTAATCTGTTTATCTGATCTTGATTTAGCTTCAGTAGGTGGAATCTATCAAGAAAATTGTCCATTTCACTTAAGTTTTCAAATTTGGTGGAGTATAGGTTTTTAAAGTTGGATCCAAATATTCTCTGGATTTCCTCAATGTCTGTTCTTATTTCTCCCTTTTCATTTCAGATTTTGTTGATTTGTGTTTCCTCCCTCTGTCTTTTAGTTAATTTGGCTAAGGGTCTGTCTATTTTGCTGATTTTCTCGAAGAACCAACTCTTGGTTCCATTGATTCTTTGTATAGTTCTTTTTGTTTCTAAGTTGTTGCTTTCAGCCCTAAGTTTGATGATCTCCTGCCTTCTGCTCCTCTTGGGAGTGTTTGCTTCTTTTTTTCCCAATTCCCCCAGTTTAGCTGTTAATTCGCTAATATGACCTGTCACAATTTTCTTTTTGAAGGCACTTAGTGCTATGAACTTTCCTTGTAGCACAGCTTTCATTGTGTCCCATAGGTTTGGGTATGTTGTGTATTCATTTTGTTTGGATTTTAAGAAGTCTTTGATTTCCTTCTTTATTTCTTCCCTGACCCAGTGGTCCTCTAGTAAAGAGTTGTTCAATTTCCATGTGAGTGTAGACTTTCTGTTGATTCTTTTGCTATTGAAGTCCAGCTTTATTCCATGGTGGTCTGATAAGATACAAGGGATTATTTCAATTTTCTTGTATCTGTTGAGGCTATCTTTGTGTCCAACTATATGGTCGATTTTGGAGAAGGTTCCGTGAGGTGCTGAGAAGAAGGTGTATTCTTTTGTGTTTGGGTGAAACGTTCTGTAGATATCCTTTAGGTCCATTTGGTTCATGATCTCTGTTAGACTCATTATTTCTCTGTTTGGCTTCTGTCTTGATGATCTGTCCATAGTTGTGAGTGGGGTGTTGAAGTCTCCCACTATTAAAGTGTTTGGATCGATGTGCAAATTAAGTTTTAGAAGTGTTTCTTTTATAAATGTAGGTGCCGTTGTATTTGGGGCATAGATGTTTAATATTGAGATGTCCTCTTGGTGGATATTTCCTTTAATGAGTATGTAATGCCCTTCTCTGTCTTTTTTTTATTAACTTCAATTGGAAGTCTATTTTGTTTGATATTAGGGTGGCTACTCCAGCTTGTTTCCTGGGTCCATTTGCTTGGAAAACCTTTTCCCAGCCCTTTACTCTGAGGTAGTGTTTATCTTCAATAGTGAGGTGTGTTTCTTGTATACAGCAAAAAAGATGGGTCTTGTTTACGGATCCAGTCTGTAAGTCTGTGTCTTTTTATTGGCGAGTTGAGTCCATTGATGTTGACGGATATTAGTGACCAGGGGTTATTATTTCCCATTATTTTGATATAGCTGGCTGTCTTGTGTTTCGCTTTTGTTTAGTTGCTGTGGAGGCTTCTATTTCCTCTGTTTTCTTGGGAGTAGTTATCTTCTCTGTGTTGGAATTTTCCTTCTAGGATCTTCTGTAGGGTTGGGTTTGTGAGGAGATATTGTTTGAATTTGATTTTGTCATGGAATATCTTGTTTTCTCCTTCTATGTTGATAGAGAGTTTTGCTGGGTATAGTAGTCTGGCTGGGCACCTATGTTCTCTCAGGGCTTGTAGGACATCCGTCCAGGCCCTTCTAGCTTTTAAAGTTTCTGAGGAGAAGTCAGGTGTGATTCTGATGGTTCTGCCGTTGTATGTGACTTGGACTTTTTCTCTTACAGCTTTTAATATCCTTTCTTTGTTCTCTACATTTGGAGTTTCTATTATTATGTGGCGAGAGGAGTTTCTTTTCTGATCTAATCTGTTTGGTGTTCTGTAAGCCTCTTGGATTTTTACTGGCATCTCTTTCTTTAGGTTTGGGAAGTTTTCTTCTATGATTTTGTTGAAGATATTTCCTGGGCCATGGAGTCGGGAGTCTTCTCTTTCCTCTATGCCTATAATTCTTAGGTTCTGTCTTTTCATTGAGTCCTTGATTTCTTGGATGTTGTGGGTGAGGGATTTTTTAGCTTTCTCATTTTCTTTGGATGTTGTACTGATTTCTTCCATCGAATCTTCCATACCTGAGGTCCTGTCTTCCATCTCTTGCATCCTATTTTTCATACTCACATCCATAGTTCCTGTTCTCTTTTCTTGATTCTCCATTTCCTCTTTTAACTCTGACTGTGTTTTCTTTATTGTTTCCATTTCTATTTTCATGTTTTGAATGGTATTGTTCGTTTTGTACATTTCCTTCTCCAGTTTGCTTGTTTTTGCCTGGAGATCTTTCATTGCTTTGTCCTTTTCTATGTTCACACTGAGTCACCTTGGCTTGGAGCTCTTTAATGGTGTTATTCGTTGTTTTGACTTGTAAAATTGTGGCTTCTTTGAATTCCTTCATAGTTTTAAGTTCTTCTTGAAGGGACTCTATCACTTTCCATAATGTAGAATTGTCATCGTTTTAATGTGTTTCAGTTGTGGTGAGGTGGTTCCGGTTGGACAGAATAGCGTTGCTTTCTTTTGTTGGAGACATTTCGCTGTTTTTTTTTTTTTTTTTTTTTTGGTCTGGGGCCTCTGGCCATGTGGAATTTTTTTGCTGTCTTCTGGACTTGGGTCCAAAGGCGGTGCTTTGGTGTAGAGGTAGCATTGCCTTACTCCACCCCTAAAAGGTGAGTCATTCAGCCCCGCCTCCCAGGTGGAGACCTAACTAATCCAGGTGGCAGAGCTGTGTATAAGTAAGCTCTGGTTCTCTGCCGGAAGGGCCCATACTAGTACAAAAGTTCGATATACAACAGTTTCAAATATGTCGCAGTTTGCCCGGGGTTGGTTCCTGTAGCGGGTAAATCTGCAGTTCAGCTCCAATAGCCTTGCTGCTCCTGTGGCTTGGAAACTGGTCAGTTTCATCACAGACTGTGATCTGCGGTCTGAAGGCACTTTGCTGCGGAGCTACGCTCACTTCCAAGGGTCGCAACCTTTCTCCAGATAATTGGATCGTCTGTGTGAGACCTGGGAGTGCCCAGCAGGGTGGGGATTATTTCTGCATAGGTTCTGAATCTGCCAGCTGGGTATTAGCTTGGAAACTTACCAGGAGTCTCTCCTGTTGGGGGATGAGTGATCCCGATTCCCGGGTCCAGCGGCTTCCTTGCGTGTCCGAGAGTGGGAAGGAGCGTCCTGCCCAGGGATCTTCCATGGTCCCTGGGTAGCTGGGTGAGATTTAGAAGGGGTCGTGCCCTTTGTATAGCTTCCTGTAACACTTGCCGCCTTGTGACTGTTAACCCCGAAATCAAAATATGTCCAAGCAGGCCGCCGCCATCTTGGATACTCAAACACTTTTTAAAAGCACTATTATCTTTTCTTCTTTTCTCTTGAACAAAATATGATTCCAGTTTCCTAAATCATAGAAAGAAATCAAAGCAACACTGCTCTGGAGTATGGTTGGAGTATATGATGGCTCCAGAGACCCGGACCCCCTTTAATCCTCCTTCCTGTGAACAGAAATGCTTCACAGGCCCATGAAGGTGCTTTAGTGCCCAAGAACAACACTCAACAAACCATGGAGTGATTGGTTGGGTTGTCAAGTTGGACAGACTTGGGTTTGGATCCTGACTCTGCTGCTATGGGCAGCAAGGCCTTGGGACATTCACTGAAGTATTCGTTCCTCAGTTTCTCCACCTGGAGAAAAGAAGTACTAGCACTTATGGGGCAGGGTGCCCCCAGACAGGAGAAGGCACATAGAGGGCTCAGGGCTCTGAGATGAGTCTTTACACAAAATAGGTGGCTGTAGTTATCACAGGAAAGTTGGGTGTGCTTGTGAAAGACCGAGAAAGAAGTGGTGTAAGGAGACCTTGCTGCTCAAAACCTTCATGGCTGCTCTCATCCCAGCAGCACCTGAGTGCTTTGTTCACTGTCTACCCTTTAAAAACAAGAGCATGAGGGCTGGAGAGAGGCCTCAGCAGCTAGCCACATTTCCTTGTCTTACAGAGGACTGTACCCACATGGTGGAACTTCAGGACAAACAGCATCCTTTTCTGGCCTCCATGGATACCAGACAAATTGTCAGTGCATTTATATATTTTAGGCAAAACGTTCGTCCATATAAACAATATAAATTAAATAAAAATGAATTAATCTTTATTTAAATCAGGCATGGTGGCGCATACCTTTAATCCCAGCACTCGGGAGGCAGAGGCAGGCCAATCTCTGTGAGTTTGAGGCCAACCTTGTCTACAGAATGAGTTCCAGGATAGCCAGGCCTCTGATACACAGAGAAACACCATCTTGAAAAACCAAAAATAAAAAATAAAAATAACCCCCCCACACAAATTTAAATATAGTAGACAATCCACAGAAACAAAGAATATTTATAAGTCATATTCTGATAAGGACCTAGTATACAGAATCCAAGAAAAACTACAACTCAAGAGCATTAAAGTAAAACAAGCACAGAATTTAAAAAGTAATTTCTGCAAAGAAAACATACCAATGGCCAACAATCTCGGAATATAAACACTCAGCACCCTTCATTACCAAGGAAATGCAAATCAAAGGGATGATGACACAGCACTTCTCTACTGGAATGATAACAATGATGCAGATGAGCAGGTGTGTGTCTAAAAACTGAGCCCTTCTTCCACCAGTGGGCAGAATACATCAACCTCTGTGGAAAACAATCTGACCATTTACTAATGTTAAACATAGAATTATCCCATGACTCAGCAATTCCTCTCTTACCAATGACCCAAAGAATTGATCATAGGAACTCTAGCACAAAGTTGCCAAGAAAGAGAGATGGTGCAACAGATTCCCAGGTCCCACATGTGGCTGACGGCTGTCTGTAACTCCAGTTCCATGGGATCTGATGTCATCTTCTGACCTCCAAGGCCACCATGAACACATGTGATTCCTAGACACACATGCAGGCAAGACACTCATACATGTAAAATAGAATATATATTTTTAAAGTTACACATAAATGTTCACAGGAGTGTTCACAGCACCAAACCAACCCAAATATTCACTGAGTGGTGCACATATAAATTAAATAGGGTCTTGACATTTACTAGAAAGAAGCTCCTGTTAACAGTCTAATATCAGTGACCTTGAAGCCATGGTGCTGAGTGAACTAAGACAGGAAATGACATAGACATATAAGCCCATGTCAATGAAATGTCCAGCACAGAGAACTAGGCATGGAAAGCAGATGAATCTTGGATAGGGACTAGAATGTATGACCCTGGTGGCCTTTTAGTAAAAAGTAAAGACACTGAGATCTTTTAATATTTCAAGTATTAGGCCTTAGTTGGGCAGACTCTCAACTAGCTCATCTAAGTTAACCCACCATTTAGCCCCATCTCACAACATGCTATCTATACCTTCCAGGCCCATAGTCACATCCGTCTCCTCTCATGTCTTCTGGTGAAAGGACCTTCCTCTTTCTTCTCCCCAGAGTCCCTTTCTCCCTACCAGGAAGTCCTGCCTACTGGTTCCTGCCCAGCTATTGGCCATCAAATTTTTATTAAAGCCGATCAGAGAATGCCTTACAGAGGTGAGAAGGAGAGAGACACACCGTCACATAATGTACTCCAACACTAGAAGGCAATGAGAGAGAGAGAGGGGAGTGACTGTGTACAATTTTCTTGTGGAGTATTGAAATCATCCCAGAAAAGGACAGCATTGATGGTTGATGATCTTATGGACACTAAGCTGCACACTGAAGATGATTGAAATATGATTTATGTATATTTTTATGCAATAAAAATGACAAGTATTAATTTAACTGAGATGTAGCTGTGCTTTTAGTTTCAATTGTTTTGATTTCTTTGGTTGTTTGAAACAGTCTTATACAATAGTCTAGGCTAGCGTCAAACTCAAGACCCTCTTGCTGCAGCTTCTGAGGTGGTGTGGCTTTGAATCACCACAACTGACTTTAATGTGGTTTGTCTTCATTTGGGACAAGGTTGTACTATGTAACCCTGGATAGGATGAAACTTGTTGTGAAGATTAGCCTGGCCTTGAATTTGAAGAGATCTGCCTGACTCTGTCTCTCAAGATCTGAGATTAAAGGTGTGTGCCATCGTGCCTGATTGTAATTAATACCAAGTGTGTATGTATAAAAGTGAGTTGAAACCTCTCTTTTCCTTTGTCTTTGATCTTTTTGTCATTGTAACAGACACCCCTGAGAAGGCAGGGTATTTGTACTGACTGCCACACTAACCCCAGTACAGCTTCAAAATGACTGACATCAACAGTTCCTCTTTTCCACCAAAAATTCCTTTAAAGAGAGCTATTTTGTGAGCCCAGTCAAGAACCTCTCGGGGCCTGGCTGAGCCCTTACGCTTCTTCACTTTGAGTTTCCTATGCTTGGCTTAGGGAACTTGCCCTCATTGCAGGCCTGAGCTTGCCTTGTTTGAGTCTTAAGCCCAGAGCCTTTCCCTTGATCCTTTCCTTAGAACAGAGGCATCAGAAACTAATCCCATAGATACTTGGGATTTTGAATGTGGTCCAGCTGTGGTGTAGGCTTGGGATCTTGCGGACTATGTTGCCCCCAGATACCGCCCCAAAGCCTCCTTTGCTGTTGCTATTATTTTTAATGGAGGGGCAATCTTTGCACCTCTTTGTACAGCTTTCACACAGGAAATCTGAGAGTTCTTGGCTTCCATTCCAGGCCATCACTTCCCCTTGAGCAATGATGGTTCTCTTGCATCCCAAATCAGGAAGGAGAATTTCAATTTGGGGAAGCAAATATCTGTCTTCAGATAAGCATGAGGCAGACAGCCCTTGGGTAAAGACCAGCTTCTTGGTTGACCTTGCCCCACCTCCTCCTGACCCAGTTGTCTGGGTCAGGTGTCTATCCTTAGCTTCAGTCACCCTCATGGCTCCTAAGCCCTTCTCTTAAAGACAGTTGGTTCTGTTTCTTTCTTCCCACTCTGTCACTGAACAGCCTAAATTTAGCCCATCACTCTGTTTCTACAGTACAAATTGCCAGTGGGGCATCAGGGACAGAAGTAACTGAATGAGAGACAGTGTAGAAGGATGAGGTGGAATGTATGAGCCAGTAGAGAAGGAAGAGCTATCCTATTCAGTGATCAGGGTTATGATAGCTCCAGACTGCCTTGGGTCACATAGCAGACTCTCATACCATAGAAGGCTCTGATTCTAACAAAGGCACCTCAGAGCTTCCTGCTATGAAAGAACAAACCAATCCCCTTCCCTTCCTACATCTATGCAGCAGGGTGGTTTGTTGGCACAATGCACAGCATTTGTTAACCACTCCAGGAAAAGAAAAGGCCACTCACTCTGATTAGCTGTCAGAACTAATTTTAAGCCATGTTATTATATGGTAAGAAGGAGAACAGAAATCTACGGAAACTGTACTTAAGGCCAGCGCCTAATCAGATTTTTTTTTTCCCCTTCATCTGTTCCATACAAAAGCTGCCTAGGATTACTGGTGTGAGCCATTTCTTTCCTCTCCTCAAGTGTTAATTAAATGTGATATTTTAAAATATATACCCCTCTCTCCAGGTAGAACAAACTGAGACATTTGTAAATTGCTCAATGCCCATTGGCTCCCCAACAGCTCTGCTGTATTTCCCTGTTGGGCCACAGCTCCAGCAGCAATAAGTATATAGTAAAAGAGGTTTGCCTTATTTTGGTATATGAACATGTGAAGGGTGTATTATAATATTGGTACTCTTTGTTTTCTGTTTAATACCCATGGGTTCTCCAAGATGTCAATGGTAAACAAGATACAATTTGCTTTTGTTCCCTTTGAAACTATTGTCTGCTCAAGAACTCTCAGAACTACAGACTGTCTCACTGTGCAAAACAACTGTGAAGCCATAGCTTGTATCAGTTCTTCCATATATGATTTTGCCGATAAGTACATATTTTTGCTTTTCTCTTGAAGGAAGCACTTCAAGGCCATATGTAATGGTATATACCCATAATCCAATCACAAGCTACACAGTGAAAGTTTAGCACTAGCCTTGGCTACAGAGTGAGAAGGCACCTAAAGAAATACGTAAAAATACTTTATAGCTTTTTTTTGGCATATATGAACTGTCAATGACCCTACTCTTGCACTTTATGGAGCGTCAGTAAGAATTAAAAGTTATTTGACACAAGCACTTTTATATTGCAGCAACTGATCTGACAACTGAGACAGCTACTAAGTTACTGTTGGGTGGACAGCATACGCAGCGTGGATCCATGTCTCAGGCAGGACAGAAGAGGACAGCATGAGTTTTCATCATGTTAATACTGACCATGGCTAATTGAATGTGTAGAAAGCAAAACTTTGGGCAATCAGAAATTATGGAATTGTTATTTTATTCTTAAAAAATACTGATAGCAGAACATGGTAGTGTGCATATGTACTCCTAGCACACAGGAGAGTAAGGTTGGAGAATCGAGGTCTAGGACAACCAAGGGTACACAAAGAGTTCAAGGCCAGCCTTGGACACATTTACTTGGACTCTTCTCTCAAAGGAAAGGAAATAAGAATAAAATGGGGGGAAAGTCTTATATAAGTGTCTTGTGGTAAATGTTAGGAAAATGTTAGATGTCTCCAGCTTTCTGGATGGGGTCTCTGTGTCACACAGAGTTTTGGCTATCTTCAGACTTGGTTCCTTCATAGTCTCATATATGAGAGTTCCAGTCAAATTACATGATCAACTGGAGTGGATTTAACTTGCCCAGGAATAACAAACAGATTGTTAGTATTTTGAGGGATTTATGTCTATTCTGACATGTAAGATTTGGACTAGAAGATATTTATAGAATACCTAGAGGTCCATAAGGTAGAATCAATATGTTAAGGGTGAAGTGTAAGCTATGGCACAAAGTGCATTGAATTTGGGCGTATAAAACAAGCAAGTTGTACTAGCACCAGGAAAGACCATCGTCAGAGAAACAGAACATAATGGGGTTGAATAATGCACCCGGGGTCCAAACTTAGGAAAAGTATCCTGACCCTTTTAAAACTGAGCTGGTGAGATGGCTCAGCTGTAAGGATGCTTGCTGGGCAAATCTGATGATTTGGATTTAAGGCAGGACCCCTCAGTAGAAGGAGGGAACCAACTCCTGAGAGCTTGTCCTCTGAACTCCACATGTGGGTCATGGTACACACGTGTCCTCATTCACAAAGGCAGTATTTATTGTTGTTGCTGTTTCTTAACATTGCCACTCACTTAAGAAGCATTAGCTTAACATCCAGAGGCATGCCTGTGAGTCACTGGTATGGCAACCTGCATAAAAGTGAAGAATCTGACCTTTGCCCTATCAATCACATTTTATGTAGATCCTGGGCACTCACAATGGTAGGTAGACACAAGCTCCCCTGGGGGTATGAATTTCTGAGTTCTAGGGCCCATAAGGAACAAGTTAAACTTGAGGATCAGACAACACTGTTTTCCAAAGACATCATCCATGTCTGGGAGCACTGTGACTCCTAACCGAGAGCTCAGAGATTCCTCAAGCATCACAGTAATTCCTGGACCCAGTAGAGTGCTTGCTTCAGGAAGGCAGGTGATGGCAGGGCTGGGGAACTAACTCTCCAGTCTCTGAAATCTCACTATTTGGTTTCCTAATGGATCCTATGTACAATTTGTAAGGTGAAAAGGAAAAAAGATCCCAGACACAGTTTTATTGAAATAATGATATGTTAGAGACAAAAATGGGAGGAGCTGTTCACTTGTGGAGGCAGACAAGAGAATAAAACAGAGTCCTGTTTCCTGGGGGTTTTCACCTTTCTCTCTTTTACCTTTCCTGGTCCCTTATAACTACCAATTATCAAGAGCAGATTTTGCTCAACAACAGCAAAATTCTTACCCATGATTATCTGTTGGAGTACTGCAGTTAAATGGACTCTCTCCAAACTAGGATTCCCATATTAACAACAGAAATGATGGCCTGTTTTGTTTTCACTAGAAACCTTCAAAATAGTCACACGAACATGCTCCCCTGAGAAATACTGGGCACAGACTAAGAGTTTCTTTCATTAGACTTGGAAAAGTTGGAGAAATTTGAATCTTGGGATTAACTGAAGATGAATAATACAAAATTAAACTGAGCCTGCCTAATGTTCCCATCAGGAACACATTCTTCTCATTGGATCACCCTGTGTTTGAGGCCTCAGCTGAACTTCCCCTTGGCTGGAGGCAGTATCATGGAGGAGCAAGATGACACCATACACTTTCACGTACACACAAGTCATTAGGAATCTGCTTCTGAGGTATGCCCAGGTTCTAAATCATTAACCAACCCCCATGTAATGCCAACATTCACAGATGTTGTTTGGACTAGCAAAGATATGGTAGGTTTATCCCTTTTCAAATGAGCCAACAAATATGGGTCCTAATCCAAGATCTAGGCTTATTTTTTTTTTCAAGTTACTGTCATAGAAATGCTGTCATTTTCATCAATTACATAGCAAGAGACTGTGTTTTCCCTCAAAAATATTGTTTAGTGAGACAATTACCATAACAATATATATCATTGTATCAGTTGGTAACTTGGAGACTTTAGAAGAGGCAAGGGTTGCCTTCTAAAAGTCCTTGCTCTCCACAAAACATGTATTGGGCAGCTGATCTCCTGTGGGCTTTTCTAAGCAGAACCAGGAAGGGGAAGATTCGGGGGGAACCAAGCTTCCTAGTGAAGGACAGGCTTCATCAGTATTCCCTTGGGTCTAAGTGGAGGGTTAACAAAGATTAAAGCTTATTGTGGCATTGCCATCAAGACCTCTATCCATTCCCTGGAAAGTGGGACAGTGAGTTCATTCCTGAAGGAAGCCAAGAACACATATTTCTCTTGTGACTCTTGTTTCTTATTGGAAGGAAGATGTGCTTGAACAGAGATATTCAAATCAATGCCTTTATAACAGATGGAGACTTGTCCCCTAAGACTACAAAAAGTACTCATGTAAAAGGACTCAGCCATCTAAAGACCTATCACTGTCAGGATGGCTGAGTTTCTGCAACAGCTTTTCATTGTTGAAAAGGACCTGTCAGGTCACAGGCTGCTCGTGGTCAATTGGTATAAATAAGTCTTGCAACCCATCTAGACGCACAAGACTGGCTCAGGACTCAGCCGGTTGAAGTTAGTTGGAGTTGCACGCAACTGCCATGAGGACTTCTTGGGTAAAGTCAAAGAAAACTGCATACCTTGGAATAATCACTAAGTTGGAAATTGACATTAAGCCCGTTCAAGTGTTCTAGGTTTCTTTGAATCCTTTTTATCTTGGTTTCCTGCCAGGAATGGATGCAGATGCATCAGCTACCTCAAGAAAACCTGTTCTCACAAGTTTTATCATACCACTTGGCAGACAAAATGCTCGGGTAGAGGCTGAGAACTTTCACATATATCCAGAGAGCTTGGGAATTCAGCCATCTTGGCTTACCCTAGCCCACCAACCACAGGAAACTCAGCTAACCCTGCAAGCCAGGATCTAAGATGACTGCAGTAATCAGAGAAGGGGGAGGAATTCTAGAGTTTAACTTTTTCTTTGGAGGAAATGTCATAATTTTTTTTGTGTTGTTTTGTTTTTTTGTGTGTTTGTTTGTTTTAGAAACCTAGGCCATTTTTAGAATGTGTCAGGTAGTGAGGAGAATCAAAGACCAGATACTCTGGCTCCCTAAGCACATATTGCCTTCGCTCCCCCCCCCCCCCCCCCATTTCTACTGTTCAACAGTAAGTTGTCTGAGAAGCTGACAGCCCTAGGGAAATGCCAAACGTGAACTAGGACAGATGAGGATTGGTACAAAAAGGGTGGTGGGGAGAGCAGTTGGTTTTGTTGGGCTACTCTGTGTGTTTGGGGATACATGAGGAATATGAGAAAGCCTCATTCTGAAAAGTGGACAGTGAAGACACTAAGACATGTCATGGGGACCTGCTCAGAATGTCTTCACATCACTCACAAGCTAATAATCCCCTAGGAGGGCAAGTCTCTTGAGGATGTCTGGTATTTATTTTTAAGCCATTTGGAGTGCCTACTCTCTCTTTTACTATTTCCATAGTGTTCAGAGACTTCAAACCCAAGCATTTGGGAACCCACCTACCTTCAACAGATATAGACAGAGTAGTTTTAAATAAGCAAGGATCTCTCACACTCATTAAAGAGCTCCTTTTGAACATGTTAATTGTATGTGGATTTTCTCATCTTTTTGTTGTTGTTTTCTATTTTGTTTTTTTTTTTTTTGAGACAGGATTTCTCTGTATATCCCTCGCTGTCCTGGACTCATTCTGTAGACCAGGCTGGCCTTGAACTCCCAGAGATCTGCCTGCCTCTGCCTCCTGAGTGCTGGGATTAAAGGTATGTGCCACCATGCCTGGTTTATCTTACATTTTTGGTTGTGAGCCTAGCCTTTAATGACTGAGCCATGGCTGAGCCATCTCTCCAGCCCCCGGCTCATTATCTTAATAATATGTTGTGTGTAGATTCCCTTCTAGGGCTGGAAGGAGGGCATACCCATTTACATTTTCCTTCTAGTGGCCCTCATCCACGGCTACTGCTCCTGTCAAGTCACTGTTCACAACCAAGGCTGTGGAAAATGTGAGTATATAAGTGCAAGGGATTGTGTTGTGAACCTACCGGGTAGTCATTGCTGGCAGGGACCTGGAGAGAAAGACATCCCCAGAGGAGCTGACACTCCCCAGCTGGTCAAACAGGCTCATGAAAATTAAAGGGAAGGATAAACTAAAGCTGTATCTGAATCCCTGTCAGACCCACCCATGTTCCTAGGTTAACCAAAAAGGAAAACAAACCACTGAAGTTACCATCATTGTTGACTTCTCAGATAATGTTAATCTTGGTGTTAGTGGACCTCAAATACAAACACAGACGTAATGAAATGGACCTAAAACAGTAAAGCTTAGTAAAGCACAGTTCACACTGGGAGCATAATAAATTGCCACAGTTAGGATTTTGAATGACTCCCCCAAAGACTCTCACACGAAAGGTATGGACAGCAGCCTAAGGCTTCATTGAGAAACAACCGAACTTTCAGGAGGTGGGGTCTGGGGAAAGAAGGCAATTAAACAGAACACTCTGCCACAGACTCCATCCCACTCTCTCACCACAGGCACAAAGGATCAGGACCAAGATTGGAGCCTCTCAGATTTTGAGTTAAATAAAATCTTTTCTCTTTTTGGAGAGGATTATCCCTGGGAGTTTTATCACAGCGTCAGAAGGCTGGTCCACATATAAATATTAGCGACTATCATCATTTTTATCATCCATATCATCATCCTCATCCTTATTGTTTTTGAAGGAAACACTTTTGAAGCATAATAAGATAAATGACTCTCTGATTCTATTAGACATAAAGACACAGAAGATGATAGTATATTATTGGTGCAAAACCTTCTGTAGGTCATGGTGTGCAGATCGTTTGATATCTAAATAACCATTTATAGCCATAGGTTATAGTACATATATAGTATATATTATTATATATACTATATTATCATATTATATGATATATGTTATTATATATGATATATAATTATATAGTATATATTATTATATTTTATTATATGCTATATTTATATTACATATATAGTATATATTCAATATACACAATATATAGTATATATTATTATATATAATATATTATTATATATACCATTATACATTATATATAGCAATAAATTACTGCAGCATCCAGTTTTGGTCAAAGCAGCTTCTTCTGAAGGGAACAGCAGTCACTCCAGAGGCTCATAACTGGTGTGAGATGAGAAGAAATGACAGTCAGATGCTCAGCTATAAACTGACCTCTACATCACATATCACCCCACTAAGGCTCTGGGGCTATCTAGGAGTAAGAGTCACAAAGAAATCAAGAGTCAGAGTAGCAATGTGGAAGCCTGACTTCAGGGAAATATGCAGCAGAAACAGTCTTGCATTCATGACACCTGTGATCACCTGCACAAGAGCTTAGAGAGACTAGGCCAGTTAACAACCTGGCATAGAGTGCAAGGAGCCCCCAAGGCCCTACCCCTGCTTCCTGAGGACTTAGACTAAGTTAATGGGTAGTGTGCATGGGGTGGGAGGGCTGCCTTGTAAACAGCCCTCAGCCAAGCTCCTATACGCAGCTGTAAAATAACTCACTAGGTCATCCAACAAGAGACATGAATGTTCTAGAGGGAGGAGCTGGAAAGGGGGGGAGGCAAGCGGGAGTGAGAAAAAATAAAAGAGGGAAACTGAAAGCAAATATGATCAAAATATATTGCACTCATATATGAAAACCTCATAATGAAACCCACTATATAAAATTAATATGTACTAATATATACAAGGTTAACAGCTTGAAGTTACTGTAGCTGTAGTGAAAAAAAAATTTTCCATTGGATAAAGAAAGTGCAATTTCTGAGAAAAAAAATTGAAGGTATATTATATGAGAACTTTTCTCAGCTCCTCATCACTGTGTCTGAGAAAGCCACTGAGTGTGAGTTTTGCAAGCCTGGTGTTATCTCTTCAGCCCAGGAACCCAGCCCAGGCCAACTGAGATGGCTCAGTGGATGACTTAGTTTGCTGTGTATTGCTGAGATAAAACATCATGACCAACAACAACTTGAGGAGGAAAGAATTTATTTGGCTTACTCTCCTCAATAACAGTCCATTCTGAAGGGGAGTCAGACCAAGAACTCAAGAAGGAACTGGGAGGCAGGAACTAGAGAAGAAACCTCAGAACACTGCTTACTGGCTTGGTCCCCATGGCTTGTTCAGCCTGCTTTCTTATCACAACCCATGACCACCTGCCTAGGAATGGTACTGCCTGTTACGGGTTGTATCTCACATTAATCATTGATGGAGAAAATGCCCTATAGACTCACCAGTCTGACGGACACATTTTCTCAGTTGAGGTTCCCGCTTCCTAGATGACTCCAGTGTGTGTCAAGCTGACAAAAAAAAAAAAAAAAAAAAAATTAATCACAATGGGTAAAGTTAATTACCACTAAAACAGACAACCTGAGTTCAATGCCCAGAACACAGAGGACAGAACGAGAGAACTGATTTCCACAGACTGTGGTACATAAGCCTGCCTATGCACTCACATAAATAAAAAGTAATCAAATCATTTTAGAACAAATGCAACATGGTCCTGATCTCTTTTATAAAATACTGACTGTAATCATCCATCCTGGATTGTACTCAAGACGCAGCCCGTCATGGTAAATCAAAGCAGTAAGAACTTGAAGCAGCTGGTCATGTTACATTTGGAGTCAAAAGAAGAGAGCAATTAGTCCATCATGTAGTGCTCAGCACTTTCTGTCAACTTATGCAGTAAGGTTCCTCTGTCCATGGCATGGTGTCCCCTACCACTAAGATGGGTCTTCCCACTCCACTTAATCAAGCTAATTCCCTTCCGGGTATGCCCAGGGGCCCAACTCCCAGGAGATTCATCTTTAGGTTTTTGATTCTGGGACTTGACATGCAATGCTATGGTCACTTTATTATTTTTTATCTTCATGATTTTTCAAGTTCTGTTGCTCTTTCTCAAAGCCAGAACATAGAGCTTGTTAGCACAAATTAGGGAGAAGCCTCAAGTTGCCAGGAAATTAGTGTGTCATTGGCTATAGAAAACCACCTGTCATCTAGGTTACCTCAGAGACGTAGTGCTCAGCTATAAATCAGTGGCAGCTTTTTACAGAGTTGACGGAAGAGAAGTTGACTTCATATGATTAATATCTCTTGTGCCCTTTTTCTCCTGTGCTTGAAACAGTAGCAATTGCATTTATTGAAGATGCTTACATACTCAGCTTTGCGGTGGACACTACAGAACCTACCTAAAGGACACTGTAGGTCTCTCGTCCTTGAGAAAACTTGGATATACTAGAAACAACAGGAAATGTAAGAGGAGGGTACACAGTCCAGCACAATAGAAACAATGATTGTTGTGTAGTAAGCTGTAAGCAAAGAGAGCCTTTCAGATTTCAGAGACGAGGGGGTCTATGATGCGCAGAATGGATGGGTTAATGTTGCACATAGGGGGCTGAGGAAGAGTTTTGCCAGTCTTCGTGGCAGAGCAGAAGTGGCCTTCCATCATAGAACCAACTACCTGAAAGCCTTTAGAAAAAAAAAAAAATCACAAGTGGCCTCCTTGTTTAGTGAAGAGCATCCTGTGGGTTCTCACATGTTTTCAAAGGAGGTGGCTACAAAGGACGCAGCTCTTTGAGAGCTTCCGTGTGCTCCCCGTTATTCTTGATCAGAAGCTAACGATCAATCGCCTTTCCCTGGGGAAAATGTCTGAGTTATCCTGTCAGGGAAGATGAAAGTTTCCTGTCATCCCCATCCTTGCCTCAAAGGAGAGGAGAACAGCTCTCAGCTGAAAGGGAGCAGATCTGGTCAGACTCTTGACATTGTCAGGCTTTAAAAAATAGGGTAGCTGCACCCTACTGAGAACACGCTTTGATATGTCAGCACCCAGAGACTGACA
This sequence comes from Lophiomys imhausi, assembly GCA_907164525.1. NCBI lineage: Eukaryota > Metazoa > Chordata > Mammalia > Rodentia > Muridae > Lophiomys > Lophiomys imhausi. The sequence goes on along the minus strand of CAJQZJ010004381.1, from coordinate 16,137,480 downwards.
GTGCGAGCACCTGTTTCGTTTCACATAATGATCAACTCTGTGCTGTTTTCACAAGTTAGCTTTTACTATGAGGTTAGAGTAACAGAGCCAAGGTGAATATGGATTAGGCTGGTCCAAGGAACGCCATTTTAGATCAGTCTCTGTACCAGACAGCCTATGAGGACTTTCCTGGTCTCAGACACCGCCTTCATGTAACTTCTACTCATGGGACAGGTCTCGAGTCTGCAAGGCATGACCTGTGCATCCCCCATTTGTGGGAAATGTTCCATCTGCTGTGACAGGGGGCCAAACAATGATCTGAAGCCTGTATGAAGACTCCAAAAGAGAAGTCTGGATTAAAGCCTTAGTATGGACGAGCAGCAGCCTTGTTACTCCTTATTGACAGGTTCCTTTGTCCAACCACTGTGTGCCAAACGCGAATGATCATCATGGCACTGTCCTAGGGATTGGCCATGCAAAGGTGAACAGCCATCATCTCTTAGTTCAGTGTCTGTGGAGACAGACAGAAAAATTCACAATCAGAAGGAAGCAGGATAACAAAGTGCCTTTTATCTCAGAAGAAGGGACAAGTGACTCCACATGGGGTGCGACGGTCAAGACATATGCATTGTGTCCTGAAGGATGATTTGGTGTTCAGGCGGAGAAAGAAGGTCCTGAAGGGGAGGAGGTCCTGAAGTAGATGAGGAATTGTAATGGTTCCCCACGGACGGAGTATGCGGTCTAGCTCATCTGGTCTCCAGCTTGGCTTCTAAGTGAAAGACATAGGGGCTGCAAAGTTGGGCTGTGGGCACACTCTCACAGAGGCCTCAGATGTGCCATTAAACTCTGAGTCAAATGGAGGAACTTTGGAGATTTGTCATCGGAAGACCAGTATGATGAATGAGGCCTTTGTTTCAGATACTGTACCCTGTGGTAAGTGATTAGAGAGGCCGGAAGAGGGTTATAGGAATATTAGGCTACTTCTAGCAGATCTGGCTAGCAAATGGATCATCTCCTATTTAAAGGACCAGTACCATGGCAGAGGAAAGCTTAGCAGTTCATTTCTTACCTCAGTGTTATCCTTACCATTCTCTCAGCCAGTCTCTCAGTAACACTGGGGATTGCCTCATCAGATCTTTGTTGACAAATCATCATAAGCTAGGCAGTGGGAAATCGAAAGCAGACTTAGCACTGTCCTCTTGGAATTTGTGTTTTAATTGGAAGAGGATAGTAATTAAATCAGTAATTATAACTAGGTTTAATGTATCTGGATCCTAGTTAAATATAACTCTCAAAATTCTACAAGTAAAGGCAGGCCAAAATAGTTCTCTTCAAATTTCCTGTGAACTGTATGATCTTAATCCTCCTGTTTTTACAGTGAGAGCGTCCCTTTTGGGGGTTACCACATGTCTGTGTAGGTCCCTTGTTGAATGGAAAAACTCCTAAAGAAAATAGTTTACAACAGAGATGCCAGCTCCTCTGAGTTGCTTACCTCTTGGACCTGCTTTCGGTATAGGACTCCATTTCTTTGTCTTAGTTCATAAGGGGAAATGGGAAGTTCATAAAGTAATGGGAAGTGTTTGGATTCTGGAATCCAGAAAACTGAATTAGATGCCAGTCTCAGTACCTGTTAGCAGCAGGGAGTTTGAGCCAGTTCAGAAGTCTCTAACAGTCTCAGTTTCCTTAACTTAAAATAAGACTAATGAACTGGTGAGGTGCCAACTTATACAAGCACTTTGGAGAGGTCAATCTGGTTGTTTCTTAGAAAATTGGGAATAGTTTTACCTCAGGACCCAGATATACCACCCCTGGGCATGTACCCAAAATATGTTTCACCAAACCACAAGGACATTTCCTCACCTACATTCATAGCAGCTGTATTCATAATGGCCAGGAACTGGAAACAACCTAGATGTCTCTTAACTGAGGAATGGACAAAGAAATTGTGGTACATTTACACAATGGAATACGACTCAGCTATTAGAAACAAGAACATCATGAAACTTGCAGGCAAATGGTTGGATCCATAAAAGATCATCCTGAGTGAGGTAACCCAGACCCAGAAAGACTCACATGGTATGTACTCATTCATAAGTGGGTATTATCCATTAAGTGCCAGATAACCATACCACAATCCAGAGACCCAAAGAAACTAAGTATCAAGGAGGGCTCAAGGGAGGATGCTTGAATCCATCTAAGTAGGGGAAATAAAACAGACATCAGGAGTGGATGGAGAGAGAGAGAACTGGACAGGAAGCTAACATCACTGCCATCTGAGAGGCTTTAGCGAGCAGATAACGGAAACAGATGTAGTTTCACAGTCAGACAGTAACTGAAACTCGGGGAGCCTTGTGGGAGAGTTAGGGGAAGGTTCGATGGAGCTGGAGGGGTCAAGGACACCACAAGAAGACCTACATAGCCAATTAACTCAGACAGAGGGGTCTCACAGAGACTGAGCCACCAACCAAAGAACTTGCATGGGCTGATTCTAGGCCCTCTGCACATATGAACCTGATGGGCTGCTTGGTTCTCAAGTGGACCCAGGGATTATCTCTGACTTGGTCTTTGTTGCCTCACTCTGAACCCCATTTTCCTAGCAGACTTGCCTCATCTTCCCTCAGTGGAAGAGGAGGCACTTAGTCCTGATGCAATTTGATGTGCCAGAGTGTGTTGGTACTGGGTGGGGGAGGAGTATGGGGGAAGTCAGTGGAAGGGTGGGAGGATTAGGAGGAGGGGAGAAAGGGGAGTTGCATTTGGAATGTAAAATAAACAAATACATAATTTTTTTAAAATAAAAAAATATTTAAATTGTTCACAAAATTAAAAAAAAAAGGCTGATGAAATCTACCTGGTCAGGATAACATATAAGGGTTTAAATGATTTATGAGTGAGGATTAAATAAGATGCATTTCCATTCCAGGTTTTAAGGAATAATACTTTTCAGGCAAAGTATTATGGTTTTGTTGACTCTATGTCACCTTTTTGACTATGGAGAATGAGAAACAGGTCAAAGCCAGTCTGTGATTGTGGCACTTTTCTATATATTTAATTAAAAAATATTTATTTATTTTAAATATTTATTTATTTACCTGCACGTGCGTGTCTGTGCACCAAATGTGTGCAGTGCCTGTAGAGGCCAAAAGAAAGCATCAGTCAGATCCTCCTCTGGTTGCTTCCCTCCACGTGGGCACGCAGAAAGAACTCAGTCCCCTTTGCCAGGGCAACAAGTGCTTTTAACTGTACAGCCCATCACTCAAGGCCTCACATTTAAGGCCATACAATCCTGGCTTTTCTTTTTCTATTCCAAGCCCTGAATGATGGCTCAGGTTACCAAATTCTAAGCTAGAGCAAAACAATGGAATCAGTTCTGTCGGTGCAGTGCGAGGTAAGGGAGGCTCTACCTATCGTCTTTAAACAATAGCACATACTGCTCCTGCTAGCAGAGGGGACACACATTAAAGCATTGGTTTCCTGGTCAATACTCTTGAGCAACTGTAGAACTTTTGAAGGTTGGGACCTAATGGACTGTCCTTGGGTCTTTGGAGGCTAGTGGGACAACAGCCATGCCCCTTCCCTTTCTCCTTCTGATTGTTGGCCAAGGGAACAATGCTATGCAATGGGCCACCATCACCACAGGTCCAATGCATGAAGTGGCCAGAGACTGAATTTCCAAAGCTGATGGTCATATATATCTTTTCTGTCCATAAGTGGATAGTCTTGGGTATTTTTTATGGTCGCAGAAGTCTGGCAAAAACAGCATGAAGAAATCCTGTCCTGATCTCGCTCTATACACTTGGGCCCCCTCTTTATCTGTCCTGGTTGCCTTGACAACTTGGCCTCCCCACCATCTCTCCCAGAACCTTCCCTACCTTGCACTGACAGCAGGCTTACTTTGTTTGTCCTAGGTTACAATTTGCTAATGTGAGCCATCATTCAGGGCTTGGAGTAGAAATGGAAAGGCCAGGATTGTATGGAGACAGTTGTGCTCTGACCCCTGGCAACTGGTTCTTGTGATTGCACATTTAGTCTCTATCCATAGCAAGCCAACAACTGTGTGTCACAAACAGAGGCGGTAATGGCGTAGAGGACCATAGCTATGCATATATACACCACTGGTCTGTATCATGACCAAAATGGAGACCCCATTTACAGTCTCAGGTACTTCCCCCCCCACCATGTTTTGAAAGTCAAGGCACCCATGCTATAAAGCAGTATGTAGTATGTGGGGTCTGTTCAATTCTTTTGCCCTTGGCCCCTTGCACGACCTTCCTGGTTCCAAGATGACTTGGTACCTAGATGCATGGCTGACAGCAGCACAGCTGGCTATGACATCTGCTGCCTCCAGGGCCCAAACATGTCCCCAGGTGCAGGGCTTGCATTTTTAGTGCTAAGATGGGACAATCTGACTTGATTTTAAGTGGGACACCTTGATATTCTCTAGTCTACCGGATTCCTAGAATCCTCATAGGGATTATTGATTTCTATCCTCTGCCACAAAAGAAAGAAGTATGTCTTAGGTATGAGGTCAGTTCATCAGTCTGAGTCCAGGAATAACAAAACATGTACAGAGCTGCCCTGAGCTGTAGAACTCCCATGATCTAGGCTTTTTAAGTGTGGGACTGAGGTTCTTATTCTTGTAGAAGCAAACAACCAAGACAGACTCACTTCTCAATACCTTTATCTCAGCCAAATAATGTAACCCATAACCTTGTGTGTGTTTCATTCCCTTCCATTGTTATTGCCTCAGTGGCAAATTAAAGTGTCTTTTCCTCTTTTCTACACTCAAGATCAGTCACCAAGTCAGAAGTTAGCACTTTCTTAAGGACTAAGTTTAATGCCCAATCACATCAGTTAAGCCTGTCTTCTGGCTCATCACCTCCTTCCTTGTATTTTCTGACCTTTTGTACATTCCTGCTGTAGTTGTGGTGATTATTTTCCCATTGTCTATTCTATCAGAAATAGTCTAGGCCAAACATTGTAATGAGAACATTTGTTAGCTAGTCCTAGAACAAGAAAAAATAGAAAAGGTATGGGGAAAGTTCTGGAAGATATTAGGAAGCTTTCCCTTGCTCTTGCCTCCCTCAGAAGAAAAGACCAAGGCAGAGACTGCCTGGCTCCTGTTCTTTCTCTATGTTGTCAACAATGCGGGTATTAAACAAACCCAAGGGAGCAGGGCTGACCTGAAACAATCGCAACATATCCTGCATTGCCTGAGGATCTATATCAACAGCAAGCATTTCCAACAGCACCCAGCACAGACTTTGTCCAAAACAAATACTTAAATAAGTTGTTCCACCAATAAATAAAGAAAAAAGGCTTTCAGACTGCTGCTGACATTGAGGACATAAAAGCCCTAAGTAAAATGTTAAGACAATAGTAGTTAGTGGAGTATGGAAAGTTAGTGGGAAAACTGGTGGGGAGGATCTGGGAGAAATGGGCAGCAGAGGGGGATATGGTCAAAATATACTGTGTGGAAAAAAATAATAATTTTTTAAAAAGAAAAATACTCATGGACATGTTAAAAACAGAAAACAAAACTTTTGAGGGAATAAGAACCTCTAAAAGGGAGAAAGAAAGGACTTGGTAGAACCAAGATTGCATAATCTTGTGTTTTGAAGTCTTTGCAAACTAGGTTAAAGATTGCATAGATTCTCATCTCTATGGGAAGCCTCAGTTTAATTCTTCCATAAGATTCCACTGAGAGTGGCCAAACCACATAAGGATGAAAAAACCAGAATTACTGACCAAAGACCACATGTTACAAAACACAACCATGAGATGTGCCGCCGGAAGTACAATGGGCAGCTGTTTCTGGTACCCGGAGAGCAATCACAGGGAGCAGTTCTACTCTTACATAGCACACCATTGCATCTGACCACCACAGCAAGGACAGCCCTGTTCCTCTAGTCTGCTCATTATCCCCAAGCCATACTTTGACCATTTCTGAGTTGAATAAAATAGTAAGTGGCATTGCTTCGGGACTGTGAGTTTATGATACTGAAACTCTAAAATATGAAATGATTTCTGGGCCTACATCCTCTGAATTGTTCAACTTTCTGACATGGGTTACTCACTACTTCAGCTGAGCTCTCAAGCCTCAGCAGGAAAACAGATTCATTGCTGAGTCCATCACATCTCTTAATCCCCGGTCCCTTTATTCTGGAAAAAAAGAATAACTCGGATTTGCCTTGATCTGCCCTCCACTTTCCTCCCCTAGCATAAATCCCAAATGCATGGGTGTTACTGAGGACAGTGAAAAGAAAGGGAGCAAAGTGATTACTGATAGATTCAAACTAGAAGCGCTCATGTAAAGAACTGATCTGTCAGGAGGCAGGAAGATCTGTACTGCAGTTCTTTTTCCTATGAAAAAAATTACTTTGTCACATGAAATAGCATGTCCAGTGTGATAGCACACTGAAGAATCAATACCCAATTACAAACATACAGTTATCTATTTTCTTGTGGACGTGGGTCCTGATATACTCAGCTTGTAGAAGTCGTGTAATCTCCAGGTTCAGAAATTTTATATAGCATGTTTATGTGTGCATTCTATATGTACCTGTGTTCATGTTTGTGTGTACATATGTGCTTGTGCATATGGACACCAGAGATCAATGGCGGATGTCTTCTTCAATTGCTGTCCACTTTATTTTTTGAGGCAGGGTCTCTCTCTTAGCTTTGAGCTCGTTAATCCAGCTTGGCTGGCTGGTCAGTGAGCACCAGGGACTCACCTAACTCAGTCTGCCTAGTGCTAGAACCGTAGGTATGTGCCTGGTTTTTTTGTTTGTTTGTTTGTTTAATGTGAGTGGTAGAGAGTTGAACTTAGGTCCTCATGCATGCACTTTAGTGACTGAGCCATCTCAGCCTTTCTGTTACATTTCTGATTGTGGTATCTACTCTTGAGGAAGTATAAAGGTAAAAATTATGCTCTGTTCTGTGACTCAGTTTACTGCCTTAGAAAGAAAACACAAGGAGTCACACTGTTTATCCATAAGAATTGGCCGAAACCTGATTTTTGGGGCCCCATGGGTGGATCTGGAGGTCATTATGGTGGGCAATTTAACTCAAACATAGAAGTGTATGAAGTATGTCCTTACTCACTTGTGGGATCTAGATCGCCAATGTCCTGGAGGAACACAGTAGCATGGTGGTCACTAGAGGCTGAAACACAGCTGGTGAGAGGAGTTACTGGGGTTTCAGCAGGGTAAGTAGAGGAATGGAAAGGCCCCAACATTGACATGGTGGCAATTTGTGGTGGGAGGCGTAGAGGGGTTGCTTGCCTCTAATCATTATGTTGTAATCTGTGGGGAGTTATTCTATTATAAATACTCCATAAAAATGTGTATCATGTCTCTCCTTTAGAAGGAAAAAAAACTGACCAGGCTATTGCTGAAGCTTAGCCCAACGGGGAAGGTAGGGTAGCCAGTTTGTGCTTAGTTTTTTTTTCTTAGAAAATCACTGACTGGGTACCTCTGAAAGCTTAAGTGGACACTTACAGATAGTAGGCTCTTGTAACAAATACACTGAGAGCCAATGGCTTTAGTTTGACTTTTGGTAGATGTTTAAAAAACAAAACAAAATCAACCCACACAGCAGTTTTTCAATGGTCAGAGGACAAGGCTAGAAGAGGAGAAGGCAAGCTGGGGGCAGGGCTGGCTGATGCTAGCAGCTGCTGACAGAATTGGAAGGCAGAAGAAAATGAGTTCTTTCTGTTTCTCCTTCATGGTCTCTTGTCTGTTAAAAGATGCTAAATCAACTGGAAGTATGCAAGTTCAAGGTCAGCTTGGGCTATATAGGGAGACCTTGTCTCAACAATGACATATCACCATTTTACAAGACAGAGGAAATATTTAACCATTTATGACAAAATGAATAACCAGTGAATTCCAAGCTGCTTGAATTTCAGTTCGTTGCTGCCAAGTGACTTATTTAACCAGGTACTGGTATGGGTATTCAGGGAGTTGACTAAACAGGTTTTCCAACTTCCTTTTATTCCCAGTCACTCATTTGTATAAAAGAAATGTGTTGAGGAAGAAGCTACAAGTGGGCCACGAGGTGGCTGTGGTAATATGACTTTTAATTATGGCTGCAGGTGGTGCCAAGTCTGTGCTGTGGAGGCACCCCACATCCCAAAACACAGGGCCCTGATGCTGCAGGTTGCTCCTACCAGAGAATAAGTATGGTACAGACTGGTAAGAGGCCCTTGCCTGGAAGACAGAGACCCCACTGATGAACACACAGAGCTGCCAGAGCTCATAAGCGTATCGGTAGCTTTCCCAGTGCTTTTTTAGAGATAAATGTTTACAGCCTGACAAGCTTTCCACACTAGCATCCTTCCTTCTGACTCTCTCTATCAATGCCTGATGGCTCTTCCAGTCTCTTTTGTCCCCATTTATTTTCCATTAATGATGTCTCCTTAGATGGTCCAGATTAATGCTGGCAAGAAAAAATGGCTGTTGAGATGGTTTAGCAGGTACGAGTTCCTGTCATGCAAGCTTACCAACCTGAGTTCAATCCCTGGAATCCAGGTAAACGTGGGAGAAGAGGTCCTGTCAGAATGGCTAAGATTAAAAACTCAAGTGACTGCACAGGCTGGGGAGATGTGGAGCAAAGGGAACACTCCTCCCTTGTTGGTGGGAGTGAAAACTTGTACAACCACTTTGGAACTCAATCTGGTGGTTTCTCAGAAAATTGGGGATAGTTCTACCTCAAGACCCAGCTATACTACTCCTGACCCAAAATATGCTCCACCAAACCACAAGGACATTTGCTCAACTATTTTCATAGCAACTTTTTTTTCATAGTGACTTTATTTGTAATAGCCAGAAACTGGAAACAACCTAGATGTCCCTCAACCGAAGAATGGATAAAGGAACTGTGGTACATTTACACAATGGTATACTACCCAGCTACTAAAAACAAGGACATCATGAAATTTGCAGACAAATGGATAGAACTAGAAAAGATCATCCTGAGTGAGGTAACCCAGACCCAGAAAGACACACATGGTATGTACTCACTCATAAGCAGAAATTAGCCAGTACAGGATAACCATGCTACAATCCACAGACACAAAGAAACTAAGTAACAAGGAGGGCTCAAGGGAGGATGCTTGAATCCCACTCAGCAGGGGAAATAAAATAGATATCAGAAGTGGAGGGAGAGGGAACTGGGAGGGAAGGGGAGTGGAGAGGGAATGGGGGGGAGGGAATCAGGTGTGTGAGGGTGGGGGGATGGCTGGGAGAGAGAAGGGAATTGGTGTTGGGGCATCTCTGGGACAGGCTGGAGAACTGGAATGAGGGAGGCTCCTGGGAGGATATGGGGGTGACCCTGCTGAGACTCCTAGCAGTGGAGGATACTGAGACTGAAGTGGCCACATCCTGTAGCCAGGCAGGACTTGTAGTGGAGGGAGGGGGACACCAATCCACCCACAAAATCCTCAACCCAAAATTTGTCCTGCCTACAAGATATGCAGAGATAAAAGATGGAACAGAGATTGAGGGAATGGCTAACCGATGACTGGCCTAACTTGAGACCCACCCTATGGGAGAGACCCAGCCCCTGACACTATTAATGATACTCTGCTATCCTTGCAGACAGGAACCCAGCATAACTGTCATCTGAGAGGCTTCATCCAGGAGATAATGGAAACAGATGTGTAGACCCACAGCCTAACATTAGACAGAACTCAGGAAGTCTTGTGGAAGAGTTAGGGGAAGGATTGAGGGAGATGGAGGGGTCAAGGACACTAAAAAGAAGACCTACATAGCCAACTAACCTGGGCCCATGGGAGCACATAGAGACTAAACCACCAACTAAAGAACTTTCATGGACTGGTCCTAGGCCCCCCTACACATATGAAGTTCATGGGCTTCTCTGATCAAATGGATCCCCTAACAATTGGAGCAGGGACTAGCTCTGACTTGGACTCTGTTGCCTCCCTCAGGATCCCATTTCTGTAGCAGGGCTGCCTTATCTTGCCTCAGTGAAAGAGGAGGCACTTAGTCCTGAAGGGATTTGATGTTCCATGGTAGATTGATACAGGGGGGGGGGGGTGCGGGCAGGGGGTGTATGGAGGAAGTGGGTGGGAGAGTGGGACTGGGAAGAGAGAAGGGAGTGGAGTTGTGATTGGGATGTAAAATAAACAAAAAAAATTTTTTTTTAATGTGAGAGAACTGACTCTACAAAGTTTTTCTGTGACCTCCACTGGCATACTCTAGCACTCACTCACACATAACACACACACACACACACACACACACACACACACACACACACACACACACAC